>SJYT01028488.1:0-70143 GCA_006410635.1 Cephalophus harveyi | reverse complement strand
TGATCTCCTTCAGAATGGACTGGTTGGATCTCCTTGCAGTCCAAGGGACTCTCAAGAGTCTTCTCCAACACCACAGTTCAAAAGCATCAATTCTTCGGCGCTCAGCCTTCTTCACAGTCCAACTCTCACATCCATACATGACCACAGGAAAAACCATAGCCTTGACTAGACGGTTGTCACAGAGCACTCGGTTGAGCTCCCTGTGCCACACAGCTATCTATTTTATCTATTTTCCCACTGGCTAGAAATTTTACCTATGGTAATTTATGTTGCCATGCTACTACTCTCTCAATTTGTCCCAACCTCTCCTTCCCCCACTTTGTCTACAAGTCTGTTCTCTGTGAACAAGTACATTTTTATTTCTGATCAAAATAAACAGAGGTCAGTCATAGCCAACGGCATTCACATGTATAGCCTGCGGCAGTTTAAAACCTTGCTACTTGTTGAACAAGTGAAAATGTTTCCTCGCTTAGAAAACTGGTGATTTTGCTAAAATAGCTATGATTTCACAGAATTGAATATCTGGGGGAAGAACTCTAAGTTTATACAGAACCTTGAATTTTCTGGTGTCTTGTTTTCCTCTCCTGAAGAACTATCTGTGACAGCTCAGGGCCTGCATACCAAGTTTTTCTCACTTTTCACATTTGAGAAATAGGGATCCAGCCTGACGTAGGAGGCAGAAAGAACACAGACTTCGATGCAAAATGAACCTAACTGAGTCTTGGCTCTTCTCTTTGCAAGTCATGCAGCCAGGGCAAGGCTGCATGCACAGAGCCCCTCCGGGTGTAATAGCTGCTTTTAAAGTTGCTATTAAGTTTTGTAAACTATGAAGAAGAGCCTTGAATGACAAGTGTGTGCTTTGGAGTTTTGACTTCCTGAATTCTTAGTTTTCTCCACTTACAGAATGGCAGTGCACACAGCTGCTGGCTAGGGTAGGCTCTTGGGAGTTAATAGCTGTTCTTTTAGTAACCTAGCACGGAAGTTGTAAACACGTGATGGAGTCATCTGGTCCTTTGAAAGCCGCTCTGTGCACCTCCAGTATAGGGCTTCCCAGGTGGGTCAGGGATGAAGAATCTGCCTGCCAATGCAGGAGATGCGGGTTCAGTCCCTGGGGCAGGAAGATCCCCTGGAGAAGGAAATGACAGCCTACTCCAGTATTCTTGTCTGGGAAATCCCATGGACAGGGGAGCCTAGTGGGCTATAGTCCATGGGGTTATGAAAGAGTCAGACATGACATGACTTAGCAGCTAAACAACAACAACGCAACAGCCCCTTCAGTGTGGTGGTTTTTGTTCAGCCTGAGTTGAGGCGATTTTCTTAACATAATCAGTGACTTGGGAAGACTTTAGAGTGACTCCCTCCTCAAATGCCATAGCCGCTCATTCTCATTGTGTAGTTGGAGTTCGAGTTTATGAGTGTAAACAAATCTTTCAAACTTAACTGTTCACTTGACACCAAAAATAGCATCTTTAAAACTTTATTTTTTAATTAATTAATTTTTAATGGAAGGATAATTAGTTTATAGAATTTTGTTGTTTTCTGTCAAAGCTCAACATGAATCAGCCATAGGTATACATAAATCTCCTCCCTTTTGCATCTCCTTCCCCATCCCACTCATCTAGGTTAATACAGAGCCCCTGTTTGAATTTCCTGAGCCATACAGCAAATTTCCAGTTGGCTCTCTATTTTACTTATGGTAATGTAAACTTTATGTTAAAGATAGTTGAAAGTTTGACCATCCCCAGATGCTCCCTCCCTGTGAAACCTTGACAATGCAAACCTCGCCTTGCATTAGACCTGCCCCAGCAAGTCTCCACTCCCCGCAGACTGTAAGCTCCAGGGATCAGGCCCTACCTTTACAGACAAGGGCCCCCGAGGAGAGTGTGCAGTTACTGATGAAATGCACAGGAGGCATCCATAATTTTTAGAATCCATTGCTTCTCAGTTAATGTATGTGGTTTCGTGAAAGTGCCAAGAAGTTTGGTAACTTTTGCCCAGAGACAGATGAAAGCTTTTTTCAGACAATACATGTTTTTAGCTTTACAGATAGTTGAACTGGTTGAAGCGTTTTCTTATTGGTGAGAATTAATCTTTACCTGACACCTAAATGGAATCCTCAAGGGGGAAAATCAAGTATGGCTGATTGGTAGCGATGTGGGAGAATCTTCCAGCAACAAAGGCCAAACTCCAGTAGAAGTGTTGACTAGGGTGGGCGTACAGTGACGAAAGCCGCAGACATCCTGAAACGCTACCGTCCAGATAGGTGGATGCAGTCCGTGGTGGAGGACCCTTACCTACAGCGTGTCGCTGGTACCCAGGAGGAGCCTCTGTCTGCTTTGTCCCCCTTCTGGGCCTGAGATTAGACAGAGACAACATGAGTTTCTCTAGTGGAGTCACTGCTCCACTATAATCTTTAAAATTCGGCAACTGAAACTGTAATTTTGTGAACTTTTTTTTCACTTGAGCTGTGATACAAAATCCGTTTGTCCAAGAAGGTTGGACTCTGATTGCCACTTTGGTTTTGTTCTTCAGAATAGAACACTTTGAGTTTTTTTAATAGGAAGCTTTTGGGGGGGTTTGTTTTTTAATTGAATAAAGCGTTTAGCACCAATTTACTAACTTTTCTTCCACTTAGTGTTTTAAATCACTGATGTGTTTCTAGTGTTGTGTGTTTCTTATTCCCTGCACTGAGTCATATTGAACATGGTAGAAGAGGGAAGGATGATTAAGAAGTTGAGGAGTATTTAGATTGGAGTTTCTGAGCCTTGGCACTATTGACAGTTTGTCCGCATCAGTTTGAGGCGGTGCTGTACATTGCTGGATGTTTAGAAGCCCCCCTGGCCTCTCGCTACTCAGTGCCAGTAGTTGCCCCAGTTGTGACAACTCATACTGTCTCCAGGCATTGCTGAATGTCCCCGCGGGGGGCAGAATGACCCTAGTTGAGGACCACTGATTAGACTCTGGTCAGTATGGAATGTGATTCAAAGTGTACACTTTGGAGTCACATTCCCCATGTTTAAGCCCCAACTGTTCTTTGGCCAAGTGATAACCACGCAGAACCTCAGTTTATTCAACTCTCAAATGACAGAAAATACTAATACTTCTCAGCCCCTAGATTGAAATACGTGAGTCAATACATGTAAAGTTGTTAGCTTTTAGAGTGGCATCTCGGACATTATAAATGCTAGATAAATGTTAACCATGATTATTATTTCTGCTTATAAGAATATTGGGTATCATAGTACTTCTTTCCTTCCTTCCATTGCTGTTTATTTTTGCACTGTGTCACAGAATGGAGACCTAAAGAGAAAGCATAATTGAGGAAGTTTTTCCGCACATTAATCTTCATTTTTAAAAGCTGTATCACCTAGTGTTATGGCAGGTGGTGTGGCAAAGTGAATTGATATCAGACTCTTCTTCAGCGATTTGTGGGCTGTGTAGCAGAAACCATTGCTCAAAATCAGGCTTTGTGGAGATAGAGAGGGGATGTTTTACAAATTGACTTTGCCTCTGGGGTTAGTCTGGCTTTGGCCTGGATTGAGAAGGGATTCTGAACGGGAGTATGGGCTGGAAGGAACACTATTTTCTTGTATTACCCTGGTCAGTCGAAGCTCCCTCTTTCTTAAATTTCATCCATTATCTAATCTGACAAACACAAATACATTTTGCCAGAGCTTTGATTGTAGCTGTGGTTGCTGATTTCATAGAATAAAACAAGCAGTGTTGGGGAAGGGGTGGGGTGGATCAGGAGCTTGAATAGGGGACATGGAGGAGGGACAGCAGAGATTTCTGTGAAAGGAGAAAAGTTCTCTAAAATCTGAGCATGGAAACGGAAGAGGAGGAGTTAAGACAAGCATGTAGTCATGCATATGAAAAGAGCCTTGAAATCACTTGTCAGAACAGTGTCTACTCTGATGATTCGTGTAATTGAATTGCACACATTTTATAGGTTAAAAAAATCCATATGAGTTAACCCCAAATATGTTCAATGTTTTATTGGGTTTCTGACTCTTCAAGCATACATTTTCGGTTTGGAAAAATATTTAAGTAAGCATGAGATTTTAAAAGGTAAGTCAGCTTCCTTTTTTGACAAAATAAAGGCATATAATAATTTGTCCCTGGTTATGATACCATTTTTGTGTAGTATTGCACTGAGAAGATTCTGGTTCCTTCTGGTCACTTTTCCCAGGATGAAAACTGAAACCTAGAGACCTTTCTGGGATTGCTTCACGAGTTGAACTAAAGGCTTTAAATTCGATTAGGAGTTTTGCTGTTAGATTCGGTTTTTGAGAAGTTGATAAAAGTCTTTTTACCACTTTGTTCTTTTTTATTAAAGTCGTCATTGTTGCTGAACTCCATAGATTCTTATGTAGTAAAAGCACTTCAGAAAACACAGCTGGGTGTAAGACCTCTCTTACTGCAGGATGTGGAGCACAGACCATGAGCTCCCAGCATCTCTTCCCACCATTCCTGTCCTGGCATCTGCTCCTAAACTCACTTCTCTCCTCTGACTCATCTGAACGTCCTGGTTTTGGTTCTAGTCCCATCACTACCTACCGCGTAGTTTAAGTGTTAACATGGTCTCATGCTTGACCTTTCCTTTCCCTGAATAACCCCAGTCCCACTCCCTACCAGTGAGCCTCCAGATCCTGAAGAACTGATGTCTACACTGACCCTGAACTCCCCTCTCCCCATCTTCACTGGCCACCCCTGCTTTGCCCTTTGCAGTGTTTCTTGAACCGAAAGATGGATGAAGTCCTGCTAGCTTTCCTTTCTCCCCAGGCTGTAGTTGCTTCAGCATGAGGTGCCACTGAGGTGCTAAAATGCTTTTAAGGTCATGTGACGCTCTCTCTCCACTTCAGATCTCTGGGTCTGCGGAGTGACATCTCTTCACCCAGTTGAAACATTGAATCCTTTTCAGTCACACACAAGATAAGTTCCCCCGTGCAGAGAATGCCACTGGAGGTCTTTCAGGGAATGGCTCCCATGCCTCTCTGATCTCCTTTACTCTCTTCCATAATTCAGTTAGAGATCGTACGGGGTTAGTACTTTTAAGATCTTATTCTTTACCTGTGTGAAAATAAGGACTGAGTGTGGTCCTGTTTGTTAGAGTTACGGGCCAGCCATGTGGAATTCAGGTGTTCCTCTGCTCCCCGTCTATGGTGATGGCTTTAATGAACCCTGGAGCGTTCATGATCCACTGATGAGAATTAAATATAAAGCTCTAAACTGGGTGCTGATTAATTTAATGTTTTTTCTTGACACATGTTTCTACAGTTTTCCATAAAAGCATTTTCAGGCTTTTATGCACATGGAAGAATACATGCAATTCAGAGGTAAATAGTCTAGAAAGGAATGTAATTGCTGTTTGGCATTCCTTATAATCAGCCCTGTAAAAACCACCCCCCCACACCCCCCCCATAAAAAAGCGCTTTATTTCTAAATATCTCTTGTGGCTCAGCATTCACACTGTTTACTTACAATGTTGTGTCTTTATGTCTGCTTCATACCATTTCACCGTTGCCTGGTTTTTTTAGTAGGGTGCAGAGAGACAGACCCTGCCCATCCCAGGACAACAGAGCTGGGCTACACCCTCCCACACACAGATCCACTCTTGAGATGCCCTTGCTCTTTTTTTAGATGGTGCTCCAGTGACATCATCCATTCTCACCTCACAGCTGGTTTGAGGCTGAAGCCATTTTCAACAGCATCTGTTCACTAAGGCAGTTCTGAAGCTGGTTGGGCATTTTAATGACCATAAAACAGAATTACTGTGTGAGAGACCTTTCAGCAATTTAGCTAAAGGCTTTAGAGGCAGTGGAGATATTTTCACTTATGAAAATTGGCACTAATGAAACGTGGGGATCCCTTTCCTTTAAATGCCACCACGTTCTTTGTGAAAATCATGCAGACCACCCATCAGAAGCAACTTCCCCGCCTTTGCTGTTGTAGATTTTATTATTAAACAATTTCTTAGATTTTGGAGTGGTGCCATGGAGATCTTTTGGTTGTTTAAATTTTGTTTCTCTTTTTTTTGGCCGCACAGCATATGGGATCTTAGTTCCTTGACCAGGGGTCAGATCCATGTGGAAACAATGGAAGTGTTTGTCACTAGATGAGTCAGTAAAGAGGGGGGTGAGGGGGTGGTGTGTGTGTGTGAATATTATTCAGCCAGAAGGAAGAAGGATATCCTGCCATTTGCAACAAGATGGATGGACCTCGAAGGCATTATTCTGATTGAAATAAGTAAGATGCAGAAAGACAAATACTGCATATCACTTAAATGTGGAATCTAAAAAAGCTGAACTCCTAGAAAAGAATACAGGCATATCTTGTTTTACTGCACCTTGCTTTATTGTGCTTTGCAGATACCGTGCTTTATTAACGAATTGCAGGTTTATGGTGACCAGCAGCCAGAAGTTGTGTTGGTATCATTTTCCCAACAGTACCTGCTTACTTCATGTCTGTCACACTTTTATCATTCTTGCAACATTTAAAAAATTTTCATTGTTACGTTTGTTATGGTGATCTGTAATCGGTGGTCTTTGATGTTACTACTGTGACTCCCTGAAGGCTTAGATAGTGGTTAGCATTTTTTTTAGCAATAAAGTATTTTTTAACTAAAGTATGTATGAAAGTGAAAGTTGCTCAGTTGCATCCGACTCTTTGTGACCCCATGGACTATAACATATAACAGTCCGTGGAATTCTCCAGGCCAGAATACTGGAGTGGGTAGCCTTTCCCTTCTCCAGAGGATCTTCAGAACCCAGGGATCGAACCCAGGTCTTCCGCATTGCGGGTGGATTCTTTACCAGCTGAGCCACAAGGGAAGCCCAAGGTATGTATATTGGTTATTTAATATATTGTACTATTATTACACTTGATAGACTACAGTATAGTATGTGCACTAGGAAACCGAAAAATCTGTGTGACTTACTCTGTTGTGATACTCTTTTAATTGTGGAGGTCTGGAATGAACCTATAGTACTTCACAGGTATGTCTGTGCTAGAATGGTAGTCACCAAGGGCTGGAGGGTGGAGGAAATGGGGGAGATGTTGGTCAGAGGTACAGATTTTCAGTTATAAGTTCTGGGGATCCAGTGTGATTATAGGAAATAATACTGTATTATATACTTGAAAGTTGCTGAGAGAGTAAATCTTAAATATTCCCACCACACACACACACACACACACACACACACACACACACACACACCAATGATTTGAACATGATGGAGGAGTTAGTGAAAACTGTGGTAATAAGCATTTTATAATATATGTGTATCAAATATACACATATATCAACAAATCAACAGATTGCATTAACTTACACAATGTCAGTCATCTCTCAATAAAGCTGGGGAAAATGTGGATTGGCTGTCAGAAAGCTTAATGGGTTCAGCTGGCAGTTTTGGACACCGTTCCTAGAGGCTGAGGGCTGTCGCAAGCTGCTGTTTGCATGTGTAGTTGTCAGGCAGAAGGTGAATGGTGCTCCGACAGCAGAGTGCCGTTTCTAACAGAGTATTCCCAGTTGGCAGGTTGTATTTTTCATTCAGTTACAAGATGTTAATTTAGGAATACCACGGTAGGGATACAGGGAGATTCTGATAGAATTAGGCATTTACTCATCTTAAGAGATGAGTGAAATAGAGTACAGAAACGCTTAAAATAGCAGCTGTAATTTTTAAATGCAATTTCCCAGATTGTGGGAGTTGTATTATATGAACAGAACTGATACCAAGTGAATCTGAAAGCTAACGAGACACAAGAGATTCCTGAGGAGTAATTTCCCTCCTTAAAAATAACTGTATCTGTTTCTAAAGCTTTTTTTTTTTTTTTTTGGTGAGGGGATGCATGTTGTGAATTTTGAAACTAATGTGTTTGGCATTCATTTTTGAAGAAGGTACTTCTGAGTCTGTGTTTACTGAGGAATTCAAGTCAGTGAAAAAAAACTTAGTCCTTGATGTTTTGCTATCTGGTGAGGAGACTGTAATTATGCCCCTGTTTCATGGTTGGTGATCTTTGTTTTGCAAAATGAGTATCCTCTACTTCAAACAAAGTCTGTGTGGATTTATCGCAGATGTAGCTGTAAGGAAGAAATCTCCAGCCCCTCCTTTCCCACATTCCTTTCTCGCTCTGAAGCTGTCTGGCTCACTGCACGGAGACTGTACGCAGCTGCCCACTTGAAAAGTGACCAAGAGAACCATTTTTTTAAATCATTATCTTCCATCTTTAACAAATGTTTTGTATTTTTATTTTTTAAATGTCAGTTAATTTTTACCAATCTGATGGGCTAAGACTAGAATTTCTGCTAAATTCCTGACATTTATTACATATCTAATGTTCAGATTCCTTCTGTTTTTGAATTGTATCGTTTGACTTTTTAAAATGTGTAAGACCTGTTTGTTACATATATATACATATTGCATATAATTTAGTTGTCTTTTAACTTTGTACATGGCACCTAATCACATATTTGAGATTTTTAAACTTGATGTAATCATATGTGGATTTTTTTTTTTCCAGTTACAATTTGTAAGTTTCTTGTTTTGCTTAAGAAATAGTCTGTCTCAAAGCTTACATATCTTTTTTCCCCCAATTACTATTTTGAGTTTGTTTTTTATATTTAGGTTTTTCTTCTATTTGAAAATTTTGCTATTTTAAAACTAATTCTTGATATTAATATTTATTAATATTAATTTAATTATTGCCAATTAATTATTGATTGAGCATCTCCTCTGTGCCAGGCCTGGGGCTCTGGCAGTGATGAGTTAAACAAACATGGTAAGGCAATAGCACCCCACTCCAGTACTCTTGCCTGGAATATCCCATGGATGGAGGAGCCTGGTGGGCTGCAGTCCAATGGGGTCGCTAAGAGTCGGATACGACTGAGCGACTTCACTTTCACTTTTCGCTTTCATGCATTGGAGAAGGAAATGGCACCCCACTCCAGTGTTCTTGCCTGGAGAATCCCAGGGACGGGGGAGCCTGGTGGGCTGCCGTCTATGGGGTCGCACAGTCAGACACGACTGAAGCGACTTAGCAGCAGACTAGTGGAGGCTGAAGTGGCAGAGACAGGCAGTAAATAAAGTAATCAGCAGATATGCAATTTTCATCCTGCTTGGTGCCATCAAGGAAACAGTGATAGAGAATACTGTATGGTCCAGGGACACAACATAAGTGATGCTGAGGAATACAGCATGTCTAAGGAGGAATCCATAGACATTAGCTTTGCAAAGAGAGAGGGAGGTGGACTATAACCAGCAGCGGATTCCAAGACCTTGAGGCAGATGTGAGGGTTGGTTAGTGGAGAGTTGAAGCTGGGGATGAGATGAAGGTCCAGAGGTGATGGATCCTTTGGGTCTTGGTAAGGGGCTTTGGTTTTAATCTAGGTGTAGTAGGAAGCTCTTGGTGGGTTTAAAGAGAGATCCATGAAGGACGAGAGGTTTTTGGCTTTAATATGGAGGGTGAAGATGGAAGCAAAGAGAACTTATGAGGCTACGGAATAGGTTAGACCTGAGTTGCAGTGGCTTAGACTCAAGTGACGGTTAATTTTACGTGTTAAGTTGACTGAGCTACTGGGCCTAGATATGTGGTCAAACATTATTCTTGATGTTTATTTGAGGGTGTTTTTGGATGAGATTAAAATCTGATCAGTGGAGTGTGAAGAACAGATTGTCCTTCATAATGCTAGTGGACCTCATCTAAATAGATTGGAAGCGTTAATAGAGCAAAGACTGACCTCCCCAAGCAAGAGGGAATTCTGCAGCAGCCTTCAGACTTGAACTCTAGCATCAGCCTACCTTGCAGACTTTGGACTTGGCAACCTCTATAATCACATGAGTCAATTCTTTCAAATAAACAAAAGCACTCTGTACACACACAGACATCACCCCCCCCCCCCACACACACACACACAGATTCTGTTTTTCTGGACAATTCTAACTAATACAACAGAGGTACTCACAGTGAAAATACAGAGAAGTGAACATACTTTGGAGGAAGAAACAGCAGGACTCACTAAAAAGAATAAATTGTAACTGAATAGATGGTGATGCCAGGCACTGAAGCGAAGGCAGTAGAGAGAAGGCAGTGTAGGGAAAAATTTAAGAATTTTGTTTGGGATCTGCTTAGTTTGAGGTGCCAGTGAGGTATGAGTGGAAGGGCTGAGGGTACGAGTTGGTGATGTGATGCTGAAAGTCAGCAGTGTAGAGAGGGTGGAAGATTTAGGACTGAACACTGGAGAACCCAGCGTTTAGAAAAAGACAAGGAGGAGAAACCAAGAGGGCTTCGTATGCTGGAAGATGAGAGCAGAGTGTCTCTCGAGCAGAAGGGGGGTTCTGACAACATCTGATGCTACTGAGTGGTATAGAAGAGGAAGGCCAAAGAAAAACAACTGTTAGATTTGACAGCGTGCAGGTTGGTGGTTACACTGGCTAAAGCACAGTTGATGGAGCAGTGGGAGCAAGGTGGAGGATGGAGTGGTCTCTGGAGTGAATGGGAGATGAGGAGTGATGGAGCATAGCTGTGGCAGCTCTTTGGAGAAGTGTGGTGATGGGAAATAGCAAACCCAAGAGACCAGTAATTGAGGGTCTGGAGGGATCAAGAAAGGTACCTCTTTTTCTACTTTTTATTGATGGGTGATTGGAGAGCATGTTCACTTGCTGATGGAGATGATTCAGTAAAGTGGAAGTGTGATGAGGAGGAGAGAAGAGGGTGTGTAACTGAAGGAACAATTCTTGGGTCAAGGAAAGATGCGTCTCAGAGCACATGTAACTAACTGCCTGTTAGCAGGAGTCTGGAGACAGAAGGGGAGGGAAGAACCTGGCTGCAGGCAGATGTGCATGGGGAGGGTGGGAGAGGGGTCGGGATGAGGGACTCCTGTGGGTTTTCAAAGGGAATGGGATAGTAGGAAGGAAGTTTGAAGAAAGAGATGAAGAGGTAGATTGGAAGAAAGTTAATTCAAGAAACAGAATTGCTGGGTAGCGCTGAGAGCCTGCTTGAGGGGTTGAGACTGATTTAAAGTGACACTAATCTATCTCTGTTTTTCCAGTGTAAATATTTTGCTGCTTGGCTGTGGCTATGGAAAAAGAAGAAAACTGGGTTAGAGTCTGACAGGCAGGACAGAGAGAAAAGTTCTTACAGGAGAGATTAAAGTGACGGATGGAATTTCAGTGTGATGAAAAGAGTACTCATGGGTAATTAGAAACATCTAGCAACTGTGGTGAAGGAATTTGATGAGAGGTTTTATGTATATGGTGTGAGGTAAGAGGTCCAATAGTATTATATCAGGAGACTCCTTTATTGAACAGTCCATCCTTTCTTCACTGACTTTACTTGCTACTATTGCCATATATTAACTTTCCATATAATGCATGGAGCCCTCTTGGCCTCTCCCCATTCTGCTCCTGGGTGTCTTTGCCTCTTGCTCTGTGGGCACATACTCTTTTACTCTGGGACAGAGTGGTTTCCTTCAGGCACATGTGAAATAGTTTTCCAGACCTACCACCTGAAATGGAGTTGCTTGCTAAGAGGTGTGTTCAGTTGCTCAGTGGTGTCTGACTCTGCCACCCCATGGACTATAGCATGCCAGGCTGCTCTGTCCATGGGGTTTCCCAGGCAAGAATACTGGAGTGGGTTGCCATTCCCTTCTCCATGGGATTGTCCCAACCCAGGGATCGAACCTGAGTCTCCTGCATTGCAGGCAAATTCTTTACTGCTGAGCTATGGCTAATTTGGCTACAAGATGTTTGTAGCATTTTACACTCCTACCAGCAATATCCAAGTTTCTGTTTCTCCACATTCCTACAAATATGTGATATTATCAGACTTGCATTTTGGGGAGTGGATTTTGGTGGCCATCTCACTCCATCATGCTGGAAGTCAGAAGGTTTCATATTTTAATGTAGTCAGATGAATCTGTTTCTTCTCCACTTTTTGTGGCTTTTGCTTTTGTGTCTCTTATTTAAGTAATCTTTCCCAGTGCTGATGCCATAGGCATTGTTTCTGATACTGTCTTTTAATATGTTTTAAGGTTTTGCTTTCCATAGTTAGGACTTTAAGCCATCTGGAATTTATTTTTGTGTAAGTTGTGAGCTAAGTAAAGATTGAATTTTGTTTTTCCATGTTGACAACTAGTTTTCTCTGCACTTTCATGTGGACCCACATATATAGCTCTCTATTCTCTTCCATTGGTCTGTTTATCCCTATACAAGCATACCCCAGAGATATTGTGGATTTGGTTCCAAACCACCAAAGTAAAGCAAGTATTGAAATAAAGCAAGCTATACAGATTCATTGGTTTCCTAGTGCCTGTAAAAGTTATACTTACATTATACTGTAGTCTGTTAAGTCTGAAGTAGCATTATATCTTAAAAAAAAAAGAAAAAAAAAAACCCAATACTTTAATTTAAAATACTTCATTGCTAAAAAAAGAAATGCTTGTCATCATCTAAGCCTTCAGGGAACTGTAATCTTTGCAGTAGTAACATCAAAGATCATTCATCACGGATCGCCATAACAGATTTGAAACAGATTTCAACAAACTTTGAAAAAGTTTGAAATATTGCAGAAATTACCAAAATGTAACACAGAGACATGAAGAGCAAATGTTGTTGGAAAAATGGCGCCAATTGACTTGTTTAATGCAAGGCTGCTACAAACTTTCAAATTGTAAAAAAACGAACAAAAAATGCAGTTATCTGCAAAGCGAAATAAAACAGATATGTACCAACATCATATTATTTTAATTACTGGACCTTTATGATAAATCCAAATGTTGATAAGTGCCACACACCTTGTTCTTTAGGAATGTCTTGACTCCAGATGAGTTCTAGGATCAGATTGCCAGGTCCTACCAAAAGAAATTTTGTTAGAATTTTGATGAGATGTGCATGTAATTTATGGGCTTCCCTGGTAGCTCAGCTGGTAAAGAATCACCTGCAATGCGGAGACCCCAGTTCATTTCCTGGGTCAGGAGGATCCCCTGGAGAAGGGATAGGCTACCCATTCTAGGTAGCCTAGTATTTTACATGCCTAGTATTCAGGGGCTTCCCTGGTGGCTCAGACTGTAAAGAATCTGCCTGCAATGCAGGATACCTGGGTTCGATCCCTGGGTTGGGAAGATCCCCTGGAGAAGGGCATGGCAATCCACTCCAGTATTCTTGCCTGGAGAATCTCTGTGGACAGAGCCTGGTGGGCTACAGTCCATGGGGCTGCAAAGAGTCAGGCATGAGCCACTAAGCACAGCACACAGCATGTAATTTATAGATCAATTTGGGGTAAAAGCTTTACAGTATTGAACATTCCTATCCATTAATATGATTTCTCTTTATTTAGGTTACTTTTTTATGACTTTTAATGAAGTTCATTTCCACAGGGATTTTTTCTTTTTAAAAATTTGGTCCTATATAACTTTTAGTTATAATTGCTATCATAAATAAATCTATTTTTAAAATTATGTTCATTTGTAAAATGGAGTGCTATTGATTTTTTATATATCCATGCATATAGTTTTTTGGGTCCTGTCCAAGGGCTGTCTCTTATACACATCTTTACTCTGGATTTACGGACAAAGTTATCCATAATGTACACTTTATATTTCTTTTAATCATTCACATCTGTAATAATATCCTTTTCTCTTGCTAATGTCATAGATTTTTGTTTCTTTTTTCCTCTTTTTTTTTTGCTGAAGTATTTTTTACTTAGATTTTTCAAAGAGCCATGTTTTTGCTTCACTTATTTTTCTGCTGCTTTTTTCTTAAATTTCACTAGTTTTAGCTCATATCTTTCCCTTCTTACAATGTAATTTTTTAAACAAAAACACTTTCTTTACTGTCATGTATGAGCCAGAAATTTCTGTCTTACTGCTCAAGGCCTGTCTCACGAGAATGGTCACATGACATCTCTGAATCATCTTTAGTGACTGTTCTGAATGCCCACACATATGCATGTGGGGAAACTGAATGTCTTAGTTCTGTGTGGGCTCAGAAGCCATTTCCTTCTGTTCCTTGTGTGTTATACTGTGTTTAGTCTGGGTCATTTCTTCTCATATGTCGCTGCTGAGAATCTAAAGAAATAAGACCTTTGAGAATGATAGGTCCAGCTAATCATCTAAGATGGCAGATTCCAAAATTTAACTTAAAACCATTTTTTTATTATCAAGAATTAATATCCTTGATAATAGAATGGAAAAATTAATTAATCTACCCAGTGCTTCATGGTTCTATTGATTTCTCAGAGTGTGGTTAGCAATGACCCTAGATTTATAACTGTCAGGTATGAGTGGAAAAGCCCTGTTATAACCAGTTAGGTTTAATAGTTTATAACATTTTCATTGTATTTATTCTGATTAACCTTACACCCTACTAGTTACATAGACAGAAAAAGTTACTTTGATAAAATATGTGAATATACATGATAAACCAGTCTCTCAGCTTTTTGTCCAAACTATATCTATGTATAATTTGCACTCAGTTTCCTGGGACCCAGGATTGCATTCTGCTCCACTGCAGGTCTTGTATATGGTCATGCCATGTATACAGGTGGTGCTCCATAAAGGTTATGTTGACGGATTGTACCTGCAGTTTACCTTCCCTGTAGAATCCACCTTACAGGCATAGCAACACTCGGTGTATTCACCTGGTAGATCGCAGGTCTGTATCAAGTCTGGATGTCTTAGCAGTCAGCAGTTTTAAGTGTTTAATGAAGAATTTATATAAAACAGGGAGCAATGATTTAAAGCCAGAATTCAAGGCCTTAAAATAAATGTTTATACTCTTTGCAGTCTAGTTTATAATTCATTTTTCAAATATTTGTTGTTTTATTTGTTACTGGAGGAAAACAGAATGTACTTCTAGCTACTTTGCTTCGCTTCTGCCATAATCATAATCACACCGTAATCACAGTGAGAACTCAAGACTGCTTGCTGTATGCCAGATACTGTGCTGAGAACTTTTCCTGTATTTCCCTTTTTTCCCTCTCAGTGGTCATATGAGGTCAGACTTTATCATCTCCGTTTTTAGAATGAGGAATCTGAGGCACCGAGTATTCAAGTAACCTCCCGACTACAGCTTACTCTTACAGCTGCAGGTCTGCCTGATGCCCAAGCCTGCTTTCATTAACGACCACACTGTTTGCTTACAGTTTAGGGTAAAATCTGGACCTTGAAGTGATGCCTAAGAAGGAAATAAATCTTATGAAAAGATAGCAAAAGAACTACCATTCAACCAAAAATATAATCCTGTGTTGAAATCTTGGATATTAGGTTTTTGAAATGTTGATTGAAGTGAGCATCCTCCAGTCCTGTTAGACTAGTTTTGAATATTGAAGCAGGCTTCAGCAGAACTATTGGCATTTTTATTATCTTACATTTACATTTCAAACCTTCTGATTGTTTGGCTCACAGATTTTGCCCTGTCTAGAGGCCAGTGTGTGCTCAGTTGCTCAGTTGTGTCCGACTCTTTGCGACACTGTGGGCTGCAGCCTACCAGGCTCCTCTATCCGTGGGATTTCCCAGGCAGGAATACTGGAGTGGGTTGCCATATCCTACTCCAGGGGATCTTCCCAACCCAGGGATCAAACTCCCATCTCTTGCGTCTCCGGCATTGGCAGTCAGATTCTTTACCACTGAGCCACCTGAGAAGCCCATAGAGGCCATTAGTGATCGCTATTAAAGGAAACTGTCGCAGGATCTCACAAGTATGTTTGGATTTCACAGGCCACCATTTTTGCATCAGAAAGGCACACAGTTCAGTCGCTCAGTCGTGTCCGACTCTTTGTGACCCCATGAATCATAGCATGCCAGGCCTCCCTGTTCATCACCGTCTCCCGGAGTTCACTCAGACTCACGTCCATTGAGTCCGTGATGCCATCCAGCCATCTCATCCTCTGTCGTCCCCTTCTCCTCCTGCCCCCAATCCCTCCCAGCATCAGAGTCTTTTCCAATGAGACAACTCTTCGCATGAGGTGGCCAAAGTACTGGAGTTTCAGCTTTAGCATCATTCCTTCCAAAGAAATCCCAGGGCTGATCTCCTTCAGAATGGACTGGTTGGATCTCCTTGCAGTCCAAGGGCCTCTCAAGAGTCTTCTCCAACACCACAGTTCAAAAGCATCAATTCTTTGGTGCTCAGCCTTCTTCACAGTCCAACTCTCACATCCATACATGACCATAGGAAAAGCCATAGCCTTGACTAGATGGACCTTAGTCGGCAAAGTAATGTCTCTGCTTTTGAATATACTATCTAGGTTGATCATAACTTTTCTTCCAAGGAGTAAGCATCTTTTAAAGGCACACACAGTCATCTTTAATGTCAAAATACATGTGATCTGGACATAAAACGCTACATAAAAGAATATCAAGCTTTGGTCTTAAATGTATACCCAAGGCAGAGCACTGGCCTGTGAATTTGGAGCTCAGGAACTTTCTCTCTGCTAAGAACTCCAAAGAAATGATTTACTGTCTGAGCCCGAGTGAGGAAGCTGTAAAGTGACACTGTAAATAAGTCCTGTTTCCTGCAGTTCTTCATGATTCATTATTCCATCAGAGTATGATTCTGGATTGGCTGGCTGCTTTTCCATAAGGATGTTACTTAGGAGAAATGTAGCAAATATAGAGAAAGATAAACTGGAACCTATAACAGAGTTTTCTCATTTTTCTTTAAGTAGGCTTGCAAGGTGCCTTCTACTTAGTGTAAGATAGCTTTTCATCCTGGGGTTTTAGACAATAATGTATCCAATGGTGACAGTTATCCAGGAATGGTTTAAGGATTTTAAAAAGTGTAAACCAATACAGTATTGTAAAGTAAAATAAAGTAAAAATAAAATAAAGAAAGTGTAATGGGGTACTCTGCTTCTAAGTTCATGTTCCTGTGTACAGTGAGTTTTATATCTATTCACTCAGCATTTACTAAGGGCCTCCCATATAGATGTTATTTTTCAAGAAAACTGTATTTCTCCCCGTATACTTTAGTTGAATTGTATTGTCAGACTCCACCTGAAACCATTCTGTTCTCATAGGCGCTCATCCATGTAAACTGCAGAGTAATATGAAGGGAAGTGATGCTTTGAGCTGCTGAACGTCTTTTTTGCTCTTTTTAGTGGGTGGTTCAGTTTCACTGTGGTTTACCAAGATGCAGTTAGGAATGTTTACCAAGAATTTGACTAGCTAGTTACTGACAGTAATCTCATGAACCCATGGTCAATCAGTACATATTCTTCTTCTATAAAAGCTGAATTCTTATTGCTGAGTCATTTTAAAGTTAAAACAGGCTTCTTGATGTTACAATATAATATTCACTATGATTGCAAAAGTGTGTTGAACATTCATTATGTACCAAGTTATTCTGTGCACTTGATGCATTAGCTCCTCTTGATTTCACAACCCAGTGAAGTAAGTTCTGTTACCCCATTTCGCAGATGAGGAAAGTGAAGCATGGAGACACACGTGGGGTGTCTTGCCAGTGCCACACAGCTGGTAGGTGACAGTGCCAGGTCGCCAAAGCCCACACTCTTGACCATCTGAAAATTGCCCAGCTGCAACCGTGTAAGGTATTTTTATAAAGAAATGCTCTCTTGTTGTCACCGAATAACAAGGAGGATGACAATAAAAATGGAAGAGTGTGTGTGGGTGCGCTCAATCACTAAGTCGTTTCTGACTCTTTGCGATCCCATGGACTGTAGCCTGCCAAGCTCCTCTGTAAAGTAGATAGAAGATCATCCCTTTCAGTTCAGTTCAGTCGCTCAGTCGTGTCCGACTCTCTGCGACCCCATGAATCGCAGCACGCCAGGCCTCCCTGTTCATCACCAACTCCTGGAGTTCACCCAGACTCACGTCCATCGAGTCAGTGATGCCATCCAGCCATCTCATCCTCGGTCGTCCCCTTCTCCTCCTGCCCCCAATCCCTTAAGAAAGTTTGCCTGAAATGTAAAAACAGTCCTCCGGTTAGGAATTGCTTTTTGTTGTTGTTGCTTAGTTTTTGGTTTTTCTAGAATAGCTGCCTACTGCCTCTTTCCCATAGGAGTGTCAGCCTCCCCTTAGAGCATCTGTCTCATCTATTACCTGTCAGCTGTCTTTCTTAGTGGAGACGTTCCTCCCGGACCCTCCACTCATTGACTTCACTCAGAACTTGTTGCTCTCCAGGCATGCTTACTCCCTGCCAGCAGCCTGCTTGCTGTCTCTGAAGGTTTCCCTAAAACCTAATGGTACCCAATTGTCTGTTCTCATGTGAGGCTGGGGTCTGGGTGTGGAGAGGGGGCAGGCTCCTATGGGAGTGGACTGCATGGCAGAAGATGGAGTTGGGGCAGGGCCATATCTTCTAGGGGTTGCGTCTCCAGATGTGATGCAACAAGGAGAATGCAGGGACCTGGGACATACTCTTGACATCTTTGACCTGCATCTGGTCCTTGAGAAACAGCCAGACAAATCCAGATCTGGGGGCATTTTACAAGATACCTGGACTCTTCAAAAACATCTCTTGTGGAAGACCAAAAACTTTTTAAAAACAGACAGTGGAGCTGTTCCTTATTAGAGGAGATTACATAGGCAGGAAGCCACACACAGTGTGTGATCGTTCTTCCAATCCTGGACTTGTAAAAAATGCTATTAAAGTGCAATTTTTAACTACTTGGGGGACTTTGAATATGAGACGAAATAGATAACCATTGTATGAAGGTTAATTGCTTGGGTGTGGTAATGGTGTGATGAATGTGTAGGAAATTGCTGAAATATCTAGGAGTGAGGTATGATGTCTGCAACTTACTCTGAAGTAGTTCAGCCAGAAAAAAAAAGTTTATTTGTGCATACACGCCTCTTTTTCTCACCACACAAAACATACATGCTGTTTCTATAGCTCACTTTCTCTATAGATACCACACCACCTACCTACCTACCTTTTGGTCGAGAGAATGGGTCCACATGAGCAAATGTGGCAAAAATGTTAACAATTTTGAGTCCAGATGAAGAATATCTGAAGTTTTCTGTAGATTGGGGTATGTCAGAATGAAGCTGGGGTGGAGACTTGACCTAGCATTTTTGTTATGGTGAGTCATATGGCTCTTCCCCTCAAGATCAATTCTGAGATTAAAACTGTTTCTAACTTGTGGTAAAACACATTTATGAAGGGAGTCAAAGCACAACTTGCTCTTTAAAGTGTCGAAGAGTTCAGTTAGTGCTCGCTTTGGCAACAAATACACTAAAATGTAAGAGTTAAAAGATGAGATACTGACTCAAAGAAATATATTTTCGCATTTTAATAACTGAAATCAGAATATGATTTTACAAAATTTCATACCTTAGTACTGTGTTGTAGTTTAATTAACATTTCTTTTGTACTTGTGTTTTAGTGGCACATTGAATTGTGATGTGATGTCTTATAATCAACAGTGTTCTTGGAGTATAGCATTTAGCAGAAAACCTGATATCTGGACATAACAGAACTTAAAGATGGGAACATTGTATGTTTGGCTCTTCCTTTAATGGTGAATCCTGATAGCAGAGGCTGGTACCCAAAAGATGCTTGTGTGTGAAAGTGTTAGTCACTCAGTCATGTCCAACTCTTTGCGACCCCTTGGACTGTAGCCCTCCAGGCTCCTCTGTCTGTGGAATTTTCCAGGCAAGAATATAGGAGTGCGTTGCCATTCCCTTTGTCAGGGGTTGAACCTGGGTCCCCTGCATTGCAGGCAGATTATTTACCATCTGAGCCACAAGTAAGTGAATGGGGTGTGTTGATTTCAAATGCGTTATTTGATTTTTGCAACTTTTTACCATACAATAATGAGTGACATTGTTGATTAATGATTTCATGAATATTGGACTTAGTCCAGATTTGTTGTGAAACTTATCATTAAGCTAAAATTGTTGGTTAAACTTCATTTTTTATATCCATTTGTAACTGATGGAGTCTTGTTGTTAAATTGAAACCTCTGGTATCAGTTTTTGATGTACATTTCAGTAGTTCTGGCTTTCCTGAGTTTTGGGTCATTCCAGTGAATAAATAATCTGATTTCCTAGATAATGAAATGGGTACTAAAGGGAGTTCTGGCATCAAACTGAAGATCAAGGAAAAGATGAATGCATTTTTTTTTTTTTTTTTTAATTGAGAGAAAATGGGCATGCTGAGATGGTGTCAGATTGCTGATCATTAACACCTTGATGTATGTGTGTATGAATACCTGTCTGTATGCTTATATGTATTTATATAGTGTGCGTGTGAGATGTATATATGTTGGCATCCTCTATATCTGTAAACTTGGGATTATTTTATTTACTCGAAAACATTAGTGTTTACTTGTCAGAGTCGGACAATGAAAGACAAAAAATGATTCAGAATTCAGTGAATCAGTTGAAACACGATGGTTATAGGGTCACTTTCTTTATAACCCCTATCTCATATATATTTACAACAGGAGCTCCCACCTACCCTGAAGGGTAAAGAGAATCAGCTTCTACAGAAAGCAACTTTTCTGCTGAGTTTTCTGAAGAAAGATGAAGAATTAACTGTGGTAAATGGGGAACTGGATAGAAGGATGGAGAGAAAGTATAGGATGAAGGAAAAACCAGAACAAAGGCCTTGTGGCTGGAAAAGACAATGAGGCTTCCTGCTTTTGCTCAGGGGGTGGTAGTGGGGGGCGAGGTAGGTACAGAGACCCGAGCTGTAAGCAGGGCCCAGCTCCCCAGAGGCCTGTCAGCCCCAACATCAGGCAGGTATGAGGGCTTTCAGCAGGGAACCAAGGCATGAAAGTCCCATTCTAGGACAGCCGCAGTGGTGATCTCCTTAGCATTGTGGACACGGGCAGGGATTTCAGAGGCTGGTGGATACCTGGAGGTCAGTTAGGAGCGGTTGCAGCAGCCCAGGTTGTGATGTCGTAGACGGAGTCGGTGGCAATGGGAGTAGAGAGAAGTAGGTGCGTTAGAGTGACGCACAGAGCAGATGACCTGGATGCTTGAATCCGTCCTTAGATTCGTTGGATGTGGCGGGTGAAAGAGCAGGACTAGAATGACATCTGAGCTTCTGGCTTGAGGACATGGAAGGATGGTGTGAATCCTGGAGAAGGGCTGAGGAGGTAGGAAGAGATGGTTTCTGTTTTGGATGTGCTGAATTTGAGAAGTTTGTGAGACTTACAAGTGCTGCTTTTCTAAAGGCTCTAAAATGAATGGGTCGGGGGCTCAGAAGTGAGATTGGGATATGGTGAGAGAGTTAGAAAGATGGCTTTAGAGAGAACATGTGTCCCTGGAGGGAGCTGGAGGAAGAAGGAAAGCTTGGGAGCATAGATCAAGATAATGACTCAATGAAAGATTAAAATGAATATTTAAAAAGTAAAGCCATTCTTTGGTTTGGAAAGTAAACACAGTTTTGCACCTTCAAATAGTATTCCCGTGGGGCCAAAGATACAGCAGATGCCCCTGTCGAGTACAGCAAGGACCTCTGATGGCCGTTGGGGGACATGTGCCCTGGGACACCCTCCCTGTGCTGGATGCTGGATCTTGGGGTTAGGAGGGAGCTGGGGAAGGAAAGGGAGTGGTTGATTAAATGCAGTTGAAATAAAAGGCTATTCCAGGCTGCTTCCATGGCCTGGGCATTGTAAACAGTGCTGCAGTGCACAGTGGGGTGCATATGTCTCTTCAAATTGTAGTTTTCTCTGGTTGTATGGGATTGCTGGATCACATAGTAGTTCTATTTTCAGTTTTTCAAGGAACCTCCATACTGTTTGCCATTGTGGTTGTGCCAGTTTACATTTCCACCAATAACGTAGGAGGGTTCCTTTTCCTCCACACCCTCTCCAGCATTTATTATTTGTAGACTTTGATGATGGCCATTTCGACCAGAGTGAAGTAATACCTCTTTGTGGCTTTTATTTGCATTTCTGTCATAGTCAGCAATGTTGAGCATTAGGAAGCAGCTTAAATGTCCGTTGACAGAGGGGTGGATAAACAAAATGTGAGATAGATATGTAATGGAACGTTCAGTTCAGTTGCTCAGTCGTGTCTGACTCTTTGCGACCCCATGAATCGCAGCACGCCAGGCCTCCCTGTCCATCACCAACTCCCAGAGTTCACTCAGACTCACATCCATCGAGTCAGTGATGCCATCCAGCCATCTCATCCTCGGTTGTCCCCTTCTCCTCCTGCCCCCAATCCCTCCCAGCATCTGAGTCTTTTCCAATGAGTCAACTCTTCTCATGAGGTGGCCAAAGTACTGGAGTTTGAGCTTTAGCATCATTCCTTCCAAAGAAATCCTAGGGCTGATCTCCTTCAGAATGGACTGGTTGGATCTCTTTGCAGTCCAAGGGACTTTCAAGAGTCTTCTCCAACACCACAGTTCAAAAGCATCAATTCTTCGGCGCTCAGCTTTCTTCACAGTCCAACTCTCACATCCATACATGACCACTGGAAAAACCATAGTCTTGACTAGACGGACCTTTGTTGGCAAAGTAATGTCTCTGAACATTACTCAACCATAAAAAGGAATGAAATAGTGCTGTTTGCAGCAAATGGATGGACCTGGAGATTATTAAGTGAAGTCAGAGAAAGACAAATACCATATGATATTGCTTATATGTTGAATTTTAAAAAAGATACATATGAACTTTTTAATAAAACAGAAATAGACCCACAGACATAACAAAATAATTGTTACCAAAGGGGAAAGGGAGGGGAGAGGGATAAATTAGGAGATCCAGATTAATATATACACACTGCTATGTATAAAATAGGTAAAAAACAAGGAACTACTGTACAGCGCAGGGAACTCTACTTAATATCTTGTAATAATCTATAAGGGAGAGAATCTGCAAAAGAGTATATATGTGTGTATACACTCATGCACACATATGTATGTATGTATGTATAACTGAGTCACTGTGTTGTATATCTGTAACTAACATGACATTGTAAATCAAGTATGCTTCAATTTTTTCTTTTATAAGCTATTCTAAGTATCACAGGTGTTTAAGGAGGTAATTAGAGATTCAGACTTTTTTTTCTTGTGAAGTAGTCAGTAACCATTATTTTGATGCCAGAGAAGACCACAGATAACCCAGCAAGGCACAGTTAGCCTGTATGCAAGAGTTCCCCAGCAGGGAGCTTGACAGGCATTCAGAGGGCTTACTCTCTCTGGCAGAAGCTGAGGACTGACGTGGCGCACCTCATTTACCAGGGTGTTTGCACTAGGAAGGTGATCTAATTAGAACAAATGGAAATGTCAGGAACTTTCTAGTCTTCTGGTTACAGGGTCAGTGCCTCAAATTACTTCTCTTTGCTTGATTTGAAAGGGATTCGTTGTGACTTGTGACTAGAGGTAATCAGGGAAAAAAACAATGTTTATATTAAATGTGGGTTTGCATATCACCCTTCCATTTCCTTTCTAAGGAAAAAAGTTTTTTAAGTTATTTTTGGTTGAAAAAAATCTCTTCTGCTTTGTCCTCATCTTACAACACTCTCCTTCACCAAGTGGATTATACTTGGTAAACCTTTTAAGAGCTTCCTTCCAGCTGGCGTCACTGTTCTGCTCGCAGTAGGTCCGCCAGTAAGTTGTCATCTCAGAGTTCAGTAAATGCCTTTCTTCATGTGCAAGCCTGGCCATGATATTTCTATTTCCAGAATTCCATTAAAGGCCACTTGTTTTTCTGACGGCTCTACATTCCTAGAATACACAGAGTGGTTTTCCTCCAGATGTTTTAAAATAACATAAAAATCATGGAATTCACCGCCAGCCACGTCAGATTCTGTGACTTTCCCCGTTCCTCCTTGAGCATTTTCTTCATTTCCTGCTGGTCAGTGCTTTATCAGTCTAATAGCACTTTCCCTCTCGGTGTACGGCTCTCAGACACTGGCTGTTAACCTTTGATGTGGAACTCTGTCAAGTGTTTTCTGAATTCCGAGATCACTGCTGCTCCTTTTATTGAAGTTGTCGGCGCTATCCTCAGCAGGGTTCACCACGTGCTCTGTGAGAATGGCTGGCCGTGCCCGAAAGCGAGCTGCCTGTGTCGAATCAAGATGCATTCGACCAGTTATCAAATAAGGGCCCTTGGTTTTCAGTGATTACATGACTATTGGATTGTGAGTCTGCAGTGAAATCCTGGAAAGACGGTGGAAATTAGTAACGGGAATTACCTACCACTCAAGAGCAGAGCGAGCATGGGGTTTTCAGATTCCAGAAGTGCTTCGTTTCTCATGGCATTTAGACACGTGCTAAGATGATGAGATCCTGATAAATAATATTCTTTGCACGTTGCCAGCGAGGCCAGTAGAGCAAAAAATTACTGAATGGTATGCATAAACCCTAATATTGTTGTCACTGTTAGCATGTCACAGTCAGAACAGCTTTGCCATGTTGGCTCCTGACTGTGTCCCGTCACTGCGTTAAGAGCTTTCCACGCATTATCTCGTATAATTGCCTCAGCAGATACATTCTGAGCATCTGCTGTATTCCAGGTACTGTGGTAAGTCCTGGGGGTATTATAGGGCTTCCGTGGTGGCTCAGATGGTAATGAATGTGCCTGGGGATATAATGCTCCATGACCTCTAGGAATTTATAGTTTAGTGCAAGAAAATTAGAAGACCCACTAGAGCAGGATATGGCTGAGTTGCATTAGGCACAAGGACTGATTCCTCTGCTGCTGCTGCTGCTGCTGCTAAGTCGCCCCAGTCGTGTCCGACTCTGTGCGACCCCAGAGGTGGCAGCCCACCAGGCTCCCCCGTCCCTGGGATTCTCCAGGCAAGAACACTGGAGTGGGTTGCCATTTCCTTCTCCAGTGCATGAAAGTGAAAAGTGAAAGGGAAGTCGCTCAGTCATGTCCGACTTCGCGATCCCATGGACTGCAGCCCACCAGGCTCCTCCATCCATGGGATTTTCCAAGCAAGAGTACTGGAGCGGGGTGCCATTGCCTTCCTCTAGCAGGTTCATTTTCCTCCACCAGACTGTATTTCCATAGAAACATAGTATCACACAGTGTGGATAAAGCACAATGAGGCTTTATTGTCACTTTGACCCAGTGGGAGGAAAGGGATAGGGGGACCGGTAGCCAAAGACGGCTGACAAAGGCGTGCATGGCATCGCTTCCGTGGGCTTTCACAGCAGCTGATGGCTGAAAGGGGCACAGCTGCCAGGACAGTTGAGGCCTGTCTTACCTGGTCAGAGGTCGGAGGGCACCTGCAGTGGCAGAGTCTGCTGGCACAGAGCAGAATCCTGCCCCGGTGTGGCCCCCATTGCCTTTGCTGTCCTGGGGAGATGGCCATCATGCTTGTTCTCCAGAAGGAGCCTGGATCCTTACCTAGATGACAGACACATTGGATCTTCAGGAATTCAGGACTGGGGCTAACCGGGCAGACCTGAAACTCTCATCTTTTTCAGACTTGGAGGCGGTAGAAACCAGACACCTCTTGCGTGTCAGGCCTGGCCTTGGTGCCTACATTCAAAGTGCTGTCTGTGTTTTCAGGTTGCATCCACCAGCTTTATAGAGAGAGCTTTAATTTGGGTGTAAGAGTCAGCCTGATGAGCAAAGAAAAAATCACTCTTGTGTGCCTGCCAGGATGAAGGAGGGCGCCAGTGGGGTGGGGGTTCTCAGGAGCACCTTCCCAAACTCCCTGACCGTACGTAGCAGACAGGCACCGTGGGAGTGCCAAGCAGGGTAACCTGACCTGTTCTAAGTGACATGGATCCAGACCTGAAAAATAAACCAGGGCAGAGACAGGGGCATGAGAGTTGAGGGAGGCACAGCACAGCCTGCTCCAAGAATCAGAAGTGTTTCCATTTGTCTAGGAGGAGTGGTGAGAGAGGAGACTGGTAGGAAACTGTTGTATATGTCTTTGTATTTGTCTTTCTCTCTATGTTGACATGTGCACTTAGAGGACAGAAGCAATGGTGGGTTGGGACTTCCCTGGTGGTCCAGTGGTTAAGACCTCACCTTCCAATGTAGAGGATGTGGGAACCATCCCTGGTCTGAGAGCTAAGATCCCACATGCCTCTTGGCCAAAAACACAAAACATAAAACAGAGTCAATATTTGTAACAAGTTCAATAAAAGGACTAAAACTAGTCCAAAAAAAAAAAAGAAAAAGCAGTGATGGGTAAAACTACTGGCACCTTAGCCTGAATCAAGGGACTGGCTCCAAAATAGTCATTTTATTCACAGCCATAAAAGCACCTGCAGTTTTGTTTTGTTTGTTTTAAATGCGCTTTCACTAGTTGAAGCAGTGAACATGATTTTGATTAAATCTCGACCCTTCAGTATCAACTTTGTCTTATGCATGAGGAAATGGGAAGTGCAGATGAAGAACTTGCTTCACCTACTGCAGGATGAAAGTTATCTTGAGAAGAAGCACTGGTGCAGTGTGGGTTTGCATGCTGGCCTCGCCACTCTAAGGGAACAGCATTTGCACTTAAAAGAATAACATATACATGTGGTTACTCAGATTTGAGTATTTGCCACCTATATCCTAAACAAAAGCCATAGAGAGCTTTTGTTGCCTATGTTAAAATGCAAGCTTTCAAGTAAAAATTAGGATCAAGAAAACTCGTATCTGCTATCGCCTTGATAGTTCTTAATACTTAAGACTTTTCTGATGAGTAGGGGTGATATTAATAAATACAAATTTTGATACATAACAATGAGATGTGGAAGAACACTTTTGGAAGAGCTACATAACTCAGTCTTCTCAGGTGGCACTAGTGATCAAGAATCCACCTGCCAATGCAGGAGACATAAGAGATGTAGGTTCAATCCCTGGATTGGGAAGAATCCCTAAAGGAGGGCATGGCAACCCACTCCAGTATCCTTGCCCGGGGAATCCCATGGACAGAGGAGCCTGGCGGGCTACAGTCCATAGGGTTGCAAAGAGTCGGACGCAACTGAAGCCGCTTAGCACACACGCATATGTATGTACATAGTTAAAAGATCCATTCAAAGTATAGTTAAATCAATGAATTTTTATATGGTAATTCTGTTTTTAATTTTTTGAGGAATCAATACATATACATACACAATGCCAACCATGGTGGTTGTACCATTTTATATCCCCACCAACAGTGCATAGATGTTCCAATTTCTTTACATCCTTGACAAAATATATTTTCTTTTTTTTTTTTTTTTGATAATAAACATCCTACTGGTTGTGAGGTAGTATCTCACTGTCTTTTCAGTTTGCATTTCTCTAATGATTTATTATGTTGAGCATCTTTTCACATGCTTATCAGTCATTTGTCTTCCTTGAAGAGATGTCTCTTCAAGTCTTTTCCTCATTTTTTTCCACCAGGTTGTCTGATTTTTATTGTTGCATAACAGGAGTTTTTACTTATTCTGGGCTTTAACCGCTTGTCAGATATATGATATGCTAGTATTTTCTCCCATTACCTGGGCTGCCTTTTTACTCTGTTGATTGTGTACTTGGATGCACAGAAGTTTTAAATTTCGATATGATCCAACTTATCTTTTTTTTCTTTTGTTTCCTGTGTTTTTGTTGTCCAAAAAAGTATTGCCAAATCCAGTGTCATGAAACTCCTCCGCTCTGTTTTCTTCTAAGAATTTTGTAGTTTTTACTCTTACATTTAGGTCTTTAATCCATTTTGACTGATTTTTTGTGTGTGGTGTAACATAAGGGTTCAGCTGCACTCTTTGCATATAGATAGCCAGTTGTTCAAACCATTGGTTGAAAAGACTGTTTTTTTTCCCCTTAAATAGGCCAGAAGATTTTAATGTGCCACAGTAAGAAAGGCTCAATGATGTGACTTCAGATTCCTTGTTGCAACAAATCTTTAAGAAATGATGAGTTGTCCAGTTTGGGTATTGTATCACAGGAGTGTGATAATAGTATTGCAGTTGAGTAGAGCAAATGTCCCTCTTCATAAAAGGATTCTGAAGTAGATGGGGTGAAATGTCACATTTCAGATGGTTTAGCAGAAGAGAAACGTGTATATGTAAAATGAGAGGGCACGTGATGTATTGTTCCGTTCAGTTCAGTCGCTCAGTCGTATCCGACTCTTTGCGACCCCATGAATCGCAGCACACCAGGCCTCCTTGTCCATCACCAACTCCCTGAGTCCACCCCAAAAATCATTGGTGAATTTAGGTAAAGGGTATACATATAGAGATATTCATTGTACTATTTTTTAAAACCTTGTTTTAAACATTTACTTTTTTGAAGTTTTTTTTTTTTTTTTTTTTTCAAAATAAAATGTTGATGAAAAATATAATAGCCAGGATAAAAATAAATCTGTCAGTGGCTTGGAAAAATATCTCCTACAATGTAAAACAGAAAGATAAAAATGATGGAAACCAAAAGTGAGAGAGGAAAAAAAGGCTCAATCTAGGAAGTCTAACATTGAGTAATTGTAGATCTTAGAAAGCAAACTGGAAGAAAAAGGGTTATCAAAGGAATAATGGAATAAAATGGAATAAAGTAACCCGGAACTAACAAATCTCCAGACTTAAAATGCATACTAAGTGCACAACACAGTGATGGAAGGAGAAAGCCACATCAAGGCACAGCATTGTGAAATTCACAAGAGCTGACTGGTTTTCTCCAGGATGGAAAGTCAATATTGAAGGAGCGAGAGGGCTGAGGATTCTGTTTCATTTTAAACCTTACAGAAGGACTTGAGGTTTTGTGTTTTAGACTGTGTATACGTGTGTTTCTTAAACAAAAGCAGGAGTTTGTGGTAAAATTAGTTCAAATTTAGGATTTCCAGGCATAAAGAAATGGTAAAACCCAGAGAATGGCCTTCGGAGTGGTGAATGGAGTGAAATCTTCACAATTAATGAGGTCAGAGAATAAAAGACTAAGGTTCCTTCTGACCCCCTGCTGCTGCTGCTAAGTTGCTTCAGTCATGTCCGACCTGTGCGACCCCATAGACAGCAGCCCACCAGGCTCCCCTGTCTCCGGGATTCTCCAGGCAAGAACACTGGAGTGGGCTGCCATTTCCTTCTCCAATGCATGAAAGTGAAAAGTGAAAGTGAAGTCACTCAGTCGTGTCTGACTTCTAGCAACCCCATAGACTGCAGCCTACCAGGCTCCTCCGACCATGGAATTTTCCAGGCAAAAGTACTGGAGTGGGGTGCCATTGCCTTCTCCGTTCTGACCCCCAAGTGCGTTGAAATCGCCCACAAAAATGACAGGATTTGAGGTGCCAGACAAATAGTGCCTGGGGTCACAGCCTTCAGTCTGGAGCCTCGTGGTCAGTAAGTAGAGATGCTGGGACCCAGCTATTTCTGTCTGACCTGCAGCTGGATGTCTTGAATTTTCCTTCACATAAATTAAAAATGAGTGTTTCTCTCTACATAATTAAAAATAATTCGAATAGACTATTGTTACTTTTGGTGGTACCTATTGCTCATTTCCTTGGTCTTAAATAACCACTAAGGGTGTTTGGTGCGGCTCATACAGTCTGAGCATATCGTGTGTGCAAGATTTCTAAGCTGCTAGAAAAATGCTTTTAAGCCTGTCTATGGTTCTTTATCCTGCAGCACAACTGAGAAGCCATCATAAGGGAAGATAAAAGTCTCAGGTCTTTGGGCACTTGCTCCCTCACCTTCTCATCTCCTTCCTAGCGATGGTGGAGGTGGCTCCCAGCCCTGAAGGAAATCCTGCTGGTCACTGTGAGTGCTGCTGATTCCACAGTTGCTGGCTGACTCACTCTGGCCATCAGAAAGGTCATCACAGAGTCCTAAGGTGATTTTTTTGTTTTTTGGTTGGTAGGTGGGCTTCTGAGTTGAGATGTCACAGCTTTGTTGTGGTCACTTCCTGTGAAGTCTGTCCTCCAGTCTCCACCCCTCCTCCCCTGGAATCCACAGGGTTAAATGCTCCAGTAGTATGTGTGCCTTCGTTGTTCGGTCGCTCAGTCGTGTCCGACTCTGCAACCCCATGGACTGCAGCACGCCAGGCTTCCCTGTCCTTCACTATCTCTTGGAGTTTGCTCAAACTTATGTCTATGGTGTCAGTGATGCCATCCAACCATCTCATCCTCTGTCGGCCCCTTCTCCTCCTGCCCTCAATCTTTCCTAGCGTTGGGGTCAGAAGAGCCGACTCACTGGAAAAGACCCCGAAGCTGTGTATTCATGTGAACATCTTATAGAGCAGCTCTCTAAGTGTTTGTATTGTTTTTCAGCCTTGTTAGGGTAGAGAACACGTTTTATTGGTATCTATATCATCCTCTCTAATTAGAGTACTCAGCATCTAGTGAAAAATGCACATTTTTGGTTAGATGGATCGGTGAATATAAATAAGATAGGCATTTAACTTATATCAGTGTTTTAGAGAAATTTTCCTATAGAAGTATTTATTAAATATTCTATTTGTTATTCCCATCTGGTAAGTTTGCCAGACAGTTGAATTCCAAGTCAGAGGTGGTGTGGGGGATACTAGTTAAAGACTCTACGTTGACTTTTTTCGTACATATAGCTAAGTGACTTCTTTTCCTTTTTTTTAAGAGGGAAAAAGGATCCCTGGTTTCAAAACACAAAATCAATATGAATGCATCCACGTTGGCTTTCCCTTGGTGGTACAAGTATAATTGTGTGGAACACTGAAATCAAAAACCCAAAGTCAAATAGCTGACTAGAACCTTCAGTCAGTCAGGGAGCAGTGTCTTCAGAAGAGCTTGCTACGCTCAGAACAGCTATGGCGGTCATTGTTTGAGGCAAAAAAAAAAAAGCAAAAACTAACACTCTGAGAACTAGTTGTAGATGTCACCAAAAAAGAGCAAGGCTCTAAAACCAGCCGGAGGATGGAGACCGTTTCCTTGGATATTATGTATCCAGAACCAACTAGGGGCCCATATCTGAAGTCCCTGAACCGTCCAGTCTTTCACTTTGTCAGGGCCTGGCCAGAGCTTCCTTTTTCAAATTCTGCATAGCTCTGCCTTTCAGAGGTATTACTGTGCTATTTTTTTTTTTTTTTTTCCACTGAAAAACTTTGACTCTTTCCCCCTGAACTCCAGCCAGGACTGACTTTCCGTAGGTCACAGACGTTGAGTCCCTGCTCCTGAAGAATCCCTGCTCTGGACGACTGCTGTCCCTGGCAGACTGGTCCTGGCTCCCCGGGTGAGGCTCTCTCCTGGGACCCTGAGCCCCACAGCTTAGCTGAGCTCCTGCCGGGGAATTGGAAGACACGATATAGGGGGTGAGGAAGGAAGGGGTGCCAGGCTGGACTTCCTGAGGACATCTGAAGTTCCTCTGCTGCCTTACAGATGCTTTTGGAGGAAGAAGATTGTGACTTGGGGTTCTGTCACAGTTGTGCAGGTGGGAGCTCCAAGGCCAGGCTCGTGTGGTCAAAGTCTGAGGCTGTTACAGAAAGCAGTAAGTCTCACCATCACTCTGCCTTTCCTCAGCACCTCCTTTCTTGCAAGTGTCCTGGAGACCAGATCAAGACAGGGACACACACATTCCAGGGGCCAGCCTGGGTGTGTACCCTCTAGGAGAAGGGGAGGCGTAAGCCACGGCTAAGAAATCAAACTGAAGCTGGTGGTCAGAGGCACCGGAAGTGCTGAGTATGAAAGACAGGGGTCTGGAGGAGGGGGCTTGGCTGCACAGGCCACTTATGCCCCTTTGGGAGCCCTGGCTCTGAAGGGAGCGGCCAGGGTCTCTTTCTAGACCTGCAGCCTGCCAGTCATTGCTCTTCACAAATCTCATGGCCTCTAAAATTACCAGGTGATTTCACAGGCAGGCTGCCTAGCCTATCAGATGAGAAAGAACACAAACTCTGGCCTTGGGAGACATCAGTATCACTTCCTCAGGAATTAGAGACACCGTCTGGATAACGTTATCTATTCTCCTCCAACATGTGGGGATGAAGTTACTGTTTGTATCATTAGGAGTTTGCTTTTTATCTGCTTTGCATCCTGCCTTTGGGGCTCAAGCAGAAGTTTTGAAATGCAGAGGCAGAAGGAGATCCAGAAAAGAATTAACCCTTTAGAAGTCCAGGGAGCAGTGTACTTCAAGGACATAGAAGGCCTGGTCAGAGTTAGCAGGGGAGGGCAGGGGCAGACCCACTGTGCAGTTGAGTGCAGTTTCCAAAGTGCGAGAGGCGTACGTGGAAGATGATCTGGGATCGAAGCCTTGGGTGGACTCTTGTCCCTGAGAATTTGGTGGTTTGATGATGAAGGAAAGACTGGTGGTGGTTTTTGGACAGAGGGGGCAAAAAATGAGTTTGTTAGTGAGGTTAATAAGCCAGTTGTTGGGGGGTATCAACGTAGCCTGAATGAGGCTCAGGGTGAACATTATTGATAATGGGTAGGAAGATGCCCGCAAAAAGCTTAGCTTTATTTATTTTGGTGGTTTTCTCCTGAGGGTTATATCAGTCTTCTGAACAACAAATAGAGGCCTCATGCAGTGGTAGATTTTTAAGGACTCATTTATAAGGCTTGCTCTAATGTCATTATGATTAAAACTCATAGATTCCAAACTGAGATCCACAGGGATGTCTCTAGTCTTAAAATTAATTGGGATGCAGAACCAGAAAATCTGTCTTGCACTCTCATCCAGGCTCTGGGACCAGGGAACCAGGGAAGTGAGCAGAACTGGGAGTCGGCTGCTGTGAGGCTTGGAACTTGGTGGAGGGGTGGGGCGGGGGTTAGGAGGACAGTGGCTAGGGGGCTGTGAGCCCTGTGCTGTGACTTTGCCAGGTGCCAGGTGAGTTGGGGTTAGAAAATGATGCTAGTTTTTCCTTGAATTCATTTTTGAATGTTAATGACACTCACTAGTTGGACTGGCTGGGCTTGGAAAGTATTTGGAATGTTCATAGATGGTAACATGCCCATGGTCACTGCCCTTGTAGAATATCCTCATTCATAGTCTTTCTTCCTCTTCCCAGTCTTCCTCCTGAGTATGTCCAGTGATGTGAATTTTGTCAAACAGTTGCTTCTTGGTTTGTTCTCTTGGTAGGTGGAGGGTTCAGACCTATATGTCCCAGAGAGAACTGAACTTAGAGCCCAGCTGCGTCAAGGGCAGCCTTGGAGGGGGCCACCTCTGGAGTTTGGAGGATGGATATTCACCTTTTTAAAAAAGTGGAACAGTTAATATGTATTTTGCATCTGTAAGATATTTAGATATTGAAGGACCCCAAAACAGCATTTTGAGGTACTATGCTTGGTCAGCAGGAGAGAAGGTTATTTGGAAGGGAATACTTTGAAAGGAGAACTTGAGAATGTGTTGAATGTCGCACAGAGGATGTCCTTTCAGACACTGGCTCCCACCTGGGAGTATCAGGGAGCTCAGCATGATGGTGGGGATGGATGGCCTAAGACAGGTCTTACCCTCAGGGATTTCCCAGCCTGGGGAGAAATGGCCAAGGAGATAAACAGTGAAGCTCTGAGTTTGTTTGTTCTTTTTTTATTTATTTTAATTGGAGGCTAATTACAATATTGTATTGGTTTTGCCATACATCAACATGAATCCGCCATGGGTGTACACGTGTTCCCCAACCTGAACCCACCTCCCTCCCTGTATCATCCCTCTGGGTCATCTCAGTGCACCAGCCCCAAGCATCCTGTATCATGCATCGAACCTGGACTGGCGATTTGTTTCATATATGATATTATACATGTTTCAATGCCATTCTCCCAAATCATCCCACCCTCTCCCTCTCCCACAGAGTCCAAAAGACTGTTCTATACATCTGTGTCTCTTTTGCTGTATCACATACAGGGTTATCATTACCATCTTTCTAAATTCCATATATATGTGTTAGTATACTGTATTGGTGTTTTTCTTTCTGGCTTACTTCACTCTGTATAATAGGTTCCAGTTTCATCCATCTCATTAGAACTGATTCAAATGAATTCTTTTTAATGCTCATACAGGGTTATCATTACCATCTTTCTAAATTCCATATATATGTGTTAGTATACTGTATTGGTGTTTTTCTTTCTGGCTTACTTCACTCTGTATAATAGGCTCCAGTTTCATCCACCTCATTAAAACTGATTCAAATGTATTCTTTTTAATGGCTGAGTAATACTCCATTGTGTATATGTACCACAGCTTTCTTATCCATTCATCTGCTGATGGACATCTAGGTTGAAGCTCTGAGTTTATCTCCTCACTTTGATAGGGGAGCTCATGGATGGAGTTGACTGCATGGGATCAGTAGTCTACCTAATTTTTTTTTTTACTTAGAGATGCTGGAGGTTTTATTAACTTCTTTCACTTGAAGTCGTATCTTGAAAATTTTGAAGTAATGGTCACACACACAGTTGATCAGTAACCTGAGAAAAGGAGCTATCAGTAATTAATATCTGCCTTTTGCTTAACTTTAAAATGCTGACACATCTCATTCATGAATCTCACGCTGTGACCATCTATGGAATAGTCTCATGTGGTATTATATCTGATGTCAAGACAGTGCCTTATCGGTTTGATTTATGAAAACTCAGCGCTTGAAATTGTTCTCTTTCTCATCCTTAGAAGTTGCTGAATAGGAAATAATTCTGTAGACTATTAATAATGTGTCTTGCAGGCTAAACTCTTTTGTGGAGCACCGAGGGCTTCGCGAGAGGGCATTCAGGGGTAGATACGCTCCCATACTGATGCTGAAGCAAAGCGGCACACAGAATAGCCAAATGAAGGGAACTGTTGCTGATTGGCTCGTGAGTGAATTTACTTTGGTGCTCTTTTCACACAGCTTTGGGTTCAAATAGCTGGGCAGAAGGAAGCAATACTTATTTTCTAGATTTAAGACTCATTTAGAGCATTTAAAGCTTTTTAAAAGCATCATTAGTGGGCTTCCCTGATGGTGCAGTGCTTAACGATCCACCTGCCAGTACAAGGGGCACAGGTTTAATCCTTGGTCTGGGAAGACCCCACATGCGCAGAGCAGCGAAGCCCATGCAAGGCAACTGCTGAAGCCTGTGTGCCCGGAGCCCCTGCTCCACAGCAGAAGAGGCCCAGGCACCACCGGAAGAGCAGCCCCCGCTCACCAGCACCAGGGAAAGCCTGTGTGCAGCAATGCAGACCCAGCGTAGCCGGAGATGGAGGATGGATGGACGGATGGATAGATAATTTTTTTAAAAAAAAGCATTATTAGTTCATGAATCAAGACTAAAGGATTTGATCAGGAAAAAAATAGATCAGTTGTTGAAGGTTCACATTAGGTGTTAAACTATACTATTATTTGAAATGACGTCTACATTTTGGTAGTAGAACACATGAATTAAGGAGCACTTTATTTTCAAAATTAACTGGATCTTAAAGAATCAGTCTTGAAATGTAGCCCAGTTTTACAAATACAATTTGTAATCGAATTCATGGCTCCTCTTTAATTATACCTGTCAGGTCTGGTCACTGTCACTCGTGGTGTGGAGTTTAGGTACCCAATGTTACTGAGCTTCAGTAAGTAACTTAAAGCCTGCATAGTGTGACTGCAGGGTAATAGCATTGCAGTGGCTTATAGAAATCATGCAGTCTTATTTTGTAGTCACGTTTCACGTTGTTATGCTGTGGAATACATGTCATATTTGTCCTAATGTTATTTTATTTTTTAAATTTATTCTTAATTCCTTTACAATACTGTGTTAGTTTCTGATCATTTTATTTTTACATGGGAAATACATGTCAGCACTACTCAGGAACTTGCTTCATCTGCCTTATGTTTTGCAGAGGTGTCACCTCTCAACTTCCAAAGTAGCATTGAATTTTACACTTCCTGCTAACAGCATTGTAGAAAAATTAAAACCAACCAAACAGAAACCTTGTATACAGTGGCTAGTGCATTTGTGTTTTATGTAGCCATGAAATCATGTGTGTGGGTGTGGATGGGTCGGTTCTTGACTGGTGGTGGGGTGCTGTGTGCTGTGCTTAGTCGCTCGGTCATGTTCAATTCTTTGTGACCTCGTGGACTGTAGCCTGCCAGGCTCCTCTGTACGTGGAGATTCTCAAGCCAAGAATACTGGAATGGGTTGCCATGCCCTCCTCCAGGGCATCTTCCCAACCCAGGGATCGAACCCAGGTCTCCTGCATTGCAGGCAGATTCTTTACCATCTGAGCCACCAGGGAAGCCCCTGAATACTGGAATGGGTAGCCTATCCCTTCTCCAAGAGATCTTCCCAACCCAGGAATCGAACCGGGGTCTGCTGCATTGCCAGCGGATTCTTACCAGCTGAGCTACCCGGGAAGCCCTGGTGGTACAGCGGGGGCTGTTCAGTCTTGGAGTCACACTGGATTGCCTTTGTTTGGTTGCGGTGTTATTTGTTAAGGTTCTTTTCTGTTTTGTTTCCTACTTTATAAGGCAGTTATGGAGTTACCCTGTGCTCAATCTTCTTCTCTTGATGCATTCCCAAGTTTGTGTTAACAGTATATTAAACTACTTGTTCAGCAGAGGATGAACTCGCATAGTTGAATATTCGCTGTTTCATGCCGCAAAGCTTAGTAGCTTCTAAGTGTGGATATTTCATGTAATTTGTAAAATTTTTGTCAAATGTTTAATTCTCTGTCTTAGCTGCAGTGCCTGAGTCTGCATACATTTGATGATAGTTTTCCAATGAATACTGTTAGGCAGTTATAAACCAGTTGTAAATTGCATTCATTTTCATCTAATTTAGAGGGAAGAAAGGAATAAAACTCTGCAGGGAGGGGCCATGTTCAGACTCCACTGCTATCAGAATTCATGACATTGAGGCTCAGTGTTGTGGCTCCTCTGAAAAGCTAATTCAGTTTCTTTAGGCATCGACTTACCCAGCAGACAGTTGGCTCCCTGCCATGAGCTGTTGACAGTTATTGCTTCTTCTGAGGCTGATTAGCATGCAGTGTTACAATGTCCCGAAGAATCATTTTGCTTACCTATATAATAATTTAAGGGTTTAATCATTTCCAAACATGTCCTAAGTTATTTAGTCCTTTGTCAGCATCTCATTTCAGCTCTAGAAGTTTTTTCTTTTTTTAAAGCATCTGCTGTAGGTGTAATAGCTTGTTAATACATTAAGAAAAGTGTTCCAAATAGGTGGTTATTTCTAGTAATAGAATTCTTTCCATTCTTTTGCTGCTTTATAGTTTCGCATACACCTCACTTGATGGCGATAACGAAATATAAGCAGTGTATCTTCCCTTTTCGCAGATGAGGCAAATGAGGCCTGGAGAGGGTAATGGGTTTGACCAGATCCACAGAGCATGTATGTGCTGTAGGTCAGCCTGCAACCCAGCAAGTCCTTCTACACCAGTAAGCCGACCAGATTAGATTAGTGCTGTGTCGTTATGGGAAGAGGAGGATATTCCCGGCTTTGGAGAGAATGTGTCCAGCCTGGCCAGGGCTTCACTGGCTGCTGCCACTTTGAGTGACAGCTGAGGCCTGGACCCTCCTCCTCGCCCCACCCCCAGCCCTGCTGCCTCAGGAAAGCCTTCCACGCGTGCCATTTCTGACATTTGTATTAAAGAAAACATTTGATACTCTTTGATTCTGCTCCGCGCTGAAAGCTAGACATATATTTCACTACAGGAAAAACAAAACGAAAAGCATGTAATAGAAAAAAGGCAATTTATACATTTTATCATCGCCTAACCTTTGAGACTTGAACATTCCGGCAGCCATCTCTCTGTTCTCTTTTATTGTGCTGTTTTGGTCTAATGTGGAGGCATTTCCCCTTGGTAGGCTTCCCTCTCTCCCTTCGGCATGCCCTTTACATCCCTGTCTTGCATGTCTTTCAGGGAACACTATTGGTGTTCTCAAGCCCTTGCTCAGTTAGCTAATAAAGAGTTCCTGCTTATTAAGGGTCATTTGCCCAGCAAGCACTTGGCTGAGCAGGTCTCAGAGGGCATCTCATATAATTCCTTCTAGCCACTTCATCACTTGGTGTTCTAACACATCCCCATTTTGTAACACATCCCCATTTCCCCAGCCCCCTCCAAAAAATAAAAAAAGTGTGTTGTCAAGAAACCTGCTCAATATCACACAGCTAGTAGGTGACAAAGCTGGGATTCACCTGTTCTGTCTGCCACCAGAGCCGGTAGTCTAATAACACAAACAGGCTGATGGTGTCCCTGCCTGTGGCCGGTTCAGCAGCTGTGTGCTCTTATTATTTTGTGGCCATCTCCTTTCACAGAATGTAATCTGGGCTGTTTGTTTTAATAGCTAGCTGATTTTGCATTTGAGTTTTTTGTTGTTGCTGGCTTAATAGCTACCTGATTTTGCACTTAAAGATTTTCCCCTATTCTGATTCTCAAAATTAGTCTAGTGTTTAAAACATAAGCCAAGAATCTCATTTTCTTCTTATTTATACCTTTATGGTTGCAGAGCAGAGAAGTTTGCTTAGGTGGATATTGTGTAACAAAAATGATTGGTTGTTGGAACCCACCTTGCTGCTTTCTTAATTGTTGCCCATTTGGACATATTTGAGGACTGCACAGAAACCTTCTGTTGTACAGAAGTTTGTGTTTTGTGACAAGTTTTAAGGCTCATTTACTGCTGCCTACTCTTGTACCTCCTAGAAGTTTTCCTTTATTTTTTCCCCCAGAGATGGAAATGTTTTTCTGCTTTGTGGGTAATACATTCAGAAAATCAGATCTGTGTGTGTGTGTTGGTTTGTGTATGTGAGAGAGAGAGGAAGAGAGGGCAGGGAGAGAAAAGAAGAAAGAGGAGGAGGAGGAAGAAGGAGAGAAAGAGGAGGAAGAGTTAGGGAGAGAGGGAGGCAAACAGGATTTGATTTGCCAAGAAGATTATGGACTCAGCTACCAAAAGGTGTTGGTCTGAAGCTGTATCTGTAGTGTTCAGTATGATTCACACACGGAAAATGTGGTCACAATTAAATGTGATGAGAGTTTAGTTTTCAAGGATGACATATATGAAGAGGGTAGTTATGTCATGCTGTGAGTGTATTAAAGCAGCTGACAACATTCTTGTGCTGCTCTTGCCTGGACTTATAGGATGCCTGGTTCTTAACACTTTCTTGAGCATGACCAGGTTGATGATCCTCTTTTCCCTTTACCTTCTTTACTAATAGTAAGCAGATTCCTAAGAAGTGAAGGTGTGTTCAGACACAAGCCATTTGGCATATCCTTGTCTCTTAATTCTTCATAGATTTTTTTCATGAATGTTAACTTTGCCCAAAGTTAAAAACTGTTTTCAACTCTAGTTCTAGTTCAACATTCTGGCTGTTTCCAGAGTCCAGGCCACTTTTATCATCCTTTTCCTCCCCCAGTAGCTACTCGATGATCTGTTTTGCCCCTTAGCGCTCAGCTCTCACAGCTGCCTCTCACCTTCTGCAGCCACCTCGCCATCAGCTGGAAGCAGCCTGCAGCAGTCAGGATCAGCACGGAAGCCACTCAGGGGTCTGGGAGCTGCCAGATGCTACACGGGGATCCTTAGCCCTACTCCCAGGGCTCATTTGTTGTTTTTAGACTCTTCTTAGCTGACTGATTATTCCAATAGATGGGGAAAATTATACTGCGATTGGCAAACTAAAGAGTGACCCAACTCACCTTCGTTTAATCCAGCTGCGTTCGTTTGTCTGTTTCTGTGTCCTAGTACCCTGCCCTCTTCCTCTTCCGGTGTGAGACCACTGACATCCTCATAGAAAGTGCCCTTGTGTCTTTAAGGGACACAGGCTCTTTAAAAAAGCTTGGGTTGAAAAACCTGCTGCATAAAAGATTACTTAAGGGTTCTGCTAATGCCTTTCATTGCTCTATCAATCGGGAATCCGATTGTAAGCAGTCCAGGTAAACGGTGAACCAACGCAGACATGGAGAACTTGTCTATTTCACCAAGCGTGTTTCTGACCTGCAGGCTGCAGACACTCAGCGGCAGCCTGTTCCTTGCATCTGATCTCTTCACAAGGCAGCGGGTGAGGGGTACCTGCAGATGTGTTCCTGCTGCTGGCCGCCTGTGATGGAGCAGCGTCACCAGCGCTGGGGCAACGGCAGTGGGCTGCGCGCCTGCAATGATGGTTTCATTCTCTGCAGCTCGGAAGGCAGATTAATTTCATTTGTGCATAGGCACACAGGCAGGGAAGTGTTCTATCGTTTGACACACAGATGACAGTCTGGCTGGAAGCTAGCAATTGGGGGGAAAACAGGTGAAAACAAAATGATAGTTTTGAAGGCAACATAGTTACAAGACCCAGTATGTATCTATCATTTTCTTCTGAAAATCAAAATTTTCACCATGGAAAAAGCACCCAGAAACCAAGCAGTGCCCTCCCTGTGTTTTAGCATTTATGTAGCAGTTTGTATAGAAGGACACTGTTGTACAAAGTGATTCTAGTATGGTTGGTTAATTTTGCCAAAACCATGAGATGAAACAATTAGTGTGTTTGCTCTTTTTGATTTGAAAATGTTAAGAGTATCTCAGTGTAAAGTAGGGGTGGGGGAGGGGGAAACCTGCCCTGAGACTGAAGGGGGCAGTCACAGCTTGGGGGGAGCATCACTTGAAAATCCAGCTCTCTGCATGAATAATTGGTAGAGAGCCGCCACCAAGCTCAGGAGGAGCTAATGGAGGGGCGTGAACTGGGAGCTAGGAAGGAGAAGACATCCCCAAGTAGTGCCAGCCTCAGTGACCGAAACCCAGAACCCTATAAGGACAAACAGCTGCCCAGTTGAACTTAACGCAGATATTACACTTACTCACAGTTTTCAGAAAACGTGAGTGCTGTGAAGGTGATGAGAGACACGTCGCCCCGTGCGCCTCTGTGCGATCAGGGCAGACCAGACCCAGCCACCCTCACTCTGGAAGCTGAGCTGTGTTTGGCAGACCATACCTGAGGCTGATTGTCTGCCCCTAAAGCAAACACACCCCATGCAGGAGACTTCATTTAGGCAGCTGAGGAGGAAAGCTATTTAAGGAGCTCAGCCTCTCTCAGGTTCTGAAAGGAATGGCTCAGGTGACTAGTTGAAGGAGTAATGAGCAGGTGGAGGTGAAGTGACCAGAGAGGGTCACATGAAGAATATGGAGAGGTGGGTTCCTGGCCCCAACCCTGGGGTGTTGGCAGCAGATGCTAAAGGTTTGCCTGGTAACTGTTGAAACAAAAATCAGAAATAAGCACACTTTTCTTCAGTGTCCCAGCCTCCACCTACCCACGATGCTCAGGAATAATCATTTCATTGTAAAAAACAAACTATGGAAGCCTCCTGTTTGCCTAACCTGGGATCTAAAAGTGTCTCTAGCTGCCAGGATAGCAGGGTCTTACACCTTCAGTGACACTGAAGTGCAAACCCAGGGGTGCCGGAGACACTGGCGTTGTGAAGTCTCCCGCCTTTCTTTTCTGTAGATGAGCAAAGGAAAATGTTACGCAAGGACACCTTCAGCTGTTCAAACATCAGTGATGAGTGATACTGTACAGATGCGTTTTATAAGTAGCTGGTGGTGTAAGATTCCCATTTTATTTTAATCTTCTTTTGGGTTATTCTCTCTCAACACATTGTTCATATTTGTTGTTCTTACTTCCCTTTTATGAGAGAGGGGTGACTGTGCCCAGCGAGTAGAATGTGACAAGCTCAACGTACACATCCCAATAGTGTGTGGCTGCCAGAGGAAGAGCACGGTGAAGTTTAACTCTGCCTCATCCCTCCCACAAACAGCACAGAGCACTCGGGGCTGACTGCAGTAGCAGTTATTTGTGTTAGGGTATATTCCCTCTAGGCATAATGGCCGTGGGCCACTGTCCTTTTTCAGTTTAGGACTGCTTTTGAATTTTTCTGCCTCCTTTCCTTAAGTTTTTAAAAAAAGTTAACTGAGCTCCTGCTGTGTTATGCTAGGAGCTTTTATCTGTGTCAGCTCATTTCATTTTCATGTAAAGATATCCCCCTTCATTGGTTTTCATGTGTAAGATTTATAATTAAATACATTTTGTAGATGTGATACATTTTTCCAGTTCCAGCAGTCGTTTTGCCTGATAAAGATCAGAGACAGCAAAGACTTAGTTCTCTTAATTCCTCTAAGGTAGATCTCTCTCACATCATTGTTGAAAGTATTGGACATGCTAGGTAACGCCAGCATTGAATGGCACTTTAGAAGGTAAGAGTAACAACATCTCATATATTTAGTAGGTGGCTACCATGTGCCAGGTGCTGTTCAAAACTCATTATTTGTGTATTTCAATTAAAACAGCTCTATTTGACTTAAGGGAGAAGGCAATGGCGCCCCACTCCAGTACTCTTGCCTGGAAAATCCCATGGATGGAGGAGCCTGGAGGGCTGCAGTCCATGGGGTCGCTGAGGGTCAGACACGACTGAGCGACTTCACTTTCACTTTTTACTTTCATGCATTGGAGAAGGAAATGGCAAGCCACTCCAGTGTTCTTGCCTGGGGAATCCCAGGGACGGGGGAGCCTGGTGGGCTGCCGTCTATGGGGTCGCACAGTCGGACATGACTGAAGTGACTTAGCAGCAGCAGCAGCATTTGACTTAAAGATGAACTCGGTCCACAGGAAAAGATGTGCTAATGTCATATTATGCCTTAAAATGAAAAATATTTTTATCAAAGAGAACATAAAAAGATTTTGTTTTGTGGGAAGACCACTCTTTTTAGTTCATAATGCTGACATAAAGGGGCAGGGAACAGAGCTAGCCTTAGTCCTGTAGAGGAGAAAGTGGGGTGCTCTCTGGGCAGATGCTGCCCCTGGGCTGCCAGGCATGGTTACAGGATGGTGCTTTGGTGCAAAGTAGGAAAAGGCCTCCTTTTCTCTGGCAGACACAGTCCATCACCAGGGTGTACGACCAGAGAACCAAGTGCAGGCTGGCTTTTGACCCCTTGTGTGTGAGACATAGCTTAGCTAGAGGGGTGACTGTGCCCAGCGAGTAGAATGTGACAAGCTCAACGTACACATCCCAATAGTGCGTGGCTGCCAGAGGAAGAGCACGGTGAAGTTTAACTCTGCCTCATCCCTCCCACAAACAGCACAGAGCACTCGGGGCTGACTGCAGTAGCAGTTATTTGTGTTAGGGTATATTCCCTCTAGGCATAATGGCCGTGGGCCACTGTCCTTTTTCAGTTTAGGACAGCTTTTGAATTTTTCTGCCTCCTTTCCTTAAGTTTTTAAAAAAAGTTAACTGAGCTCCTGCTGTGTTATGCTAGGAGCTTTTATCTGTGTCAGCTCATTTCATTTTCATGTAAAGATATCCCCCTTCATTGGTTTTCATGTGTAAGATTTATAATTAAATACATTTTGTAGATGTGATACATTTTTCCAGTTCCAGCAGTCGTTTTGCCTGATAAAGATCAGAGACAGCAAAGACTTAGTTCTCTTAATTCCTCTAAGGTAGATCTCTCTCACATCATTGTTGAAAGTATTGGACATGCTAGGTAACGCCAGCATTGAATGGCACTTTAGAAGGTAAGAGTAACAACATCTCATATATTTAGTAGGTGGCTACCATGTGCCAGGTGCTGTTCAAAACTCATTATTTGTGTATTTCAATTAAAACAGCTCTATTTGACTTAAGGGAGAAGGCAATGGCGCCCCACTCCAGTACTCTTGCCTGGAAAATCCCATGGATGGAGGAGCCTGGAAGGCTGCAGTCCATGGGGTCGCTGAGGGTCAGACACGACTGAGCGACTTCACTTTCACTTTTTACTTTCATGCATTGGAGAAGGAAATGGCAAGCCACTCCAGTGTTCTTGCCTGGGGAATCCCAGGGACGGGGGAGCCTGGTGGGCTGCCGTCTATGGGGTCGCACAGTCGGACATGACTGAAGTGACTTAGCAGCAGCAGCAGCATTTGACTTAAAGATGAACTCGGTCCACAGGAAAAGATGTGCTAATGTCATATTATGCCTTAAAATGAAAAATATTTTTATCAAAGAGAACATAAAAAGATTTTGTTTTGTGGGAAGACCACTCTTTTTAGTTCATAATGCTGACATAAAGGGGCAGGGAACAGAGCTAGCCTTAGTCCTGTAGAGGAGAAAGTGGGGTGCTCTCTGGGCAGATGCTGCCCCTGGGCTGCCAGGCATGGTTACAGGATGGTGCTTTGGTGCAAAGTAGGAAAAGGCCTCCTTTTCTCTGGCAGACACAGTCCATCACCAGGGTGTACGACCAGAGAACCAAGTGCAGGCTGGCTTTTGACCCCTTGTGTGTGAGACATAGCTTAGCTTTACTCTACAGGGCAGCTCTGGGGGATGGGTGTGTGTATAGAGAGTGCACGGTGTGGGGGGTCTGGTTAGCACGCAGGGAGGACACTGCAAAGATGTTCATGGAGAAGGGGCAGAGAGTGAATCTAGGACAAAATGGGCAAAATGAAACATTGTTTGCTGGTTCCAGGTCTAAGGACTTTCAGAATGGGAGCAGGGAAGAAAGGCTGCACCCACTTCTGCTCAGGGCATGTAAGGCAGGCAGTTTTGTCCCTGAAGTGACCCTTGATGCCATGACCTCAGTCATCTCCAGAGGCTATGGGCAGAACCCACCAGGGGGCCCCTGCAAACCCCAGGAAAGTTAGGCCACTCTTAACCACCTCCTGCCTCCAGAACAGTTTTTCTTTCTTTAGCTTAACTTCCTTCCCTGGTCATTTCTCTTAACTGCAGCATTTAAACACAGAGTTTAGTCCGAGGGGGCAGAGCTTATTCCTCAACTCCCAAGGCTTTCAGGGTGCATGAAAATAAGAGACATCGGAGGGCTGGGGTGAAATGTGGTGGCTCTTTGACATTCTCCCCGTTGGTCATAGATGGGTTCTCTTGAACAAACTGATTCCCTGCTACTGAATTTTCCTCAGCCCAGAGGTCATGAGAGTGGTCCTTGGACTTTGAAAAACAGCTGGGTCTATCCCTACAAGACCCCCGCATATTATTCTCTTCCCTCTGTGGATTGCAGATGTTCGGAGAAAGGCCACAGTTGTGGGTTGGATGCAGTCCTAATAATAGGAAAGCAAAATACGGAAGCAGATGTGGGTTGGATGTGGAGAAAGGAAAATCGAGTTGTAAAAGAGCCGATGTGTAAAAGGATACATATCTTGATTATTTCTTTTCATACTAGAAAATATTCGATCATTTATTCTTAGCTTCACTGAGAGCCAGATGCAGATTTTAATATCTCATGTAGTAACTTTCTAAAATTGCAGAACGGTGCCAGAAATCACAGGGTTTTTTTCTTTTTTTCATTTTTCACATTCAGAAATAAACTCAAATTTCACACAAATCAGTGCTGTTTGCTGCAGTTCTAGAAGATTAATTTGTGTGTGTATCATATAATACCTGTTTTCCTCCTCCCAACCCCTGTTTTGGCAAATGGAGATGTGTAAGAATGCTGAGATCAACATACTTTACAGCGCATTTCTGAGGGAAAATAAATGATTTCATGGTCTGAAAAGTAATGGGGTAGTACAAATTGGTCTTACGTGGAAATATGGATGAACATGGCTTTTAAAAGGAGAGAAGAAGTCTGAGCAAGTTCTGGTTTAGAACGCTTGCCAGGTTCAGTAGTATCCGAAATAATACCTGGGTGGTTTGGATATCCATTTGAATGGGCTGGTTTCATGCAGAGGGCTCCATGTTCGGTTGTAGGAATAGTAGTTGGCTTTGGTAAAGTGATCTAATATTGCTCTCAGACATGGAGACTTGTGAGTTAGACTCAGGGAAAAACACGGTCTTTGCTTGGGCGCCCATTTACTTAATGTATGCCAAATCTCATATCCCAGCAAGGGGTGGCCGAGGCTGGTGTGCTCTGCAGTATTTAAGTTCGGGCTTCCTTACCAGGCAGGTCCACTGCTATCTTGCCCTCTAGTGGCTTTTTAAAAGCTCCTTAATAGTTCTCTCTGAAACTTAGCTGGTAAAATTGTGGCTCTTGAGAAAAGGATCATCTTAGTTCATTAAGGACAGAATTCCCACAATGGAATATGATATGTTTTCTATCTTTCCTTTCAGAAACTGAGCTCATGGATGAGTTCCACTCACTCTAGTTTGTCAGAATTTTGTTTTCATTATTAACCCATGAACACAAGTCAAAACCTTCGTGGTATATTTTATGTGTAACAGAGAAAGTTTTGCTACCTTTGTGCAGGGTTTCTCATCTTCTGTTTTAAGAAGGTAAGCTTTTCTTCACTGGACTTGGGAGACTTGGAAAGCATCAACATGTAAAGCTATAGTTGGATCAGAAGGTAAAGACCTGGCTCCATGTCTTTTCCTCTGCTCCTCTGGGTCCCCTCATGTTCTGCACACAGTCCTGTCCCAGAGGAGCCGTGCTGCCAATCTGTTGATTGTTTCTCCCTTGGTGCTCTGCGTAATTTGGAGGTCTCAGGGCGTGAGATGCCTGTGTGTCTTCAGTGTATGTGTCCCCAGAGCCTACCATAATGCAGGGTGCTTTGTACACAGAAAGTAGGTAAGAACATGGACCCACGTGTGTGTGATCAGTCCTTGGTAAAGACGACCAAAGAGAACAGAGTCTGACCTGGGAAACGGGGAAAGGGTTCCGAGCAGCTATATGAAATCGGGCTCTGGAGAGCCAGGCTGAGTTGGACATCAGGCCAGTGTTAGGAGAACAGTTTTGAAGCAAGGCAGAGGGGCTGGTTTCTCCAGAAATCCGGGTATCTGAGAATTCCAACTGAGCACTGAGTGAGAAAGGAAGGTAAAAGGAAAAAAGTGACAGTGACCCAAGGCTCTTAAGAGCTAGAGGAGCAAGTGGAGATTAGAAAGAACCCCCACAGGAGGCCTCTGTGTGCTGCGCCCTTCCTGGAATTCCATGGGAGATGCGGGAGGGTGCCACCACTGACCTTGACTGGACGTGCTTTCAGGTGGGGGCCTGTGCTGGTGTGTGAGGCATCGTGTCCTGGGCTGTGCTCCTGCGGACGTGCAGGGGAGCTTCAGTGAAGGAAGACGGGCCGTGGGCCCAGCCAGCAGTATTCCCTCTGCAGGAGAGCACTAGTCTGCTGTGGGTCTTCTCCATTCTATTTTTCTTGTCCTAGAGGAGCAGAAGCTAGCAGAGGAGCATGGGGGGAAGCCTGGCCAGAGAAGCCTTCTGACTTGGGGCAGCCCCCAAAACTGCTTCCCCACAACCGCCCTTCCATGGTTTCCCACTTCCCCAGGGTGAGGAGGGGGTACTCCTTACTCTCCTGATCCCCATTCTGGTGTTTAGGATCCACGTGTCATGTGGAAATGCAGCCCAGGATTGCTGCTCTCCATCTGTGTGATGGGTCCCCTCTGTCCACAAGACTCTTTGGATTCCAGTTATCAGGGGTAAAGAGGTCCCCTGTTAATTCCTCGTGCTTTTTTTCCTAAGCCACTTGGATGGATTTCGGGGCTTTCCTGGTGGCTCAGATGGTAAAGAATCTGCCTGCAGCACTGGAGACCCAAGTTCAATCCCTGGGTCGGGAAGATCCCCTGGAGAAGGGAATGGCAACCCACTTCAGTATTCTTGCCTGGAGAATTCATGGACAGAGGAGCCCGGCAGGCTGCAGTCCATGGGGTCGCAAAGAGGCAGACATAACTGAAGTGACTAACACTGGATGGATTTCAGACCAAATTTCTAAATAAATATACAGAGAATTAAATATCCCTACAATTCTGTTGATTTCACTTGCTTGTACCCAAATTACTTGAATTCCTGGCTTACTTCCCCTTCCAGACATAGATGTATTGACACTTGGGTTAAGGTGACAGTTATTTGTAAGCTATTAAAACTTCCTGAATGGACCTTTTCATTCATTTTATTGGAGAAAAAAATCATGCTTTGGGGCTTCTATGTTACAATGGAATGGTGTTCTGTTTTGTTTGCTTAGACATAAGTTGTAAAATTCTAGGGTACATTGACTAGAATTTAGTGAACTTTATATCTTTAACCAGCACTTAAATGACCATGTTTTGTGAAAATCAACTTTTGCAGAACAGACACTTTAGAAGGGATTGTTCACACTACAAAACAACTTTTTGCTATTAGTTATTATGAAATAACTTGCCATAGTGTTATTTTAAGTAGAAGGCCCCCAGGACTCTCAAATGAATTTTCTGTACAAAAACTTAAATGTCTGTGGAAAATTTTCAGGACTGTGACTGTTATATAAAATGAAAATGTACCACTTGTCATTAGTTATATATATATTTTTTAATTTGTCTTGCAGAGATTTCAGAGATGTACCAATCTGGCATTTTTCTTATACCTTTCTTCTTCTGTATTAAAATTATTATCAAATTCTTCTCCTTCTACTTCCTCAGCAGTTCAGCCCAGAAGCCACTAGGTGGGACCAGGCAAGGTAGCAGTTTGTGCGGGAAAGAAGTGGGTGTGGACCGTGGTGATACAGCGGGGGTGGAGAGCGTGTCGTCTTAGGGGGGCCGCCCAGCCCTGCTGTCAGAACCTGGGGAAGGCCCTGCTGTCAGAACGTGCGGGGAGGGGGCACGGCTGGACCTAGTTTGGGGTAAGGCGGGCAGCCTGCTGTGGGGTGTTCAATCCCGAGGGGTGAGATGGGACCTGGGTGGTGTGGCGTATGGCACTATTAACCTGTCTGATGCCCAGATAGAGTGAGGAGTATTCCCCACCGGGATCAGTGTCAGCAGTGAGATGAAATACGTGTAAGTTGGACCAAATACATTAAGTACATCAAGGACAATGGAAGCCAGATTTCTTACTTCTGAGAAGGGAATTACAGTTATGGGAAGGGAGAAAACGAGAATGAGTGCTGTGGTGCCGGGTTGACACTGGATGGATTCCTATAAACTGGGACGCACAGAAGCGCAGAGGAAAGTCTCTCTTCTCAGTGCAGTCCCCAGGCGTGTTCCCTGGCAGCCCGAGGGAAGCGGCCCTGCAGTGGTATTGAGCGCTCCTAGGATATAGACCTTAGTTGCTAAATACCATTCTTCTCCGAAAGGAACCAGGACGTGGGGAAGTGGTCCAAGCCCAGGGCCTGAGGAGGGCAGGTACAAGGTGAGCCCCAGCGTTAGGTTGTGTGAAAAAGTAAGGAAGGGCTCAAACATGCTGAAGACACGTCAGAGGGACTCAGGAGTTCCTCCTTTCATATCACCTCTTGACAGAAAGCTGATGCTGTAGCAAATGAGTTGTTAACTGCTCCAGAAGTAGTTAATAAGACCACATCGTTAAGAAAAAATAGAAACCGTGACAAATATAGTGTCAGAACATCTCTCTCCACATTCCGGAACTTTTCACCAAAATCTTTAAAAGTTTTCTTAGAGGGAGACCGAAATCTTACTGTGATCGCTCAGCGTATGTGATCCGCTCTCCTCTGCTGTGCTTCGGTAACTTTGATAGGACCTTACTGCTTTAGGATTTGCTACACAGTCATCTTCTGTTCTAAGGGGACTTTTCCCAAAATAAACCATCCTATATGAGCTGAGAGATAACGTGGCTGTTTGCTTTTGTTTCCCAGCCATGGATCATTTCCTGTGTTCACTGAATGAAATACTAGAGAGTTCTTAAATGTTTGTTCTGACCTTTCTCTCTCCTTTCTTGTACAGAATCCTCTGTGCAGCATCAGTACATCCGTTGGTGATGATCTTGGCCTTTGTGGTGGCCAAAAACAGGTCAAGATTCCAGGGATGGTTGCTGTGTTGTAGTTGGGACTTTTCTGATGCCAGAAGAAACAACCTAGGGCTTCCCAGGTGGCTCGGTGACGTGGATTTGATCCCTGGGTCAGGAAGATCTCCTGGAGAAGGGCAGGGCAACCCACTCCAGTATTCTTGCCTGGAGAATCCCATGGACAGAGGAGCCTGGCGGGCTACAGTCCACAGGGTCACAAAGAGTTGGCATGACTGAAGCAACTGAGCTCGCAAGAAACATCCTAGAGCTGGGTCAGGTGGGGTTGACTGGGGACGAAGAGCTGTAAAGTCACCACTGAGAGCTCTTGGGGGAGTTGAGGGCAGCTGGGCCCCTCCTGTTCTTGCTTATTGTCTTTGTGAATCTACTCTGGTCTCCTTTCTCCCTCCGTCTCTCTGCTATGTAGGTTCTCCACTCTGTGCCTTCAGCCTGGAGGTGGTCCCTGTTGTCTTCTGAAACCCCGGTTCACCTTGCCAGCTCTCATCTTCTCTCTGTGCTGAGGGGTGGCATGCCTGTGCGTCACTTCGATGCCTTTTCAGAGCCAGGCCTAGAGCCACTGGGCAACCTGTGAACTGACTGCCCCAGGCTCAGACTGCTGGCCTGCCGTGGTCACTCGTGTACAGGGCCTGGCCGTGCCAGAATCATGCAGCCTGAGCCTCACCACTCAGGATGCAGTGAGATAAGCAGGACCTGTTCATGGAGAGTCATGGCAGATCTAAATCTTGCGGTTTTATGAAAGGTTGGAGGATGAATGTTTTCATTTCTAATGCATGAGCATCTCCCCTGCAGAAGAGAGCTACCTGCAACGTTTTCTAGTTGTCTCATCCCATCCTGCTTTTAAACCACAGAGGAGACGCTGAAGGGAGAGGCATTTACGCATACTTTCAGGTGCAAAGGCATATCCTGCTTCTGGATGCTGGGGTTAGGTCTCTGTGTGTGCGTGCATACATGTGTGTGTGCACACTGCTTTTAATTCACTTGAATTAGTTTTATGACTACAGGAATCAAATTCTGAAAGTAGTTTAACTTTTGGAATTTGCTTTTGCATTTCTTTTGGTGCTAGTGGGACTCCACTCCCTCATGCCTCTTTGTCTGCATTTTCCTAGATATTTGGTGGGATATTGGAAGAGGTTGCATTAGGAGCTTCTAGCTGCATAACCTTGTTTTAACACGACTGAACATTTGACAGGTTCAAAGCTCCAGTTTAACATCTGTTCCCAGGTGTATTGCATCAGTCTAATAAACCTATTCATCCCTCTAACTCATCACATCCACTTTTTTGAGGGTTAGTAGTGTTTGGACCGTGGCAGACCTTCCCAGAGAAGGAACCATATGAGGCACTGCCAGGGTCCTGAGCTTCTAGCAGCCCCAGGTATCTTTTTATGGGGTCATTGAAACTGGTGGAACGAGAATGCTGCTGTCCTTGGATGACTTTGCCTGACACATGCTCTATAGATGCACATTAGCATTAAAGTCAAGAGCTAAGGAAAGAGCATTGGGTAATGGAGAGTCCACTTTAAACTTGGGTTAACCTCTCTGTTTTGTAGTGAAATTTCCCAATGTTTGGTTTTGTTTTAGTTCCACATTCCATTAGCTGAAGACTCTGACTTGGAACCCATACCAGTGACCATTTCCCACTTTTTCCTCTATTGCCTTTGACAGTAAAAGTGGCAAATGAGTTTAGCGTGAGGATGAGAATTTCCAAGTGGCAACAGCTGCTGCAGAATTCAGGTATCACTCTAACATGTTTTGTATTTGTTGTAATTTTTTTTTAAACAACTCTTTTGCGAGTTTGATAGAATCAGTTTGTATGTTTGACCACTTCTACCTATGCTAGGATGTTTCAAAATAAGCATACTTGTTGATTTAAAATACACGTCCAGGACTTCACTGGTGGTCCAGCGACTGAGACCTTGCCTTCCAATGCAGGGGGTGTAGGTTTGACCCTTGGTCAGGGAGCTAAGAGCCTACATGCCTTGTGGACGAAAAAAAACCAAACCGTAAAACAGAAGCAATATTGTAACAAATTCAATAAAGACTAAAACTGGTCCACTTAAAAAAGGTAAAAACACGTGTACACAGGCATGTATAGACAAGAACTTACACAGCCTTCTAGCTACAACTCTTTGTACAGAAATAAGCTAGTCTAACGATGGACAGGGAGGCCTGGCGTGCTGCGATTCATGGGGTCGCAAAGAGTTGGACACGACTGAGCGACTGAACTGAACTGAATGGTTACCAGGAAGAGACTTTGATGCTCAGGTTTTTATTATGCTGTAAATATTAACGTTTACATAAGCAGTTCTAATAGTAAGGTGCTTTTGAATAATGAATGAGACTCAGCCTATGCAGAATCCTGGCCAGCTTAGAGTATCGTGTGTATGGTACATGTTTATACACGTCTTCTGCCTCAGTTCTGTTTTTGACAAATGTAGTAGCTAAAGCTATTGTAATTCTGATTCTCTGTTGTCTTTGCTAGCTCTTAACTCATGGTGTCTTACGTTTCTGTGTTGGAGTTTTTTGGTTTTGTTTTGTTTTTTGAGTTTTCACTGTGAGTTCATAATCCTTAGATTCTATCTGTAGGAATTTTCTGCCATCAGAGTTGAGGGTGGATTTCCCAAGAGAGGAACTGCCTTTGCTTCTCCCAGATGAATGGAGTCCTCTCCAACCCTCAGAATCCCTGGAAACTCAGCTCTCAACTTGAGGTGTTTTGGAGCTCAAGTTATTTCTGCCACAAATTTGTATAAAGCCTGATTTGTGGTTCTGAATTCTTGGAGGTACAGGAATCTCCTCTCTTGACTTAGCACCAAGATTTGGGGCAGGCAATTGTCTTTGTAGTTCTGAAGTATCAGTTTACTTCTATCAAACACTGAGGTGTGTGGTCCTCTGGTTTGTCCCAAAAGGTGTTCCTTTTGGGAGGTTTTTGTTTTGTTTTTCCCTGCCTCTGGCACCACTGTGAGACTGTGGAAACAAAAGCGGAAGTCCACCCAGACCAGCAATTGCACCCGAGACAGAAACCACTTCTAGTCTCTTGTGTTTGTGTGTGTGCTCAGTCGCTTCGTCGAGTCTAAATCTTTGCAGCCCATGGAATTTTCCAGGCAAGAATACTGGAGTGGAGTGTCATTTCCTATTCCAGGAGATCTTTCTGACTCAGGGATTGAACCAGCGGCCCTTGAGTCTCCTGCTGTCACTTACTCTTTGACTTCCAATATGCCTTACTAACCAATCGGGTCATATCTAGCTATCTATGTTTTAATGCTTTCCCCAGTATTTTTAGGTTTCAGTGTGAAAAACACTCAGAGCAATGACTTGGACAAACCGCTGGAAACTGATAAAGTTCTCAGTTATTTCTTAATACTGCTTTGAACCTTTCTCACTTTCACCACTGCAGGACCTGACATCCGTTTTATAGAATCTTGTCAGACAGGCATCCAGACCCCACTTTAACATTCATTGCTCACCGCTTGTTTAGAATCCCATTCCGTTCAGACAAGTCTGATTCCACGAAACTAAATTCTAGCTCTCTTTATTTCTCCCGTTGCTTAATATTCTGCTCCTTGAAGCAAGACAAGGTAAATCTCCCTTTTGCATGTGGCATGATCTGAGATCTCCATCCCCAAACATCAGGATTGTTGATATCTCTGCTTGGTATCTAGTTTGTCAGCTCCTCAGGCATTGCGCATTGAGAACTGTATCAGATAGTCTCAGCATGGCCTGATCATGTCATAGTGTGTGGACTCCCCAGCCACTCTCTGTGGCTTTCTGTAGTAACTATCACCAGGTTCATTCTGATTCACTGAGCTGATGATGAGTTCTTCCCTCCCCACTCTCTCTTCCTCCTGCTCCTCACCCTGATCTTTTTCATGCAAACTGTTTTTAGCCGGATCTTATTTATCCTGAAAGATTGGATAATGTGCACTTTTAGAAGGTAATTCCTTTTGGAATGGGCATATTAAATAAACCCTGATATTATTTTATTTATCTTAAGAATAATTTCCTTGAATGGAAAATAATCTAGGAAACAAAAATTCCTCAGTTGTTGGTTTAAAACCCTAGCACATTGACTTGATATGTTGCCAGTCAATTCTGTCTGTAGAAGTTATTCACTTAAAATTAATAACTAAATCTATTGAATTAATAATATGCTTCTTGCAGTTACAATGACTCTTAAAAGATACAGAGGAGTTTCATTTACTATCTTTAATTTAAAGGAAGAGATTAAAGTTCTTAAAATTTCATTTTATCCAATGTTTGATGTCAATTACTATTTTATAGTGACTGCATTAATTAATTAGATTTCCTGCTGATTTTGGCCTTCTAGTACATAATATAACAAAAAATCTATTAGTTATAATTTAGGTTCTCGTCATAAATATTTTTAGAACACTGTTCCAGCAGGGGTGGTAGCCGTTAAAGATGTTCCAGTTTTTAATCCATCTCTACAGTTATTTTGCTCTTCTCAAAATAAAACCTTGATCCATCTTTTTCCTGTTGCGATTTCCCGACTTTTGACTGTGAGGCTCGTTAGTTTTGTGTAGATTGACCGAGGTTAAATGTCTGACAAGATACGTTCTAAATTTCAGACAATCAATTTGGTGTCTAATTAATCAGTTATTAAGATGATTCATGAAACTAATTATACAGGAACATGCAGCATGTGTCTGAAAGCCAACCATGGCAGTTTCAGTGCCTGCGAACATGTTTGACAAAGATGTTAACCAGGAGGATTTGTGGGTTAAAGTTATTTTAAGGAAATAACTTTGCTAGGAAAGGATTTGTTCAGTGAACTAGGAAGAGAAAATCCTTGCCTAGAGATGAGAGATTACAAAGGTAACTATTTAGGAAGGTAGCTAAAAGCTTCCTTCCAAGTGATTAAAGCAACTCAAGCAATAAATTAAGCACGCTTCATTGTTAATGGTGAAAAATGTTTTTTCGTTGATTTTGGTTGGAAGCATGAATTAACTCTAAATCCTATCACCTATTTTTTGAAGAGGACTTTTTATGCTATCATGTGTTAGTGACCTGGGGATTTTATCTTAAAGTAGAAAATCCTCTTAATAAAAGGGCTAAAATAATGAAAACTTGGAAACATTATTAAACCACAAGTGATAGTTACTGCTCACCTTGGTCTGTATAGTTTCAGAATTGGACAACAGTTGCCTTAATCAGTTTTAGATAATCTAGAAAAGAAGCAATATTCATGTGTTCTTTCTTTGGAATTGAGAATAGGGAAATAGTCTTCAAGAAGAGAGTACCTTAGAATATCTGCCATTTTAGAATTCTTGATCACCTTACGGGAGAAAGCCTGACTTAGGTCTCCTACGTGACAGGTGAGAACTGACTTTTTAAAGAGCAAACAGGAATGTAGTAATGCCCTCTTTGGTTAAGCATGCTCTAGACTTTTAGTTTTAAACCTGCCCTTGTTATACCAATAGCATATTTGTAGAGTCCTTTCCTGTTTCTCTTCTCACTTGATTTCCACAAGAGCTCTGAGAGGCAGAATAAGCATTACATTTATCCTGTGTGTACACACACACCCATGCACACGTGACTGTATTGCAGCTCCTTTTGACAAATGAAGAAACCAAGATTCAGCCAAGTGAAAGACTTACATAGTTCTACAGAGTTTGTAGACTGGAGCCCAGGTCTTCTGAGTTCAGTGCTCTGTAGATACTGCCATCGCGCCCCTGCTGTGCCCCCTCATCTCTGTATGAACCCCCAACTCTGTACGTACCTGGGGAGAGAGACTACCCTGGTTAGCACCTGTGATTTGGGAAGCCCTACAGAGGAGCAGATGGAGCACAGAGCTCAGGCTGAGTCACGCTGGGCCTCTGAGGAAATGGGTGACATTGAGCAAGCCCCCAGCTCCACGTTTATCTGTCATCAACTCTTGGTCCCATTTCTTAATAGAAATGACAAGGATGATGGATCGTGTGGAATAGAAAATGCAGGAACTAATCCACCAGGAGCAGAACAAGGTGTGGTTTAGAGATGAAGACCTAGATTCAGACTCTGGTCCCAGGGCTGGGGAACTGGCAGTGGCAGCAAGTCTCCTGACCCCTCTGAATGACCAATTTCTTATCCTTACCTTTGGGTCAGATCGTGAAGGCTTTATATAAGCTATGATAATGATTTGGAAAATTATTTCAAGGGCAGTGAGATGCCACAAAAGTAGTTTAAGCAGGGATGTGACGTGATCATCTTTGCATTTTAGGAATGTCGTTCTAGGTGCTGTGCAGAGGGCAAGACTCAAATTGGGGAGGTCTGTTAGAGTAATTCAGTGGTGAAATAATGGAGAGAAGTGGATGGGTCACAGAGATATAAAGGAGGTGAAATTGACCAGCTCAGTAATTGTCCAGATATGTTAGGGTAAAGGGGAGATTGGAGACAAGGATGGTGCTGAAGTCTGGACAAGGTTGTTATTGGTATTGGCAAGAAGAGTTTCATTGGCATTATGGGAGTGGGTGCCACATTTTATAGAGAACTGATGAGTGAGGGGTTAATGAAGTCTTAGAGAGAATGCAAGATTACTCTTTATGGTTGGCCTTCAAGATGTTAATATAGAGTGATAAGCATATGGAGATGAGGGTCAAGGTAAAGTTTTTAAGACAGGCAAGTCCTAAGCGTGTGTTTGAATGCCAACTTAAGAAGGCAGTCAAGGAGAAAGGGAGAAGCTACAGATTGGGGCATGCCAGGCAGATTTTCATTATTGACCTTTGTGCTTGGGCTTCCTATGGATGATCTCTCTGAACCTGTCTAGTAGCATCATTTATACTATGCATCTGTCCTATGAAATTCTTCTCTAGATTATAACATATCCTACTTGCTAGATGGTTTTGTAGTTCTTTTCTCTATTTTAAGCTCTCTTTATTTTTTGGTCATGCCATGCAGCTTGTGATATCTTAGTTCCCTAACCAGGGATCAAACCTGAGTCCCTGACAGTGAAAGTATGGAGTCCTAACCACTGGACTGCAAGAAGACTACTGAAGTCCCTGTAGTTATTTTTCTTAATACTATGTATTTATAGTTTAATTTTTTTTTTTAAGTAATGTAAAACATGTGCCTATTCTGTACCAGCAGGAAAAATCTCTTTATTCTAAGACAGAGCAGGGCACAAGGACAGGGTGGTAAGAAGTCTTCCTTCCCACAGCACAGTGAGCCATTTCTGGGCACAAGATTTGGGTTGTGGGATGTGTACAGTCAGGGGTATCTCAGAGTGTCTGGTGAAGCTCAGTAATCAACCTTTTTTTTAGGGAGGAAATACTGATACTTGGAGTTAAAGGGTTGCTGGAGAAGGATTGCTTGTAGAGAGTCTAGAGGCCTCTTTGGAGAAGAGGGACTAAGTCCATCCTTTGCCCCCTGACACTCAAAGTCACAGAAGTATGTCTGGATGTGATGTTGACCACAGCCTGTCGTCAGGGTCCACTTGGGTAGTGATCGTGGCCCCTAATCATTATGGGGAGGAATGTATCTGGCTAGAGGAAAGGCCCCTGGTCTTTTTGGAAGTGTTTGCTAAGAGCAGGAAAATGGTACCTTATTGAAAACTGGGGATCAAGTGAATGCCCACATGCTGAATAGTAAGATCTTCTGTTGTCTTCCTTCTCTTGGTTCCTAACACTGAAAGTGAGACCAGTAACATCAGCCAGGAAATCTGAGGACTCTTCTCCGAGGAAACCCACCAGACCTAGAGAAAAAGACCTACCAGCTCCAAGTTTCAGAATTCTGTCCTCTTCAGCAAAACGGATGAGACTCTTGATTACTCAGAGCTGGGCCTATAAGAAGGAAAGAACTAAGTATTTGGTAACCAGAGGCTAAAGCAGCTTTCAGTGATAGGAAGATCAAGGTGAAGGTATAACAGTGAGGAGGAAAAGAAAAAAACACTTGCGAATCTTGGCAATCAGTCAACTTAGGAGTCCAACCCCTAACGAATGTGAGTTCCAGAAAACAGTAGTGGGGAGAAAACTACAAAGAAATGATTCAGGAAAAAGCGTGTGCCTCCAGATTAAATGGGCCCAGCAGGCATAGACAAACCTCATTCTTCCGTTCCACTTGGATTTGTTGAGCAACCGCTCTATGACAGAAGTATGGAAGAAAAGAAATGTACTCATTGTGTGTGTGTATATATATATATATATAAAGTCTATAAATATTTATACTCATATACTATAGACCCAGCTGTGGATATTAGGTAGATAGTCATAACCATGACAACAGTGAATATTTAATAAACAATTATATTAGCAAGATGAATGAGGGAAATCTGGCTGAGAAAGTTAAAGGCTCATTTGCAAAATAGGAAGTCAAAACTAACATGTAACTGAAAACCGAGAGAGGGTACCTCGGTAGGTCATGTCACACTGAACGAACTTGTCAAGAACGCTTGTGGAATTTCCACCCTGGTGTGACTTGAGACAGGATGGAAAGCAATCTTTCAACCCTTTGCTGATGACTTCAGTGACCGGATTTTGTCTCTGGGGTAGGTGGGGCAGCTTTATAGCAGTGAGATCCCTCAAGGAGCTATGCAAGCTTCTTAGGGCAGGCTTGTTTAACATACCCTTTCTAAGGACTACTCTTGGGTTACAAGGACTGCATCAGTGCATTCATCTTGTTCTGACAAGCCCTGATCTCTGCGAGTTTCTTTTCTCCTATTTGAGAAGGAACATATTATGGGAAAAATGCAGGCTCTGGAGTTGGACTGCCTGGTCCCACGTCCTGGTTCTTAGTGACCTTGGGCAAGTGAAGTCACACCTAAGTTTTCCCATCTATAAAACAGTGATAATAATACTGCCTCCTTCCTAAAGTGATTGTGAAGAGTAAATCAGTTAATATATTAAATAGGTAAAATCTTTCAACTAATGTATGGCACATAGCATACAGTTGTACGTTATTTTATATTAATAGTTTTTTATTTAGTTAACTTTTTTATTTTCTGCTATTACACTGTTGTCTTCTTTATTCAGTTCACAAAAATGGATCAGTAATTTAGAAGCAATTCATTGAAAAACGAAAGGAGTGACAGAAATAGGAATGAAATGCCACAGCTCAGAATAACATCATAAACATCAATAGCGACCAAAAACCCAGTGTAATTATAGAATGTGAGTCTTGATGGGCAGAGACCAGTGAATCTGCCAGGCTGATAGTTTTACTCCAGTGACAGAAAAAGAAAAATTACGAACAGAAAGGAGCACAATGACTGTCTGAAAATTGAATTTTACTTGGCAGGTCATTTTTTTGTCCAGAGTCTCCAGTGCTTTCTCTGTTATGAAACTTTGTCAAATAGTGACATGAAACCCTCAACACTTTTGAGTCGTTTTCAGGCAAAGTACAGTGGCCTTTCCTAGTAAGCCAGTTGTGTCTTCCCAGATCAAATATACAGAAATGTTTTCCAGGGTGAAACTGATGAATGTTGTCGCCAAGGGTCCACAATAGAATACCTCAGAGGCACGGTTCAGAATTCCATTCGTCATCGCCAAGGCAGATTTGCCGAGAAGTCTGCACCATCAACCTCGAAGCTGATGGCAAATATACTCGAGAAAGTGGGACAAGCTTTTGGCGAAATCACTATATCAACTGCTGCTGTTACCTGTCACATAACGTCAGTGGTACGGGAAAGTCATCTTGTGTGTGTGGGTGAATACTTTATAGTTTGTTGAAATCGCTGATATGCAGGGTACAAGTCAGTCCTTAGCATATATCTGATAACACATATCAGGGAGAGGGGTTCAGGACTTTTCAGACAGAGAGTTTTTTAGACGCTTATTTTGTGAGCTCTGATGTCAGTCAGGGGGTCCCTTAACATTCCTAATGGCAGAGCACCAGCTGAGTAAGCAGCTGGGAAGATGTGGCTATGTGGATGCTGGCCTTCATTTGCCTTTTCCACCAAAAGAGTGATGAAAGCTTTGTCACTGAATGTGTCTTTCCCACTGGGCTCTACAAAGAAACATTCAGCAATATCTCAGCTTTTTTATGTTGAATTTTGCTAGCTGTTGCTAGCTTATCTTTTATGAGATAAGATATGAAAAAAAGTCTTTGTTCATAATCCTATTGTGAGCAAACACCATTTCTATGACTTCATTTGGATATGGTGGCATATCATACAAGTATTTTTTCTTTTCTAATTTAGTCAGTCTCTTCCTGATCAATGACGGAAATAAGATACTGACGATTTTAGAAACTGGATGATGGCCTTGACAATTTGATCAGCAGGAATTTGACTCTTTACTAGCATATGCTGATTTTCATCAGAAAGGCAAGGAAAACTTGTGGTTCAGTCACTAAGTCATATCCGACTCTTTGCAACCATCTTGGACTGCAGCACTCCCGTCTTCCCTATCCTCCGTTATCTCTCATCCTCTGCTGTCCCCTTCTCTGATCAGTCTTTCCAGCTCAGTCATTCCCAGCATCAAGGTCTTTTCCAGTGAGTCGACTCTTCGCATCAGGTGGCCAAAGTATTGGAGCTTCATCATCAATCCTTCCAGTGAATATTCAGGGTTGATTTCCTTTAGGATTGAACGGTTTGATCTCCTTAGGGTCCAAGAGACTCTCAATTTGAAAGCATCAATTCTTTGGTGGTCAGCCTACTTTATGGTCCAACTCTCATATCTGTACATGAATACTAGAAAAACCATAGCTTTGACTATATAGATCTTTTCCTTTAAAAGAGCAAGCATCTTTTAATTTCATAGCTGCAGTCACCATCTGCAGTGGTTTTGGAGCCCAAGAAAATAAAGTCTGTCACTGTTTCCACTTTTTCCCCTTCTATTTGCCATGAAGTGATAGGACTGGATGCCATGATTTAGTTTTTTGAATGTTGAGTTTTAAGCCAGCTTTTTTCACTCTTCTCTTTCACGCTCATGAACAGGCTCTTTAGTTCCTCTTCACTTTCTGCCATTAGGGTGGTGTCATCTGCATATATGGGATTGTTGATATGTGTAGCCCATTAATTATTTAAAGTCAACTACTCTTCCACTAAGACATCACTTCTAGGGCTGTTTGTTCCCGTCCTTGGAATTCTGTCTGCTTCCCGTTACCATCTGTGTTTCAGCCCTTCTGTGTCTTTCCATTTGAATGTTCTTCAGGACAGTTGTGATCCACCTGCATTGTTTAGAATAGTTTCTGTGTTATGTAAGTGTTTACTGAGGGAGGTCAACTGCATGCCAGGAAATGTGGGCTTGGCATGGTCAGGTTATTTAACCCATAGAACTTTGCAAGTAGGTTTGATTATCAACAGCAGACGATAAGAAACAGAGCAGATGTTAAGTAAGTTACTCAAGGTAACTTCCCCAGGAAGTAGCAAGAGATGCATGTCCTGTTTCTTTTTATTATTTCATTGCACCATTACACAACCTCTCTCATACTTACCGCCTCAGCCACATGCCGCCTTGTGAATTAAAGAAGTACTACTTCCTTTCTGAAAGCATTTAAGATATATATAAATGTTTGAATATTTTCCCACCCTAGGAATTCTGCAGGTAGTGTGAAATGTGATTGCCTTTTTACATTGTTGATCTACTACTTAACTTTAGTACCTAAATATGACTATGTACCTGTTCCATTATAAGGACTGAACAAGACAATGTATATAAAGGATATATAGAATAGTGTCTGGAATATAGTAAGAGCGCAAGTGTTAGTTGCTCTTATATAGACAAAGACACAAATACAAGCAAATTCTTATATATGAAAATAAACATATATAACGTATATAGAGTCAACTAATGTTTGACAAGAAAGTCAAGAGTACATAACTGAGAAAAGATAAATGGTTTGGGAAAAATGGATAGCCACATGCAGGAATAAAAGAAAAACTAGACTCAATCATAAGCCATAAAACTTATCTCAAAGTAGATTAAAGACTTATACATAAGACCTGAAACCATAAAACTCCTAGGAGAAGACATAAGGGAAAACCTCCTTACCATGTCTTGGAAACAATTTTTGAAAATGATACCAAAAGCACAAGCAACAAGAGTAAACGCATGGGACTATATCAAACTAAAAAGTTTGTGCAAGGTAAGAGAAACCGGCAACAGAATGAAGAGGCAGTCTACAAAATGGGGGGGAGTATTTGCAAACCGTGTATCAAAGAAGGGGTTAATCTCCAGAATATATAAGGAATTCATACAACTCAAAAGCAGGAAGACTAATACCCCAATTAATAGATAGGCCAAGGACCTGAATGGACATTTTTCCAAAGACGTACACTTGGCCAATGGGTACATGAAAAGATGCTCAACATCACGAATCATCAGGGAAATGCAAGTCAAAACCACAATGAGATATCACTTCACACCTGTTTGAATGACTGTCATCAAAAAAACAAGAGGTAACAAGTGTGGGCAAGGTTGAAGAGAAAGGACCCGTTGTGTACTGTTGGTGGAAATGTGGACTGGTGTAGCCCCTATGGGAAATAGTATGGAAGATCCTCAAAATGTTAAAAGTTTAAGTATCATATGACTTAACAATCCTAGCTTCTGGATATTTATCGAAAGGTAAAGAAATCACTTTTCTGAAGAGAAATCTACACCCCCATGTTCACTCAGCATAATTTCCAATAACCAAGACATGGAAACGGCCTCAGTGTCCATTGATAGAAGAATGGGTAAAGAAAGTATGGTGTGTGTGTGTGTGTGTGAGTGAATATGCAAGGAAATACTCAACTATAAAAAAAGAAATATGAACCAACAATCTGTGTATAATATCCTCAACCTGTTTTTTTCACACCCGTATTTATCCAGACATTCTTCCATATCATTATATTTAGGCTTTGTATAGTTTTTTTCTTCTTAGAGCTGCACAGTATACTATATTCAGTTAATATATTTAACTATTCCCTTGTTGATGAATATTTATGTTGTCTTCTTGCTATTACAAGTAACAGTGTAGAAGGCAGTGGTATACATATCCTTATTCATGAGACTTGATTGTCTGTACCTACACATAGAAATATACATTTGTCTTTTTCAGAATATTTTATCTTCTTAGATTTGACCTGTTTTTAAAATGTCTTGTTATTGGATATATTTTGATGCTTTCAGTGGCTTCACTGACTTTTGTTTTGGTTTATTTTCATTTTTGTGGTCAACCACTTCTCCATTACATCTTGAAAATTTTGGAATAAAAAAAAAGATTGAATTCAGCAGAGATTAGGACAGAATTCTATAGTTGCCACCAGAGGACTTCTATTAGGTTGAAACTGATCTTCTAAGCATAGTCACTCACCCAGTTATATTTTCTAACTTATTTCTCCACTGTATGTATAAAAATATCATTACAGACCTTATCAGATGCCTTTATGAAATCTTGTTAAGAAAGTAGTCATTTAGTGAGTTGTCTTTGCTACCCAGTCTGGAAGGATGCTACTTTACTCTCTATTTGGGGAAACTTGAAATATAAACAACAGATGTCTGTAATTTGGGAAATGTCTGAAAAACGTCTAAAAATGCCCACAGTTTCATTGCACACACATAGCAAGTATGAATGCTATTTTGATTCACTTAGGCTAGCTGCCACAGAACTGACATCAGTTGTTGATGCTCCATTTGGAAACTTTGCAAGATCAAATTTAATATAATCGGTTAAGATGTATTTTCAGAATATTGGGTTGATTTAGACCATTAAAAGCAGTTGCATGAATGTGAAATAGAGTACAAAAATAATTTTGAGTCTCTTCTACGCTATTAGTATGCAGCAAACATGTCATATGAGCCAACTAAAAATGAGGCTGCATTGAACATAGTAAACAATGAGAACATGAAGTTCTGTGCACATTTTTATTCATCCTTCAGCTCTTTAAGATTTTAGAGGTTAGAACCACATACAGAACCTCATTTGAACCTTTCAAAAGCTCTAAAGTGACAGAATAGAGATCATTCTTCCCATTTTCTTTAGTCGAAGGAAGTGAAGCACAGAGAAATAAAATAACTTCCCAGTAGAAGGAGCAGTTTATTCTGATCATCAAGAGAGACTTGGAAAGCTTCACACAAGAGATGGCCTTTAACCAGGCTTATTCTGTTAACAGGTGATTTGTGCACAGGGGTGTCCAGGCCGAGCAGCCAAGGTGAGGAGGTGTGGAAGAAGCAGAAGGGTCTGGAAAATAGAGGGAAGGCTGGTGACTGGCACATACCAGGAGGTTGGCCCAAAAGGGTGATGCAAGGTCAAACCCTGGACCATCCTGAATGCCTGGCTCAGGAATTTGGACCTGCGTCCATCACAATGGAAGCTGGCTGAAAGGATGAGAGGATTAGGAACAGAGTGGAGACCCGAGAGAGCTGTTGCTGCCACCTACTATTCTGAGGCTTAGTTGTTTGAAACTCACAACAGTTGGTTAGGTGCCCGCAGCAGGGCTGGTCACTGCTAGTGGTCTGTGATCACAGGACCCCTTTGTAAGAGAGTCTTCCTCTAAGCAAATACCTCCAAAGCGTGGCTAATTGCCAATTCAAAAATGAAATGCTCACTTTTCTCTCCCAGCTGTTGCCTTGAGTTCAGTGTCCGTGCTTTATGGGGCCATTCACGGGAAGGCTTGAGTACTTTTATCAGTTCATCCCTCTGGTTGTTCTGTGACGTGGCCATGGGAGATGGATTACTTGATGCTCAAAAGTGTTTCCTGGTTTCAGAAGATGGATATGGGCATCTTTGACTTTCCAGAAATTCCTATATGAGAAGTCTAAGCTTAAGAAATCAACATCTACTAGAATCCAAACAATAGGGAGCATTTACTCTGTCCCAGGCCCCTGGGGGTGTGGGAAGAAAGAAAAGTCCACAACTCTGGCAAGTTCATTGTCCCAGTTGTTGATATCATTTACTTAGGTTATTATACATTTGTCTATGGCAGTGGACATGGTGACTGCAGCCATGAAATTAGAAGACGCTTACTCCTTGTTGGAAAGCTTCACACAAGAGATGGCCTTTAACCAGGCTTATTCTGTTAACAGGTGATTTGTGCACAGGGGTGTCCAGGCCGAGCAGCCAAGGTGAGGAGGTGTGGAAGAAGCAGAAGGGTCTGGAAAATAGAGGGAAGGCTGGTGACTGGCACATACCAGGAGGTTGGCCCAAAAGGGTGATGCAAGGTCAAACCCTGGACCATCCTGAATGCCTGGCTCAGGAATTTGGACCTGCGTCCATCACAATGGAAGCTGGCTGAAAGGATGAGAGGATTAGGAACAGAGTGGAGACCCGAGAGAGCTGTTGCTGCCACCTACTATTCTGAGGCTTAGTTGTTTGAAACTCACAACAGTTGGTTAGGTGCCCGCAGCAGGGCTGGTCACTGCTAGTGGTCTGTGATCACAGGACCCCTTTGTAAGAGAGTCTTCCTCTAAGCAAATACCTCCAAAGCGTGGCTAATTGCCAATTCAAAAATGAAATGCTCACTTTTCTCTCCCAGCTGTTGCCTTGAGTTCAGTGTCCGTGCTTTATGGGGCCATTCACGGGAAGGCTTGAGTACTTTTATCAGTTCATCCCTCTGGTTGTTCTGTGACGTGGCCATGGGAGATGGATTACTTGATGCTCAAAAGTGTTTCCTGGTTTCAGAAGATGGATATGGGCATCTTTGACTTTCCAGAAATTCCTATATGAGAAGTCTAAGCTTAAGAAATCAACATCTACTAGAATCCAAACAATAGGGAGCATTTACTCTGTCCCAGGCCCCTGGGGGTGTGGGAAGAAAGAAAAGTCCACAACTCTGGCAAGTTCATTGTCCCAGTTGTTGATATCATTTACTTAGGTTATTATACATTTGTCTATGGCAGTGGACATGGTGACTGCAGCCATGAAATTAGAAGACGCTTACTCCTTTGAAGAAAAGTTATGACCAACCTAGATAGTATATTCAAAAGCAGAGACATTACTTTGCCGACTAAGGTCCGTCTAGTCAAGGCTATGGTTTTTCCTGTGGTCATGTATGGATGTGAGAGTTGGACTGTGAAGAAGGCTGAGCGCCGAAGAATTGATGCTTTTGAAGTGTGGTGTTGGAGAAGACTCTTGAGAGTCCCTTGGACTGCAAGGAGAGCCAACCAGTCCATTCTGAAGGAGATCAACCCTGGGATTTCTTTGGAAGGAATGATGCTAAAGCTGAAACTCCAGTACTTTGGCCACCTCATGCGAAGAGTTGACTCATTGTTAGAGTCTCTGATGCTGGGAGTGATTGGGGGCAGGAGGAGAAGGGGACGACTGAGGATGAGATGGCTGGATGGCATCACAGACTCGATGGACGTGAGTCTGAGTGAACTCCGGGAGTTGGTGATGGACAGGGAGGCCTGGCGTGCTGCGATTCATGGGGTCGCAAAGAGTCGGACACGACTGAGCGACTGAACTGAACTGATGGCAGTGCTTGGTTTTTCCTGTTTGCAAGTCTTGTCTCTATCACTTTGTGCGCCTTCCCCTCCCCCAACATACCATTTTCCCTCGTTCTGTCTACATCCTGCCACTTCAGCATCCCACTCAGAGACCACTTCCTCCCAGAATCCTCATCCAGCTCTTTCCAGCTCACAGTGAATTTAATTCAACAAATTCTTTCGGAGCAATCTATTAGGTGCATGGTCCTATGTGATTAACACGGGGACAAGAACTGTGTCTAACTCAGTTTTTATAACCTCAGCACTAATTTTGGTGCTAGACATATAATCAGGGCTCCGGGGTTGTCTTGCAAGGAAGTAAGGGGCCCCTGTTCCCTTGAGGAGGCAATCTGTAGACACACGCCCAAAACCACACAGGGGCATTTGTGGCACGCGCATGGCCTGTGTTCAGTTCTATGGGAATTCAGAGGGTCGAGACTGGAAAGAGGGCAGAGAGCGCGTCCCCACGGCTCTGTCCATTCGCGTGTGTGCAGTGACTCATTCAGTCACAGGTCGCTGAGTGCCCGCTGTGGTCACCAGCTGTTCTGGGCCATGTAGGTTTGTGAACCTTGATGTCATTCAGATGCTTTTGGGGTGGGCGAAGCATTTCTGGGAGATTTCTTTGACTCCTGTGAACAGACTAGATTAGAGGGATGTTTTACACAGGAGCGTGGGGTAGGGCTCATGTCCTCCAGGGGACAGAAGGCCCCTTCACTTGCAGGTCCTGGAGCAGCCTGTCTCCCTTTCCGAGGATGCTCTAAGTAGGGTTTACCCCACCCCGGCTGTAGTACCACGTGCTCTGCCCAGACCTTGGCTTCTGACTTGTTTCCAGCAGCCACCAGCCTTGGCTGGACTTGGGGAGTGCTGTCCGTTGTGCTGTGGGCCTTAAGGAAAGCCTGGGCCATCCTGGTAACATTGCTAACACACTGCCAGACAAGTCAATCCTGGCAGTTATTAGTGGTCTCTGGATTAGGTTCTTTAAATGCAAAGCCTGGTTAATGGTTTTTCGAGGAATTGCTGTCAGAAGAAAATATAAGGAAGTGAGGGGAGCAGGAGAGCCAGAGAAGAACCTGAGAAAAGGTGCTGTTATCCAAGGTCTAGCCTCAGCCTGGTCCCTGGAGAGCCCTGAAGGATGAGTCCACAGTCACCAACTTTTTCGTTAGTCACGGGTTGCAGGCTGCTCTTGGAGAAAGAGCATCCTCTTCCAGGCATTTCTGAACTGGTGGTCAAAGAGGGACCTTCCCCAGAAAAGGGTTCAGTTGGGAACCTTCAGCGGCCCACACTCAGCTGCCCACAGTCCCCACGACGGGAGAGGGAGGGAGTGCGCTGGCCCTGTGAGGTCACTGACAGGCCCGCTCCTTAGGCAGAAGTTGACACATGTACTTCTTAACCTTTCTGTGCCTCTTTCTGTCACACTTGGAATTACCCTCCTAGCAAGATAGTGGCATAATTTTTGTACAGAGCTTTGAAATAAAAAAATCAAGTTTATTTTCTTACTTTGCATTATCCTGGTAAGTACGATAGTTATTGATGCTTTACAGTTGAGAGCATTGTAATTTGGTAGTGACTTAAGGTCAAGTAGCAGTATTTTCGCAGGGTACTGTTTCAGCCTTGCAGGAGTTCTCTAAGGTGGCTGTTGTTATCCCCAGGAGTTGCGACACAGGGAGGTTGTGTGACGTGTTCTCAGCTGCTGTGCAGTGGACTGTCCTGTGTGAGTGAGTTGAGTTCAGTCGCTCAGTCGTGTCCTACTCTTTGCGACCAGATGGACTACAGCACATCAGGCCTCCCTGTCCCTCATCAATTCCCAGAGTTTACTCAAACTCATGTCCATTGAGTTGGTGATGCCATCCAACCATTTCATCCTCTGTCATCGCCTTCTCCTCCTGCCTTCAATCTTTCCCAGCATCAGGGTCTTTTCCAACAAGTCAGTTCTTCACATCAGGTGGCCACAGTATTGGAGTTTCAGCTTCAGCATCAGTCCTTCCAGTGAATAGTTAGGACTGATTTCCTTCAGGATGGACTGGTTGGATCTCCTTGCTGTCAGAGGGACTCTTAAGAGTCTTCTCCAACACCACAGTTCAAAAGCATCAGTTCTTCAGCACTCAGCTTTCTTTATAGTCCAACTCTCACTTCCATACCTGACTATTGGAAAAACCATAGCTTTGACTAGACAGACCTTTGTTGGCAAAACAGTGTCTCTGCTTTTTATATGCTGTCTGGGTTGGTCATAGCTTTTCTTCCAAGGAGCAAGCGTCTTTTAATTTCAGGGCTGCAGTCACCATCTGCAGTGATTTTGAAGCCCCCCAAAATAAAGTCTATCCCTGTTTCCATTGTTTCCCCATCTATTTGCCATGAATCTTCGTTTTCTGAATGTTGAGCTTTAAGCCAACTTTTTCGCTCTCCTCTTTCACTTTCATCAAGAGGCTTTTTAAGCTCCTCTTCACTTTCTGCCATAAGGGTGGTGTCATCTGCATATCTGAGGTTATTGATATTTTTCCTGGCAATCTTGCTTCCAGCTTGTGTTTCTTCCAGTCCACCATTTCTCATGGTGTACTCTGNCTCTCCTCTTTCACTTTCATCAAGAGGCTTTTTAAGCTCCTCTTCACTTTCTGCCATAAGGGTGGTGTCATCTGCATATCTGAGGTTATTGATATTTCTCCCGGCAATCTTGATTCCAGCTTGTGTTTCTTCCAGTCCAGCATTTCTCATGATGTACTCTGCATATAAGTTAAATAAGCAGGGAGACAATATACAGCCTTGACGCACTCCTTTCCCAATTTGGAACCAGTCTGTTGTTCCATGTCCAGTTCTAACTGTTGCTTCTTGACCTGCATACAGATTTCTCAGGAGGCAGGTCAGGTGGTTTGGTAGTCCCATCTCTTTCAGAATTTTCCAGTTCATTGTGATCTCTCCTGTGTAGACCACCTGTTTTAACTCCACACCTTGCTTCAGTCCCACCATACCCTGCAGCCTCTGCTATTTAGGCAAAACCAAGTCCAAGACCTAAGTTTTTGACACCTACAGTTCCTGAAACGAGGTCTCTAAGCATAAATGATGGGAACTATTGGATGTGGCGTTCTAAGTGTTAACTGTTTAAAGCTAGCATGGAGTATCAGGATCGGCTGACAAAGGTCTGGAGTTGCCACATCAAGAGTACCTGCGGACATGATACTTCAGCTATTTGGTTTTTATTCCTCTTGTGCTCCTGCCTAGATGGACATGAAGGCCTGGGTTTCCACACATTGTCTACCATAATTCTCTTGGTTTTGTTCATAGTGAGGCATACATGGGTGAGAAGGTAGAACTTCCAGAATTTTTTATTAAATTTAAGAATAACACAGGGAAATAATGTCTCAGGCATCTAGAATGCTTGAGAGGATTGGGTATTCTGGTTCAAGAATTGACTCATTTGGCAAAGACTGAGTACCCTCTGTGCCAGACATCATGTAGCTGAACAGTAAGGAGCTGACACTTTATAGACAAGTAAATCATCACCCCAGCACAGGGGGAGTTAAGTAGCCAGACTTGAAAAATGATGGTTTGACCTTTAACATTAGTTTCATAGTGAATGGGTTGCATACCACTGTTTTAAAGTAAGATTTCCCAGAGCAAAAATGTTCCTACCCCCTGTTCATTAACACAGCCAAGTCTTTACTGGAACATCTGTTGGACCTAAATTTCTATAATGCAGTCCCTTCACTTGCCAAGTCAACAGGCTTTGAAAGAGGTCTTAGGAAACAGGATGGTAATGTTATTCATGTGACAACACATCTAGCTTGTAACATACTATGTGTATTGGTGTCATGATGAAGTCACCTGGGGTTACACAAGACAGAAAGTACCATCACTTCAGAATAAAACTAATCAGAAATTCAGAAGCAGGCTGATTCTGGAGAAAGGGGGTATCCAGAAAACATTGATTGAGATCCGACTGAAAATACATGTAAACTTCAAGTTGTCCCTGTATCTTTCAGCAAAGACTTTATTTTGAGGCTGACTCCTTTTTTTTGTTTGTTTTAATTTAACACAAATTGTAGTTAGAAAGCAAAAACTTTAAAACATCTTGGGCAGTAACTCATGTGTTCAGTTCAGTTCAGTTGCTCAGTCGTGTCTGACTCTTTGTGACTCCATGAATCGCAGCATGCCAGGCCTCCCTGTTCATCACCAACTCCTGGAGTTCACTCAGACTCATGTCCATCAAGTCCGTGATGCCATCCAGCCATCTCATCCTCCGTCGTCCCCTTCTCCTCCTCCCCCCAATCCCTCCCAGCATCAGAGTCTTTTCCAATGAGTCAGTTCTTCGCATGAGGTGGCCAAAGTACTGGAGTTTCAGCTTTAGCATCATTCCTTCCAAAGAAATCCCAGGGTTGATCTCCTTCAGAATGGACTGGTTGGATCTCCTTGCAGTCCAAGGGACTCTCAAGAGTCTTCT
>SJYT01028486.1:27811-42653 GCA_006410635.1 Cephalophus harveyi | reverse complement strand
GACAAGACTGAGCGACTGAACTGAACTGATACTACTACATGCATCCCTAAATTGCTGGCTACCATGGCAACTGGGGACAAAACAATTTGTTATAATGGTTGTGCAGCTGAAGTGTTCTTTGCTTTCCTTATTGGAGCATCTGAGTTTTATTTGCTGGCAGCTATGTCTTATGACCGCTATGTGCAATCTGTAAGCATCTACATTACACAACCATCATGAACAATGAAATCTGCATTAAAGTTGTCTTCTCTAGCTGGCTTGCCAGATTCTTTGTCATCTTTCCACCACTCTTCTTAGGCCTAAATCTTGACTTCTGTGCTTCCAACACTATTGACCGTTTCTACTGTGACACAACTCCCCTCCTGCGATCTGCTCAGACACAGAGATCTTTGAGATGATGGGATACATCTCAGCTTTGGTGACACTTGTGGTCACATTGATAATATCATATACCTATATCACAAAAACAATTCTAAAAATCCCTCCCAATAATCAGAGGAAAAAGGCTTTTTCAACATGTTCTTCTCACATGGTTGTGATAACTCTATACTATGGCAGCTGCATCTTCATGTATGCTAAACCATCAGTCAAACAAAGAGTATCTTTTTCCAAGGGAATTGCAGTGCTCCAATACCTCTGTTGCACCACTTTTGAACTCTTTTATCTACACTTTACAGAACTAACAAGTGAAAAACGCCTTTGTGAATATAATACACAGAATTCTTTCTTTCTCAAAGAAGTGAATAGGCTACTGCATTATACATAAAGAAAAGCAATAATAACTCTATAATAACAGTGTGTTCAATAGTAGCTTCCCTATCTCTGAAGTGAAAGTGAAAGTCCTTCAATCCTGTCTGACTCTGCGATTCCATGGAATTCTCTAGACCAGAATACTGGAGTGAGTAGCCTTTCCCTTCTCCAGGGCATCTTCCCAACCCAAGGATTGAACTCAGGTCTCCTGCATTGTGGGCGGATTCTTTACCAACTGAGCCACAAGGGAAGCCCTCCCTATCCATAGTTACCCTCAATTTTCCCCTTTAATTTCTATCATAGCCATCTTAAATTCCTCCATGCCTCATTAACAAAATTCTTTGTTCTGTGAAGTTAGTTTTCTTTATATTCTTCAATAGACCTTCCCCTTCACCTCACTTCCTTTTCCTCTTAATATATAAAACAAATTGCACTAATTTTTAAATCTTTTTTCTTTGATTTTTGCTAAATCAAGTCTACAAAATATTGTCTAACTTAATTACATTTAATGTAGCATGCAATCCAGAGGTTAATATTCTATTTGTGATCAGTGACAATATAGTTAAAACTAAATACTTTCTGTAGTGACTCAATATTTAGGATAAAGTACATTTGAAAAATACTATCTATCAAAGCAGAATAAAATATAGGCAGGAAGAAACATGTAATATATAATTGATTGGACAATTTTACATGTTTCTGTACAATTTGTAGAATTTACTGGATCTTAAAATTGTTTGGTTTATAAGTATGATCTTAGAAAAAAATGGTTATTTAAACAAAGTATTACTTTTTTTCCTGATAATTTAGGTATTTTTCCCCATTATCAGAAAGTGATCCTAAAGCATTATCTAGCTTTCAGAAATCTTGAAAGCACAGAAGTTTACTTAGTAGCAGCTAAGTTGTTCTAGCTGCACACGCATATGTTGCTGCTGCTGCTAAGTCACTTCAGTCATGTTCAACTCTTTGTGACCCTATGGACTGTAGCCCACCAGGCTTCTCTGTTCACGGGATTCTCCAGACAAGAATACTGCAGTGGGTTGCCATGCCCTCCTCCAGGGGATCTTCCTGACCCAGGGATCGAACCTGCATCTCTTTTGTCTCCTGCACTGGCAGGCAGGTTCTTTACCACTAGCACCGTATATATATATGACTTCCCTGGTGGTTCAGCTGTAATGCAGGAGACCTGGAATTGATCCCTGGGTTGGGAAGATCCCCTGGAGGAGGGCATGGCAGCCCACTCCAGTATTCTTGCCTGTAGAATCCCCACGAACAGAGGAGTCAGGCAGGCTACAGTCCATGGGGTTGCAAAGAGTCAGATACGACTGAGAGATGAGGCACAGCACATACATACACACACACACATATATACACACATACATATACATGTATATGCATGTGTGCATGTGTGCTCAGTCATGTCCGACTCTTTGTGACCCCACAGACTCTATGTAGCCCGCCAGGCTTCACTGTCCATGTGATTTTCCATGGAAGAATATTGGAGTGGGTTGCCATTTCCTTCTCCAGGGGATTTTTCTGACCCAGGGATCAAACTCGCATCTCTTGTGTCTCCTGAGTTGGCAGGCAAATTGTTTACTGCTGCAACACCAAGGAAGTCCATATATATATATATCCCTGGTAGCTAAGATGGTAAAGAATCTGCCTGCAACGCAGGAGACCCGAATTTGATCCCTGAGTCAGGAAGATTCCCTGGAGGAGGGAATGTCTACCCACTCCAGTATTCTTGCCTGGAGAATTCCATAGACAGAAGAACCTGGCAAGCTACAGTCCATGGGTGGCAAATGTCAGACACCTCTAAGCAACTAACTCTTTCATATCTAGCTAGCTAGCTAGATATATGCTGAGACAATATAATACAAGTAAAGCCTAAGGCTCTCAAATTCTGATCACTTTTAATTTTATTAATGAGCTCCTTCCATCCCTTCTTCTCTAACAGCTTATAGCTATGATTCTTTATGTTTAGTTACATTTGCTCATTATTTTAAGGATTTCAAATATAAGCAAAATCATATACATTTTTCTCTGTTTGATTTATTTAACATAGCATAATACCCTCTAGGTTCATCCATGTTGTCACAAATGGAAAGGTTTTGTTCTATTATATGACTGAGTAATATTCCATTCCCACCTGGTGCAGTGGTAAAGAACCTGCTTGCCAAGGCAGGAGACATGAAAGATGCAGGTTCTGTCCCTAGGTCAGCAAGATCCCCTGAAGTAGGAAATGGCAACCTACTCCAGTATTCTTGCCTGGAAAATTCCATGGACAGAGGAGTCTGGCAGGCTACAGTCCAGGAGGTTGTAAACAGTCAGACATGACTGAACAGCTAAGCACAGACAGACAGATAATATTCCAGAATCTGCCTGCAATGCAGAGACTCAGTTTTGATCACTGGGTCAGGAAGATCCCCTGGAGAAGGAATGGTAACACATTCTAGTATTCTTGCCTGGAGAATTCCATGGACAGGGGAGACTGGTGGGCTACAGTCCATGGGGTCCCAAAGAGTTGGACATGACTGAATGAGAAGAAAATGGCAACCCACTCCAGTACTCTTGCCTGGAGGATCCCAGGGACGGGGGAGCCTGGTGGGCTGCTGTCTATGGGGTCGCACAGAGTCGGACACAACTGAAGCGACTTAGCAGCAGCAGCAGAGTGACTAACACATGCTGCTATTTTACAGGCAAAGAATTTAAATATTTGTTAACTGATAAAATATTACTGGTTGTGGGATGCTAAAATCCTCTTTTATTGACTTCTTAATTGAATGTTTCACTTTTGTTGTTGTTATTGTTCAATCTCCAAGTCATATCCAACCAAGTCGTATCTTTGCAACCCCACAGACTGCAGCACGCCAGGATTCCCTGTCCTTCACTGTTTCCTGGAGTTTGCTCAAACTCATGTCCATTGAGTTATCCAATCATCTCATCCTCTGTTGCCCCCTTCTCCTCCTGCCCTCAAAATATCCCAGCATCAGGGTCTTTCCCAATGAATTGGCTCTTCCCATAAGGTGGACAAAGTATTGGGACTTCAGCTATAGCATCAGTCCTTCCAATGAATATTCAGGGTTGATTTCCTTTAGGACTGACTGGTTTGATCTCCCTTCTGTCCAAGGAATTCTCAAGAGTCTTCTTTAGCACCATAGTTTGAAAGCATCAATTTTTTGGCACTTCGCCTTCTTCCTGGTCCAACTCTCACATTCGTACCTGACTACTGAAAAGACCATAGCCATGACTATATATGGACCTTTGTTGGCAAAGTGATGCCTTTGCTTTTTAATACTCTATCTAGGTTTTTCATAGCTATCCTTCCAAGAAGCAATGGTCTTCTAATTTCATGGCTGCAGCCACCGTCCACAGTGACTTTAGAGCCCAAGAAGAGGAAATCTGTCACTTCTTCCACCTTTTCCCCTTCTATTTGCTGTGAAGTGATGAGACTGGATGTCATGATCTTAGTTTTTTTAACACTGAGTTTTAAGCCAGCTTTTTTATTTTCCTCTTTCACTCTCATCAAGAGGCTCTCTAGTTCCTCTCCACTTTCTTCCATTAGAGAGGCATCATCTGCTCATCTGAAGTTGTGGATATTTCTCCCAGTAACCTTGATTCCAGCTTGGAACTCATCCAGCCTGACATTTCTCATGATGTTCTCTCCATATAAGTTAAATAAAGAGGGTAACAATATAAAGCCTTGTCATACTCCTTTCTCAGTTTTGAACCAGTCAGCTGTTCCATATAAAGTTCTAACTCTTGCTTCTTGACCTGCATACAGGTTTCTCAGGAGACAGGAAAGATGATCTCATTTCTCTATCTTTAAGAGTTTTCCACAGTTTGTTATGATTCACGCAGTCAAAGGCTTTAGCACAGTCATTGAAACAGAAGTAAATGCTTTTCTGGAATTCTGTTGCTTTTGCTATGATCCACTGAATGTTGGCAATTTGATCTCTGGTTCCTTTGCCTTTTCTAAACTGAGCTTGTACATCTGGAAATTCTTGATTCAAGTACTGCTGAAGCTTAGCTTGAAGCTTTTTTTGAGCATAACCTTACTAGCATGGGAAGTGAGTGCATTGTCCAGTAGTTTTAACATTCTTTAGTACTGCCCTTCTTGGGAACTGGGATGAAGATTTACCTTTCCCAGTCCTGTGGCTACTGCTGGGTTTTCTGAATTTGCTTACGTTTTGAGTGCAGCACTTTAACAGCATCATCTTTTAGGATTTTAAATAGCTCTGCTGGAATTCCAACACCTTCAGTAGCTTTATTAGCAGTACTACTTCCTAAGGCCCACTTGACTTCGCACTCCAGGATGTCTGGCTTTAGGTGAGAGACCACACTATCATGGTTATCTGAGTCATTAAGAACTTTTTTGTACAATTCTTCTGGGTATTCTTGCCACCTCTTCTTAATCTCTTCTGCTTTTGTTAGGTCCATATTGTTTCTGTCCTTTATTGTGCCTATCTTTTCACAAAATTTTCCCTTGGTATTTCCAATTTTCTTTTTTTTCCCCCACTTTATTTTTTTAATATAAATTTATTTATTTTAATTGGAGGCTAATTACTTTACAATATTATATTTTCTTGAAGAGATCTCTAGTCTTTCCCATTCTATTGTTGTCCTCTATTTCTTTTCATTGTTCACTTAAGAAGGCTTATGTCTCCTTGCTATTATTTGGAACTCTGCATTCAGTTGGGTATAACTTTTCCTCTCTCCTTTGTCTTTTGCTTTTTTTTTTTTTCTCAGCTATTTGTAAGGCCTCCTCAGACAACCGTTTTGCCTTCTTGCATTTCTTTTTCTTTGGGATGGTTTTGATCACCACCTCCTGTACAATGTTATGCACCTCCATCCATTGTTTTTCTGCACTCTATTAGATCTAATCCCTTGAATTGTCACTTCCACTGTATAATAGTAAGGGACTTGATTTAGGTCATACCTGACTGGTCTAGTGGTTTTCCCCACTTTATTTTAAGCCTGAATTTTGATACAAGGAGTTGATGTCTGAGCCACAGTCAGCTCCAGGTCTTGTTTTTGCTGTCTGTAGAGAGCTTCTCCAGTATTCTGGCCTGGAGAATTCTGTGGACTGTATAGTCCAGGGGGTCCTAAAGAGTCGGATATGACTGAGCAACTTGCACTTGCATACAGCTTCTCCATCTTTGACTGAACAGAAATATAATCAATCTGATTTCATTACTGACTATTTGGTGATGCCCATGTAAAGTCATCTCTTGAATTATTGAAAAAGGGTGTTTTCTATGACCAGTGTATTTTAGTTTACTGATTCCTAAGATGCCAAAGTTCAGTCTTACCATCTCCTGCTTGACCACATCTAATTTACCTTGATACATGGACCTAACATTTCAGGTTCCTTGCAATATTGTTTTTTACAGCATTGGACGTTACTTTCACCACCAGCCATATCCACAACTGAGTGTCTTTTCTGCTTTGGCCCAACCACTTCATTCTTTCTGGAGCTACAAGTAATTACCCTCCACTCTTTCCCAGTAGCATATTGGACACCTTCCAACTAGGGGGCTCATTTTCTGGTGTCACGTATTTTTGCCTTTTCATACCATTTATGGCATTCTCATGGCAAGGATACCAGAGTAACTTGCCATTCCCTCCTCCAGTGGACCATGTTTTGTCAGAACCCTCCATTATGACCCATCTGTCTTGGGTGGTTCTGCATGGCATGGCTCATAGCTTCATTGAGTTATGCAAGCCCCTTTGTCATGACAAACTGTGATCCATGAAGAAGCAAAAATGATATACTAAACATTAAACCTCTAATAAGTATTCTTATATTTTTTCCTGAATTTTATATGATATAATTTTGAATATCATTTATATTACTGGTTTTTAGACTAAGAATCTTTGGCTCAGAGAGATTTCAGGTTGATATATTGCTATGCTAATTCATGTTTTGTGCAATTTTTGTTAGTTACCAATTTTCTTCCAGAAAAAAACATCCAGGCTGAGTTTCTCAATTGTCTATTTAAATTTTGCATCTATGTCTGTATTTGCATGGTTTAAAAGAAATTATCTCTGTCAATCTAAGTTTAGCTACACATCATTATATATATTTCTGAAAACAAGCAACCACCACAAGGTAGCAAACGTACTGAATGACTATGATTAATGTACTGCTGATGATGTTTAAAACAACAAATGAGTCAACTAATGAGTCAATTACTTGTTGATCTAAATAACTAATGAAAAAAAAGCTAACTCACTTGTTAACATCAATTGTGTGTTTGGTATTTAGGCCTTTTGATGTAATCATGACAAAGTATATAAAAACTGACAAATTCTACATTTTCAATCATTTTTCTCCATCATCATTTCCCAAGGCACTCTTTTAGTATCTCTCCTACTGGGTAGATTCATCTTTATTAAATGGATAAACAAGGAATTCAAGAGTACAAAATTGGCACTAAGTAACTATGTACTTTAGTAAAAGTTTGTTAATATTTCTCAGACTCAATTTTTTCACCTGTATATTCAAGGGATTATAATAGAAGTATCTGGAGTTTCTTTAAATTTCAAAATTACTCATGCTATGAATCTGGTCCATGCATTCTGAAAAGTTAACATGGTCAAGAAATGATCAGAAAATGTCAGTTTTTACTTGTGGAGACTGTGCCTAAGGATATCAGATTATCAAGATGTATAGTTTAGTATGCAATTTAGATGGAAAAGGCAATGGCACCCCACTCCAGTACTCTTGCCTGGAAAATCCCATGGATGGAGGAGCCTGGTAGGCTGCAGTCCATGGGGTCACTAAGAGTCAGACAGGACTGAGAGACTTCACTTTCACTTTTCACTTCCATGCATTGGAGAAGGAAATGGCAACCCACTCCGTGTTTTTGCCTGGAGAATCCCAGGGACAGGGGAGCCTGGTGGGCTGCCGTCTATGGGGTCACACAGAATTGGACACGACTGAAGCAACTTAGCAGCAGCAGCAGCAGCATGCAATTTAGAAAGAGTATAAATTATGACTATAAAATCATTAATATCATAGACAATGTTAACATAGTTTATATTCTTGTAAATGAGAACCAGAACAATAACTATGCAGGACACTAAATTATAAGAAATTTGCTATAAAGACATTTCTAATTAGCTTAAATTTGAAATATCCTTCTACCTCTTTCATGGGTTTATTCAAAGAGTTTGTGTACAAATCCTCATTAAGCATTTCCCCATCAATGCTAAAACAAACATATGCTTATTTTCTCTTCTTCAGAAATGTTTTACCTCAATTACTGAGTAATGCTTAGGTTCTCATTAAAAAGTTATGTAGAAAGACTAAGTTTAAATCTGAATAATTTGAAAATAACCAACTTTATATCAGTTCAGTAATATATTGATTACACTATTGTCAACAAGCTAATATAAATTTCTTTGATGTAAGTATAATTCAGGTACAAGTATAGAGATTGATGACTACCCCACTCCAGTGGTAACAGACAAAACAAGAAAAAATTCATTGTAAAAAGCAAACTAGAAATCATACTCCCAATTTGATTTTTGCCAAATCTTCTTTCGAGTGAAATACAGATGAAGAAAAAATAATGCAAGTGTTAGAGGACACATGCACATACACATACACACATATGTTCTAAGTTTTAAGAACATAAAGAGATGATAAAATAGGCTTAATTAAACGGGGATGATCCAGAGAGAGGATATAGGGTGGGATGTGGGAGGGGGATTCAGGATTGGGATCTCATATACACCCATGGTGGATTCATATCAATGTATGGCAAAACCAATACAGTATTGTAAAGTAAAATAAAGTAAAAATTAAAAAAAAAATAATAGATTGTCTTTAAAAAAACAAACAAGTAGTTATACTGTTTCAGTGTTTGAATAGGAATATTAACAACATAGAAAATATTTTTAAATTAAGATAATGTATGTCTGTGGTCTTCCAAACATTTATTATATAATAATGTAACTCAGATGGCTTTACTTTCTTGAAAAGGTTATTATCTTACTGACCAAATGTCTGAAGGCTATTTTCACTTGCTTGTTCCTTAGTGTATAGATGAAAGGGTTCAAGAGAGGGGCAACTGAGGTATTTAAAAGAGACACTCCCTTATTAAAAGCTGTGGCATCCTCCACAGAGGGATTTATATACATGAAGATACAGCTTCCATAAGAAAGTGAGACCACAATCATGTGAGAAGAACATGTATAAAAAGCTTTTTTTCTTTGTTGAGCAGACGGGATTCTCAGAATTGTCCTGATAATGTATGTATAGGAAAGAATCACCAGCATCAAGGTAAAGATGAGAGTAACGGCAGCAAGGACAAACTCAATCACTTCTATGAAACGTGTGTCTGAACAGGATAAATGCAACAGTACCGTATAGTCACAGCAATAATGATTTATGATGTTGGAGGCGCAGAAAGGCAGCTGTAGAGTCATTACATGGGGCACAATGACAATAAAAAAGCCAGAGAACCAGGAACATAGGACAAGTTGAATGCAGAGTCTTCTGCTCATTAGAGTTGTGTAATGTAGCGGTTTGCAAATGGCAACATAGCGATCAAAGGACATGGCAGCTAAAAGGTAAAATTCGGTTGCTCCCAAAAGGATGGCAAAAAAATACTGAGTGAAACAACCAGCAAAGGAGATAGTCTTGTCTCCAGTTCCAATACTGACTAATATTTTGGGAACAAAGACAGAAGTAAAAGATACTTCCAAAACAGAGAAATTCTGGAGGAAGAAATACATAGGAGTCTGAAGGCGATGGTCCAGCAGGGTCAGAATGATGATTGTCAAGTTTCCCATGATACTTAAGACATATGTTAACAGCAGAAAAGGGAAAAGTACGGCTTGAAGCTTGGCATCACTTGTCAGTCCAAGAAGGATGAACTCTATCACTGATGTTTGGTTTCCCATAGTTAACTTCTGACAAATTAAGGAAGAATAAAATAATAATGATAATGGTTGGAATAAATTTATCAGGTTTCATTGAAAAATAAAATCAAACTCAAAACAATTAGAAGTAAAATTTAAAACTCAGAATCTTTCTCTTCCCCTTATTTTTTCAAAGTCAGATCTTTTAATGAAACAATTTACACATTTTCCTATTTTGATTCATAAATAACAAAGGTACTGCTTCTTAGAGACATTTTCAATTGTTTCTTCTAAAGTGAATCAATATTTGTTTTCATCATTTTCCCACTTGTTTGCACTTTCCTTTGTATTCTTTCTATTCTAACTTTCTTCTCTAAACTATTGAATGCTGTCACACATACTTACACAAATATAAAGAAAATTTAGAGAGGAGGTTTTAATTGGGATTTCTTAAATTAGCCTTTTAACTCAGTTTATTANTATGAACTCTAGGAATAAAACTGGACTTGCTCACTTTTTTTTTTTTTTTTGCTGTTTTGAATTTTCACTTATTTCAGATTTATCATTTTGAACAATAATTCAGTGCATCTACTGAAGTTCAAAGAGTAGATAGATTTTTAATTCTGAAGTGTCTGGAATTTACAATACTGACAGTTTCTGTGTCATGAAAAGTGTTCAATAAATGATATCACCATTTAATATAGATATATGGATTAATGTGTTCTTGGTGAAATATTAAACTTAAAGAAATATTGTGTTTTCTTGCTATTAGCAGAATCTGCCCTTCAAGCTATTGCAGTTCTTTAAAAGTCAGTTCAAGCTCTGCTTTCCATAAAATTTTATCTAACAAACACAATTAGCAATAATTGTTTCTCTTCTTTATAAAAATTTATCATAAAGTAACACTGGGTTATAAAGTCAAATTATTTTCTAATTATATCAAATATGTATAAAGAAAGAAAGCGAAGTTGCTCAGTCGTGTCCGACTCTTTGCGACCCGTGGACAGTAGCCCACCAAGCTCCTCTGTCCATGGGATTCTCCAGGCAAGAATACTGGAATGGGTTGCCATTTCCTTCTCCAGGGGATCTTACTGACCCAGGGATCGAACCCAGGTCTCCCACATTGCAGGTAGACGTTTTAACCTCTGCACCACCAGTACTTTATCCAACTTTTACATAAACCTATAGCCCACAAGAACAGGCTCATTTTTCTTTTTATATTTTTTAGAGAGGCTAGAAAATTGCACAGATTTGGTAAAAATTTCAATGCAAAATATTTTTTTTACTTCTCTTTAGATTCATGGGGCTTCCCATTTGGCACTAGTTGTAAAGAACCCACCTGCTAATGCAGGGGATCTAAGAGATGCAGGTTCAATTCCTGGGCTGGGAAGATCCCATGGAGGAGGAAATGGCAATCCACTCCAGTATTCTTGCCTCGAACCCAGGTCTCCCACATTGCAGGTAGACGTTTTAACCTCTGCACCACCAGTACTTTATCCAACTTTTACATAAACCTATAGCCCACAAGAACAGGCTCATTTTTCTTTTTATATTTTTTAGAGAGGCTAGAAAATTGCACAGATTTGGTAAAAATTTCAATGCAAAATATTTTTTTTACTTCTCTTTAGATTCATGGGGCTTCCCATTTGGCACTAGTTGTAAAGAACCCACCTGCTAATGCAGGGGATCTAAGAGATGCAGGTTCAATTCCTGGGCTGGGAAGATCCCATGGAGGAGGAAATGGCAATCCACTCCAGTATTCTTGCCTGGAAAATCCCATGAACGGAGGAGCCTGGCAGCCTACAGTCCGTTCATGCTGCTAAGTTGCTTCAGTCGTGTCCGATTCTGTGCGACCCCATAGACGGCAACCCACCAGGCTCTGCCGTCCCTGGGATTCTCCAAGCAAGAACACTGGAGTGGGTTGCCATTTCCTTCTCCAATGCATGAAAGTGAAAGGTGAAAATGAAATCACTGAGTCATGTCCAACTCTCAGCGACCCAATGGACTGCAGCCTATCAGGCTCTTCCGTCCATGGGATTTTCCAGGCAAGAGTACTGGAGTGGGTTGCCATTGCCTTCTCCAACAGTCCGTTCATAGACCTATTTAATTGATTACTATAGAGCTTAATGCAAATCAAAACTCCAATTAAGTTTATGCATACAGTTTCTCAGATTTTTCTTTTAATATTTTCCATAATCAGACATGAAAAATATTACTATGAGAATCATTTTCCTATGCAAAATATAATGAGGTTTCTTTTTAACTTAGCTATTGTTTCACTACTTATGCTGACATATGTTCATATGATGATATGCAATAAGGCAGTGATAGTAATACATTACATCCTTATCAAGGTAAAAATTCCAGAAATATTTGATACACATAAAAGGGTAACTTTGCTGGGAAGATTTATTGTATGATAGAATCATGTCTTGAAAATTTGAAGATTCATGTCTCCTGATATTATAACTATAACCAATTTGCACTTTTGTACAGAATTGTCTCTTTTGTTAACTACCTCTATATTAATGTATTAACATGAAGTTATAACATGCTATGCAGTTATACAGTATTAGTGTATTAAAAATCCTGTTATGTTAATAATGAGATAAATGTACCAATAATATAAATTTAAATGTTAATTGATTATGGTTATCTATGTCAGAATACATTATCTTGACTACTTTGTAATGAGTACAGATAAATGAGTGTGAGAAAATGATAATCCTTTAAGATTAAAACTAGCCTTATTTCCAGAAAAAGAATATATATACTCATATATAAAATTATATCTATATATTATCAAATGACAAATATTTCATTCAAACAAGATTTATTTAGCAAAAGGATATATTTGTCATTAATAGCTATCCTGCTAAGACACTGATTTTTAAAAAGATAAGGTTTATTTGTAGTTGAAAAGATGTTGATAAACTTTCTCAGGCTTTTCTGGATATCATTAGTTTTGAATCCCTTCACAATGGATTATATATAACTCTCATGTTTAGTCTCTGTCTCTTTCTGCAGTGGACCCTAAGCATTAGAAACCTCTATCCCTTTGTTCTTGATTACATTTAGGAGGAAAGTTAAGAAAACTGAATCCATGAAAAGTAGGAATTGGAATAGTCGAAAAACAGGAAAAAAGTTATTTATTTTACCACTTCAAGCTCTAATTTTGTGAGCATGGCATAACATTTTTTTCAGCTTGAAAATACCTTTTGCTGTTAAAATACAATGCTTTGAAAATTTTTAACCTTTATTTAAGTCAATCAAAATTCTATGAAAAAGAATGTGTGTGCAGTTATGTCAACAAATAAACATGAAAGGTATACAGAAAAACAATAATGAGCCACATCTCTAGTTAAATGCAGCAGTCATCAGCCCTCTCCTACCTCAAATAGATAAATCAATTCTACCTTCACTCCAAATCAGCTCCTTTTCTGGCTGAAAGAGAGAATATAAACTTTTAGAACCCACTGGGAAATCCTCCCTGGGCCATGAGAATGTGTCTGCTTCAAAACCCTCAGGAAGAGCCTGATTTTCTCTAACAAAGGTAGGAAAATTACAAGGTAGGAGAAGAAAAAGGCGGTCTTATGTAGAGCATATTGGAGAAGGAAATGGCAACCCACTGCAATATTCTTGCCTAGAGAATCCCATGGATGGAGGAACTTGGTGGGCTACAGTCCATGGGTGGCAAAGAGTCGAACACGACTGAGCGACTTCACTTTCACTTTACTTGACTATGTAGAGCATATACCCTGGCTGCAATCCCCTGCCAAATCTTCCTTACAATTTCATTGCTCTTAGAAATTATCTATCACTCTTTTTCATATTCACTTTGCTCTGAGTGTATATATTGCTGTTTCCTGGTCATGTGAGAGCATTACCAACTCGATGCTTTTCTATCGTTCTGCGTTCTTTCTCCAGCCATCACAAGACTGGAGTTCCCTCTCGTCACTCAGATCTCAGAAGTGGGCAAGCCTCACAGAAGCCTCCCTGACCATACTACACAGGATAGTCATTACTCAGTCACGTCTGACACCTTCAGTTCAGTTCAGTTCAGTCGCTGAGTCATGTCCGACTCTTTGCCACCCCATGAATCGCAGCATGCCAGGCCTCCCTGTCTATCACCAACTCCTGGAGATCACTCAAACTCATGTCCATCGAGTCAGTGATGCCATCCAGCCATCTCATCCTCTGTCATCCCCTTCTCCTCCTGCCCTCAATCTCTCCCAGCATCAGGGTCTTTTCCAATGAGTCAACTCTTCACATGAGGTGGCCAAAGTATTGGAGTTTCAGCTTTAGCATCAGTCCTTCCAATGAACACCCAAGACTGATCTCCTTTAGGATGGATTGGTTGGATCTCCTTGAAGTCCAAGAGACTCTCAAGAGTCTTCTCCAACATTACAGTTCAAAAGCATCAATTCTTCGGTGCTCAGCTTTCTTCACAGTCCAACTCTCACATCCATACATGGCCACTGCAAAAAACCATAGCCTTGACTGGACGGACCTTTGTTGGCAAAGTAATATCTCTGCTTTTGAATATGCTATCTAGGTTGGTCATAACTTTCCTTCCAAGGAGTAAGCGTCTTTTAATTTCATGGCTGCTATCACCATCTGTAGTGATTTTGGGGCCCCAAAAAACAAAGTCTGACATTGTTTCCACTGTTTCCCCATTTATTTGCCATGAAGTAATGGGTCCAGATGCCTTCGCTTGCTTGATATTTAATATAGAGTAGATTTTTTTCATTGTTAACATCATTCCTAAATTCTATTATTTTTTATTTGCTGTCATGCTTATTGCATATCATCCACACTAAAATGTAAGCTCCATTAAGTGAAGGACTTTTATTAATGCTAGGTCATAAGTCAATAGGTGTTATGAAAGTGATCAGTACATATTTAAAATTCTATTAATATATGTGAATTGCATCGTTTTTTACCTGAATTTATTTCATATCAGTTTTCTCTAGTTTTGAGCTATTCTAGCATGTCATATTACTTTAACTTTTCATGAGACATCAACAGTCTTTAAATTCCTTTTCTCTAAATCAATGCAAAGATATTCCAACATAGAAAAAAATAAGGTTGACAGATTAAAAACAGAAAACTTCAAAAAACTATTTGGTTTATATCAAGTATTTTAAATATACTGATCTGAAAGAACCTCTGAAGTAGATGTGTATAAGAGACAGCTTCTAAAGTGAATCAATATTTGTTT
>SJYT01028486.1:0-14160 GCA_006410635.1 Cephalophus harveyi | reverse complement strand
ACTCGATGGACGTGAGTCTGAGTGAACTCTGAGGGGTGGTAATGAACAGGGAGGCCTGGCGTGCTGCGATTCATGGGTTCGCAAAGAGTCGGACACGACTGAACGACTGAACTGAACTGAATTGAACTCCTGCTTCTGGTTTTCAGTTTTATTTTTACAGTAATTTCAAGACTTCTCCATCTATACAGCACAGTTGATAAAACATCTAGGTTAAAGATGAAAAGTTTCTCCACAGTGAGGGACACCCAGAGAGGTTCACAGAGTTACATGGAGAAGACAAGAGGGAAGAGGAAGTTAGAGATGACTAGAATGAGATGAGGTAGAATCAAAAGAGGAGAGAGCAAGCTAGCCAGTAATCACTTCCTTATGTGTGCTCCACAGTCTGGACCACTCAGAGATGTTCACGGAGTTATACACAGAAGAGAAGAGGGAGGACAGAGACAGGTGGCCAGGTGGAAAAGGGGGGTGAGAATCAAAAGGAGAGATACAGATCCAGCCAGTAATCAGTTCCCTAAGCATTCTCCACTGTCTGGAACACACAGAGATTCACTGAGTTGGGTAGATAAGAGAAGGGGGAGGGAGGAGATAGAGGCGACCTGGTGGAGAAAAAGGAGAGTCCAAAGGGGGAGAAAGCAGTCAAGCCAGTAATCTTGCTCCCAAGTAAAAACAGGTACTGAAAATTGGGTTCTTAAAGGTACAAAATTGACAACAAATACCAAAAAGCAAAGATTAAAAAATCTAAAGTAGAGGTTGGATTTTCAAAAATACAATATTAAAGAAAAGAAAAAAAAAGTCACAAAAATTATAAATATATATATATTTATGAAGTTTGCTTTAAAAAATAGGGTCTTTTTTTGCAAAGTAATAGGTTAAAAAGGAAAATTAAAGGAGTAATAGAGGACTTAAAATTTTTAAAAAAGTAAAAAAAAAAAAAGAATGATAGTAAAAATAGTAAAAATATATTTAGGACTTTCTCTGGTATTGTTGTGGGCAGTGTGGGGTCAGTTCATTTTTGGATAGTTCCTTGGTCCGGCTTATATTTCTCAAGATCTATAGGCTCCTTCCTATGTAGTTGGTACTAACTACAGGGTTTTAATCTATTGTACCTGTCACTTCCAAGGCAGTTCCCTCTGTTTTAGCTTCTTCTGTTTGCTGGTCTCTTCAGTGTCTGATTCCCACCCTGACACAAGGGGGCGGTGGTGGACACTTTTTTAGGCTCACTTGTTCAGTTGCACTGTGGGGAGGGAGGGATGCTGCAAACAAATAACACTGGTGTATGCTCGCAGTATCTCAGCCACACTGGGTCTACCACTCACGGCACGTGTGTCCTCCCTGCCCACACTGCGCAGGCTCTAGGTTGCTCTGCCGGGAGCCGTCCAAGGCTGGCCCTGGGCTGCATGCCCCTCCCAGGTCTAAACCGCTCAGGTTCAGGCACTCAGGTAGTCCTCAGATGCACAGACTTGGTTGGGTCTGCGTATTGTGCCCTTCCCAGTTATGAGCAGCTCAGGTGATGAAGTGCTTGGTGAGTGTGGTCGCTGCGACTTATCGCCTCCCCCGTTTCTGCCACTTGGTTTTCTGGGTGTACAACAGGCACGCTTTCTCAGGCGGATGTTGACCATCCAGAACCCCAAGAAGTCTCAGTTAGCAAAGAAGCCTGCTTTCAGTTTGGTAGATAATGCCTCTCGGGGGCTGCGATTGCCCCCTTCCGGCTCTGGCTGCCTGTCACCAGAGGGGGATGGTCTGCAGCGGGCTAGCTCTGTTCAGTCCTTTGTTCTGTGAGTGGGCCTGACAGTGTCTTAGGTTAGGGCTTTTCACGTGGTAGCTATCCCACAGTCTGGTTTGCTAGCCCAAGTTATTTCCGTCAGATTGTCCACGAGGCATTCAGGCCCAGTCCTTACTCTAAGCAATGCAGCCCTCACCTCCCTGCCCAGCCCCCACTTGCTAGTGGTGGGTGCAGGCATCTGCGCTGCTTCTCCACTGGGGAAGTTACTGTTGGTCACATAATCTGTGGGTTTTAATTATTTATTTATTTTTCCTCCCAGTTATGTTGCCCTCTGTGGTTCCAAGGCTCACCAGAGATTCAGCAGTGAGAGTGTTTCCTGGTGTTTGGAAACTTGTCTCTTTTTAAGACTCCCTTCCCAGAATGGAGCTCCATCCCTACCTCTTTTGTCTCTTTCATGTCTTTTATATTTTTTCCTACCTCCTTTGGAAGACACTGGGCTGCTTTTCTGGGTGCCTGATGTCCTCTGCCAGTATTCAGAATTTGTTTTGTGGAATTTACTCAGCGTTTAAATGTTCTTTTGATGAATTTGTGGTGGAGAAATTGGTCTCCCCTTCCTATTCCTCCACCATCTTAGGACCGCCCCCCTCCCCCTACATAGAGTGTTAATTTCAAACAAAATGAAGAGACTGAGGCTCATTCTCTGTAAGTTCAGCTCACATCGGCTAACTTACATAATCATCCTCTCATCTGTCAGCAGGGTTCCTTACAGCATTGAAAGAACCCTATAAATTTCTCACTTCTCCTCTTGCTCCACTTGATGAATCAGCCTTTGTGAAAATATCCCCCCCCCCCAATGTATAATATTTTGTAGAAACTTCCCAGAAAACTCTGTACCCAAAGAGTGCTGATTCAGCACAGCAAATGAGATGACAAAGATGTATTTGGAACATTTCATTCACAGGTACCTGGTCCCACCAAGCCTACATGATAAGAAGGTAACTGTTTGGACAAAGGAAGCATATTGTTTACAACTCATTATATATGTTTTCTGCATTTGGAAGCACATGGCATGTGGAACACAAAGGCATCACCATATTTTAACGGCACCATCCTGTGCATTCAAATAGTCAATATTTAATTCATGGCACATAGTAATCCCCTCTCCTTCTTCTTATGCCTCCATACATAATACAACAGCTTCTAGAGAATGTACCCTATAGTGTTATATGTCACTATGCTGTAGGGCATGAAGTAGGAAGGCATCCTTTTCTATAACGCATAAAAAGTAAATCAAAACTATTCACAGGCAAGATTGAAGACAAATAATTCTCTCTGACTTATAAAAATTATTATGCTGCAACTGCTTTACTCCCACACCTGGAGTTTTGACTGGCAGAGCCTTACATTTGGTGATTCTAATCTTTAGTAACACAATGCTTTCCTGAATCGTGTTCACACTTATTAATTTTCAGACACAGAAGGCAGTTTAAAGTATTATTTTCAAAGATCTCACAATGTGACAAGAACACGTGTGCCAGTAATAGGTGGTAGATTGTGAATGGTAGTGTTAGGATGCAATCTGAATGACCCGTCTTCAAAGAAGCTTGCAAAAGAAAGTCATTCAAACTAATTAGACAACATAAGTAGCTTTCTTATATTTTCCCTGGATACCACAGATATTTATCTTTTTCAAAGCAAATAAAATGCAGTCTAGTTAATCACTAAATTGAAGTAACAGATCAGCTCTCTTATAAGCATCAAATCTGAACTTTCACACAGGTAGCTGGCTGTAAAGAAAGAAACACTTTTTTACTTTAAAATCTTATTTCCATGTCTTTCCTATTCAAATGATCCAATTTTTCATGGAGTGAAGAAAACAGACTTGCTGTAAGTATCTAAGGAAAATAAGGAAAATCCTGAGGAGAATAAAGTTAAATACTTTTGCCAAATATATTTTAACGCTCATTGAAATATGTGTAGTGTTTCTATCAGGTTGATTTTCATGCAAGCTCAGAAAGTCAGCCAATATTTAGAATCTGCTAGAATTGGAAGAGCATTTGATTGTCCATCATTCCATCTCTGTTCCCATCTGTCTGTGAAGTCTAATGATTGTTGTGAAAGAGATCACAGCTGTTTTTCATCTTTTTTTTGAGGCATACAGTTTTATTCAGACTTACTATTATGTATTTTCATTTCCTGAAGTTATAGAAGCAACTTAGATGGAGTCATTTCCAGCTGGAAAGGCAGCTATTCTTTCTTCTGAAGCACAGTTGATGTCTATGATGCCTATTCCAAAAGTCTTACTTTGATAACCGGCATGTAGATGGGCTATTTTTGACCTTCCTACTTTATTTTTCAGTATCCATTTTCTCACTCATCCCAGACCTCAGTTTTGACCTTTTCAATTAAGCACCTTTCCCAGATCTATATCCTTTGTTGTTATAATCTCCCATCAGAATTTTCTGCTCCTGCAAATCTTCTCCTTCCCCCTGCCCCCACTCCCTGCCCTGAATACAACAAGCCATAGAATCTGGGAATTGCCAGATTAAAAACAACACAATGCTATAAATTGTGTAAAGTTTATTAATACAAGTAATGGGTTAATACATTACTCATCCCAGGAATATTGCATTCAAACAAGAATTCCCCAGTGGAATTATTCCTTAATCACACAATTATAGGGTCCATTGTCAATTGCAAAGGATTATGCCACTCAAAATATAAACCCACTAAGAGGTAAGTTGAATGAACATTCTTACCAGCAAGAGAAATAGTTTTTCATAAAAGGCTAATGTTTCTAGAAATTTGTGACTTCAAAATAAGAATGTAAAAGCTAATATAGAACAAGTAGTCTTATATAACAAATCAATACACATTTTAATGGAGAAGTTTATATCAGTCAGTTCAGTTCAGTCACTAGTCGTGTCCAACTCTTTGAGACCCCATGAATCACAGCACACCAGTCCTCCCTGTCCATCACCAATTCCTGGAGTTCACTCAAACTCATGTCCATCGAGTCCGGGATGCCATCCAGCCATCTCATCCTCTGTCATTCCCTTCTCCTCCTGCCCCCAATCCCTCCAAGCATCAGGGTCTTTTCCAATGAGTCAACTCTTTGCATGAGGTGGCCAAAAGTACTGGAGTTTCAGCTTCAGCATCAGTCTTTCCAGTGAACACCCAAGACTGATCTCCTTTAGGATGGACTAGTTGGATTTCCTTGCAGTCCAAGAGACTCTCAACAGTCTTCTCCAACACCACAGTTCAAAAGCATCAATTCTTCTGCACTCAGCTTTCTTCACAGTCCCACTCTCATATCCATACATGACCACAGGAAAAACCATAGCCTTGACTAGACAGACATTTGTTGGCAAGGTAATATCTCTGCTTTTGAATATGCTGTCTAGGTTGGTCATAACTTTCCTTCCAAGGAGTAAGCATCTTCTAATTTCATGGCTGCAGTCACCATCTTGTTGCTTCCTGACCTTTATACAGATATCTCAAGAGGCAGGTTAGGTGGTCTGGTATTCCCATCTCTTTCAGAATTTTCCACAGTGTATTGTGATCCACACAGTCAAAGGCTTTGGCATAGTCACTGAAGCAGAAATAGATGTTTTTCTGGAACTCTCTTGCTTTTTCCATGATCCAGCAGATGTTGGCAATTTGATCTCTGGTTCCTCTGCCTTTTCCAAAACCAGCTTAATCATCTGCAGTTTCATGGTTCACGTACTGCTGAACCCTGGCTTGGAGAATTTTGAGCATTACTATGCTGCCTCATTATTCCTCAGATAAAATTCTATCAAATAGTTCTAACAGAATAAAATATGTAAATACCTCAAAGACTACTAATCTCTTCTCTTGACCTATGTATTCACCCAATTACAATTTTTTTTAAGTTGCATCACAAATAATACAATTTTAATCCTAACAAGAAGCCTTTTGACACACAGTTTTTCTTTACTTGTATAAGTGAGTCCTATGCTTTACTGTTTTTTTGTTTTGTTTTGTTTCTTAAAGTGGAACAAGGGGTATAGAAGTAGTTATTTTAATTTCTAAATAAGAAAACTCAGTGAAATGATTTTAGCATTCTGGGGATGCTTCCAAATTAGGAGATGGTCTGTGAAGTATGTTGTTGTTGTTGTTTAGTAGGCAAGTCATGTCCAGCTCTTTTGTGACCCCATGGACTTCAGCCCTCCAGGTTCCTCTGTGCATGGGATTCTCCAGACAAGAATACTGGAGTGGATTGCCATTTCCTCCTCCAGGGGATCTTCCTGATCCAGGGATCAAATCTGCGTCTCCTCCATTGGCAGGCAGATTCTTTACCACTGAGCCACCAGGAAAGCTCTCTGGGAACTATAGTTTAATTGTTAAAATAGTGTACTTTTGTGCAAGTTAATATATACTGGAACTCTGTTGAAATTGAAACTTTTCTACCCAGGACAGATGGTCACTATAGATACAAGGTTAAGCTATTTTCCCATCTGATCTAAATTTGTTTTTGTGGGATTTTTATCTGTTAGTGGTTTGGGATTTCTAGAGGCACCAGAGAAGCTAGTTTGAGGCAGGTGGTGAGAGAAGCTAGGTGCTAAAGTAGAAAGCACCATTAGCTTAGACTCAGATTTTGCTCAAATCTTGGCTGATATTTTTCTCATGGTGTGATTTGCGGCAATAATTTCCACTTCTGAGCAAGTTTCTTCTTCTTTAAAACAAAAAGGGTTATAACAACCAAAAGGTAATCCTTTCCTATGCATTAAATGGGAAAATATATGAAATATTTGTAATAGAGTGATCAATGTACAATGGGTACTCACAATATAATCATTACTTTCTAACCCCTCATTTTCATTTTCATTACCTCGTTCAAACTGAAGATTCTTATGCCACTATCTGAGAGCTTTAGGGTCAGCTTTTCCTGTTAAGTGCAAGACAAAATCAGTGTTATTATTAGAGTTAAAAGAACAAAATAATCCACAATAGATTTATAGGTAAATACAATAAAGATCAAGTTAGCTTGGGAGTTAGTGGCAGAGGAAGTGTACTGGAAATCTCTCATAAGTGTTTCCTCAATGCTGTATCTTTGTTATTATCTCCAAAGTGTATTAGCTTCTTATTGAGGTGACATTGCACTGACCTTAAAGAGTTGAGTCACATGGGTTCAGTGGACAGGAGGTAAGGTATGATAAAAATGTGGTCTAGTGATAACTTGGCTCAAGGCAGAGGCTCAGGGTGCTCACAAAAATCACATTGAGAGAGCAATCAAAATGAAAACTGAGTCTGACCCTTGTGGGTAATACGGATTGGCAAAACTGAGTTCACCTTTTATTCATAGACTCTTTTACAGCCTTCTGCTATTTAAAGATACTTGTGGCCTGAAATGAGATTTTCAGGTTCAACCTCCGTGATTTACTCTCCATGGTGTTTTTAAAAGAGACATGAGACTAAAGCAGCTTTTCTGTGGTGCTGGATCAAACTCAGATTGACATAGATGCTACTTCCTTCAAGGCGTATTTCAGCCATTGGGTAGATGATACAGCTCAAGAGTTGGTTTCTGAAAGGTTATAATCAACTGTCACATACTCAGGAACCAGGCTCCAGAGAAAGTCCTTATTCTGTAGTTCTCATCTGCTGAGGTCAGTTTCTCTATTTACATGGATCATTTCCCCTTTCAGTGAGGTTTTTATATGTATAGTATATATCTCAATAAACGAATACAAAATATTATGGCATTCAAGAGAGACAACTGTTGGAAATATTGGAATGTAACTAAAACTATCTTCTCCACCTAATACACACATATATATATATATGTATAGCTTTATAATGATGTAATGCTGTTATGTAATGTCATAATGATTACTGATGTAACATCAATAATGTATCTGAAATTCTTCTTTCACCACCCTCACCAGACCTGACAACCTTCAATGCTTAATGAGCACTTTACTGAGACATAGGCTAATTAGGCTATAGGGAGATAGATTCTAGCCTTGGATTAAAAAAAAAAAAATCAATCTTCCTCTAATATCTGTAGCCTTCAGATCAATAGTTCACTTAAACACCTGAGGATGCATAAAATGAGCTAATATTTCTTTACATTCACTACTTACTGGGATACCTTAGGGCAGATAATATAATTATTTTAATGTTGGAAATATAAATTTATTTTTAATTTTAAAGATAGTTTACCATGTGGTTGATGAATGGATTGGCTATTTAAATTTTACCATAACTCAAGCAGGATGAGAGTAAGAATAAAGCCCCAGGCCTTCACAAGAATTAATTTGAAAAGTTTATATGTTTTGTTACCTATTCAGCATCCTATTGCGCCTTCAATTTCTGCTATGAGATTAGAATGATTTATAGATACCGTTAGACCTCAGAGTGATTCCCAGAAGTTAAAGCTGAATGTAGTACTTCAATAAACCACTATAATAAGATATTTTATTATTATGGTTCTAAATGTCCTGCAGTGTATGGTAATTCAGATATAAAATAATTAAAGGCAATTAAAGCCCATTATACTAAGGATTACTTTATGCTCATGACACAGAGATAACTTGCCTCAAGAAAGAATTCCCTTTAAAGTCACCCAGGAAGGAAGCTGAAGTAGGCGATGCTAAGAGAAAGAGGCTTTTTTTTTTTTTTGAGATAAGTGATAGGGAACACATTGACAATATCTCCAAATGGGGGAAACCAATAGCTCTTTTCAAATGTTTCAACTGATGATATCTCAAATTGTTTTTCATTGATGGTCTAAATCAAGGGCATCCTGAGCTCAAATGTGAAATGAATAGGTTCAGAAAAAAAATATTTCCCTGGAGCCCCTGGGTCTAAAGGTGACCTAGAGATGAAGATCATCTTTTCCCCTCTCACAAGGATCTGGAACTCAGTCACACCTAGCTGCCAACATAAGTGAACCATTCATTCCTCAATAAACTTTAATTGATAACTTAGCTTTTCCAAGGTAGCCATTGCCTTCTCCAGGGGATCTTCCCAACTCAGCAATTGAACCCAGGTCTCCTGCATTGTAGGCAGATTCTTTACCATCCTAGCCACCACAAAAACCCAGGGAGACAGTTTAATTTAATAATAATAAAATAATAATAAGAAACCAGTCTTGAACATTTTATTCTATTTTTTTTTTTACCTCGCTTTTTTAAACTTTAAAATGGAGTTGATAGCAAAACCTCCCTCACAGGATTACTGTGACTTTCAGTTAGTATAAATAAAACACTTTCAACAGTGCCTACTATTATTATATTATGGACAGAGAATGTAGCCTGCCATTCCATTTTCTCCATTCAGGTTGGAGAAAATCAGGAAGCATTCTATGCTATGGATACTGGCCCTAAATAGTTGAGATGCATATCTAAGGAGTAACTTCAGTGGGCTCAGATTCTTGCATCTTTGCTAAATAGAAAATCACTAAAATCATTAGTGTGAGATACCTGGTGTGTGTGTGTGTGTGTGTGTGTGTGTGTGTGTGTGTGTGTGTATGTGTGTCTGTGATTAGCAGTAATCTTTTGATGTCTGGCTACACTTTTTTTTTTTCCCCCAGCAAAAAACTCCTATATATCCTGGCTCTTCCCTTACCTCTTCAGAGCTCCTCAGAGCTATCTGAGGGTGTCTTTCAGACTAAAATCCTCAGTAAGATCCCTTAATATAACTTAATTCAAAACTATTGTTTTTGTTCAGTCTCTCAGTCATGTCCCATTCTTTGTGACCCCATGGACTGCAGCCTGTCATGCTTCTCTGTCTTTCATTATCTCCTGCAGTTTGCTCAAACTCATGTCCATTGAGTCAGTGATGCAATTCAACCATCTCATCCTCTGCCATTCCCTTCTCCTGCCCCCAGTCTTTACCAGCATCAGAATCTTTTCCAGTGAGTCAGCTCTTGCATCAGTTGGGCAAAGTATTTGAGCATCAGTCCTTCTAATGAATATTCAAGGTTAATTTCCCTTAGGATTGACTGGTTCGATCTCCTTCCTGTCCAAGGGACTCTCAAGAGTCTTCTCCAACACCAGAGCTTGAAACCATCAGTCCTTTGGTACTCAGTCTTCTTTATGGTCCAACTCCACATCCATACATGACTACTAGAAAAACCATAGCTTTGACTATATGGACCTTTGTTGGCAAAATGATGTCTCTGCTTTCTAATACAATTTCTGGGTTTGTCATAGCTTTCTTCCAAGGAGCAAATGTCTTAATTTCATGGCTACAGTTACTATCAGTAGTGATTTTGGAGCCCAAGAAAATAAAATCTGTCACTGTTTCCACTTTTTCCCTTTCTATTTGCCAAGAAGGGATGGGACTGAATGCCATGATCCTAATTTTTCGAATGTTGAGTTTTAAGTCAGCTTTTCCACTCCCCTCTTTCAAGAGGCTCTTTAGTTCTTCTTTTGCTTTCTTTGTCATTAGAGTGGTATCACGTGCATATCTGAGGCTGTTGATATTTCTTCCAGCAGACTTGAATTCAGCTTGGCATTTTACATGATATATTCTGCATATAAGTTAAATAAGCAGGGTGACAATATGCAGCCTTGACATACTCCTTTCTCAATTTTGAACCAGTCTGGTTTTCTATGTCTGGTTCTAACTGTTGCTTCTTGACCTATATACAGGTTTCTCAGGATACAGGTAAGGTGGTCTGGTATTTCCATCTCTTTAAGAATTTTCCACAATTTGTTGTGATCCACACAGTTATTAGAGAGTGAATTTTTCTTCAGTCAACAATATTCTCTATACATTTCAGCTGTTTTTATTACAGTATTCTAATACCTATTCCTTACCAGGTCCTTAGTTGAAAAAACATAGCTATTGAGGAGTGGGAGCCAAACTATGTATTTTTTTCCTTCTGCAACTTTTCCATCAAGAATCATTCATTTAACCATCAGATATTTATTGGGTTCTTGCTATATGTCAGTCATTGATCTAGGTATTGGTACTGAATATTCAATGATAAACAAGACAAAGAAGACCCTTGCTCCCATGGTTTTCCCACTTTAACTGAGGGAGATAGACAATAAATAACAGAAGTCAATAAATGAATGTAATATTTCTAACCAATAACTGCTGTGAAGTGATGTGTTATGAAGAAAAAACAGGCAATCAGGATAGAGAATGCTATGCATGGCATAATATTAAATTAGGAGGTAAAGGAGAGCATGTGTTATCATAATTTCACTCAGTCATTGGATATCTACATTGCACAAGGCACTGTTCTATGTTTTAGAGATAAAACATTGAATGAAGCAAACAAGGCCCTTGATCTCACACAGTTTATGTTCTCATCTTGGGGCAGGAATTCAGACAAATAAAACAGTGAAGAGATTTAAAAGATCAGTTAGTAATCACTGTATGCTATAGAGAGTGGGAATGGGATGAAGAGTGACTAGGAGACTATCCAAATTAGATGACCATGAAGGAATTGTCTGATTAGGTGTCACTTACTTGTGACCTTATAGACAAGGGACTATCCTTGCAAAAACCTACATGTTTTATAGGTAGAGAGAATTCAAAGCACACAGATTCTGAGTTCAAAATGATATTTACATATTTGAGGAGTGAAAACACAGAGAGCTTGGGTAAATCTAACAAACGCCTTACAGGGCATGGTTTAGAGTTTGGAATTTATTTTTGGTATATTGGGCACACATTGGGAGTCTTTTAAGCATAAGCATGAAAAGATCTATTTTACTTTAAAAAAAAAAAAAACACTCTGACTGCTGAGAGGAACATATACTGTAGAAGGTGAATAGTGGCAGCAAGGAAATATATTAGGATGTGATTGCAATGGTACAGGTAAAATATAAGAGTGGCTTAGATTAGGTTGGTGACAGTGGGTGCAGATAACTAGATGGATTTGAGATATATTTTGAAAGAAGAGCTAGTAGCATTTTATGATGAACTAGAAGGAGTAGACTTTTGAAACATAAAGGGATCAAGGGTGTTTCCTGAATTATTTAGCCTGAGTAACTGGGTGGAAGGTGGCCATATTTGAGATCCAAATAGAGTTGTCAAATAAGGAAAAGATAACTGTAAAAATAGAGTTGTCAAATAAGGAAAAGATAACTGTAACATAGATCTGTAGCGTAGGACCAATGTCAGAGATAGAGAGATTTGGGGATTCTTTGGCATATAAGCACTATTTTAAATCTTGACATTGGATATGACCATCTAGAAAGAGAGTTTAGAAAGTATAAACCTATTCCTGTCATGATTAATTCAGAGTATTGGTAATTGACCAGCCATTGAATGTCATATGACATGTTCATGTTAAAGTGTTGATGACTGATCATAAAACTATTAATAATAAGGTGTTGATGATTAATTATACCCAATCTTTTCATCTTTTCATTTTTGTTGTAGCAAGATGTATCCCATAGAAGCTACCCCAATGCTGGAATTTTCCAGCCCAGTGTCATACAGATTGGCCTTAAATTTATCGGTAGTAGTGATAGTGGTGGGTTTAAGATTCCCCTAAGCTAGCCACCTGTGCTGTTCCACTGATCCATATGGGCCATTCTCACAGAAGACCTACATGATTTGTTCCTAACTTCATGCAGAATTTGGGACTTTTAAAAATGCTCCCTCTTCCTATTTGATTTTTGTATTTGTGCCTTGATCTTGCCCTCTTCTTTGTACCAAAAGTGGAGTCAGCTGTCAGGCACTGACATCTTGTCATGAAAATATTTGTCACCTCCCTGATTGTCTCCTTTGAAAATGTATCAACTTGTCACTTATTTATTTATTTTCTGATATTTGAACTAATGAGATTATCTTTATAATGACTTGAAAGTGGATATGCAGCTATTTGCTTCCTTTTACTCTGTGAAATCTCCCAAAATGAGTGGCCTAATTTTCCTTGGGATGGAATATTTGTTACTTATTCTTAATTTGAAAAGAGCGTGGAGTGTCTAGATACTCACCTATATGTATGCTGATGGAGTTTTATTTTACAATGTGATGTATAATTCAGTATGATGTATAATGTAGTGAAGATTGGGGATCCTATTGAAAAAATAGATATAGAGAGATGACAGAGAGATTTAAATTCAGAGTTCTCTTGATGACACTGTATCATAAGAACAAAATTCAGCTTATTATATTTTTTAAATTGCCTGCAATTTTCATTTTAACTGTGCAGTTTTGCTTTTGGCAGTTTGACATCCCTGATATTGTTTTTAGATAAATTTTATGTTTAATGTTATTTTTTTTCCAGTCAGAGATTTCAGCCAGATTATGAGAAATAGCTTCTCTCCTATTTCGTTTTTTCTTCTCCCAAATAGGTTTGATTTCATTACAAAAATGTAACTGTGGTTAAATTTCTCTTCTTGGGAGAGACAATAGGAAACTTTTCACCTCTTCATTGAAAGCTTGATCCAGTAGGCACCCAGGGTTGTTCCTTTGCAGTATTCTCTGCTTTGTCTTTCCTAAAGCCTTATCCTTGGTACAAAAAAATCCTTCTCCTTCCCTGATCTATCAGTGATTCTTAGATAAGACCCCTTGCATCTTTCTATATCACGCATCTGACACTATCACCGCACTGAAAACCAGTGTAAGACACAACCTGAAAATGAAGTGAGATGTGCACTTAAAAGGTGGACTTTTCAGGGAAGCCCAATGTTGTAATCCTTTACCTGCCAGGAGCCAGCGTGAGGAACTCCGCCCATGGCAAAGGTCATGAGGAAGGAGGCTTCGGCATACGCAAAGGTGGGATCAAGCCTCAGGAAATCCCCTGTTTCCAAGCATCTACCCCCAAAACCAAAATCTGTTTTATACTCTCACCTACACCTCTGACTTTACAGGGATCTCTCCCCCATCACCATTTCTCTCGGAGAAGGAGTTAACTTGCAGCTACAGTTAAAAATTTCTGGACGTGACAAGAGTGTTTCAACTTACAAACTCCTCTGAAGGTCCTCTAGCCTGCCTGATCAGGTTCGTCTGGCCACATGTGATTGTTTACAGTCTCCCAACCGTGAGAGGCACGAGATGCTTTAAGACTCTAAATACAGACTCTTTTGAGAAGTTAGAAAATCATTAGTATAGTATTAGTGGGTTGATTAGGAATTATATTGGTGAAGGGTTTTTTCATTTGTTGTGCCAATAATTACTGCTAATTCCCTGCCCTGGGTGTGACAAGGGTGTCTCAGGTCAAACCTCTCTGCTGACAGATTAGCTTGTGTGACAACCTCTCAACCATAAATAGCACAGAGAGTTTGGAGTATTTTTAAAGTCTTAATTAGCATAGGGTTTTTCTCATTGTTGAATCAATGATTGCCACCAGGCCTCCATATCCTTAGGCACCTGGGAATATATTAATCAATGTATTTGGAATATAGAAAAGGAAATATAGTAGTTTTTGATGTTAGCAATACTAGACTTTTTGAGTTAATGAATTTTCTCTTTTGTTATAGATCACTGTACTTTGTTATAAATCA
>SJYT01028471.1:0-15150 GCA_006410635.1 Cephalophus harveyi | reverse complement strand
GAGGAACCCCAAGATCCATGTCAGCACTGGAGAGGAAACCTCAGGTTCTGGCGGCAGTTCCAGACGAGTATCTAAGACCAGACACTGACTGTACTGGAATCCCGAGGGCCCCCTCACAACTTGTATGCAGACTGGTCTTTCCTGAGGCCACTCCAGTGAGTCCCTGAGGCCCCCATCGAAACTCGAGAGGGACCTGCTGCAACTCGAGAAGAAACAGGAGGTTCTCCCATGCAGGCGAGATGAGGCCCTTTTCTGCTGTGGCATCAGCAGGGAAATCAGGCCTTCCCACTTGAACCTCGCAAGCATCATTCCCACCCTTGCTTCAACTCAAGAATTTCCCCGACATACCAGTCCCCACACGGTAGGAACACTAAGGGTCCTGGCACACCTCAGGACGATCCTCGTTTCCCCATCGTGAGCTCGAGATGAGGACCTTATTCCCTGCTTCGTCGGAAAAGAATTCCCGCCATTCCCGTCACATCTCAAGAGGTGGCACTCTCAACAGGAAAGCCGAGATCTCCAGGTGTCGTTCCAACATTCTAAAAGTCCCTCAGATGTCTCAGTCCACTGCACATGAACCTGATTTCCCTGAACTACCTCGATTGTCACCTGCGTGTCGCCTACTAACACGGTGGTTCATGCCACAGGCCTGTGGCATGTCGAGGGAAAGACAGAGATCCCGAGGTCAAGTCGAGGGGAGGCCTAACACTGCAGCTACAGCTTGGGAGGAAAGCGGACGTGCATGAAAACACAGGAGACGAGACCTGACTCCCCTTGAGAGACTCCAGAGAAACCCCAAGTTCCATGCCAGCACTGGCGAGGAAACCTCAGTTTCCAGCTTCGGCTCCAGATGGGGACTTAGGACCCGGCACCGACTGCAGAGATATCCCGAGGAACTCCTTTCAACTCGCACGGAGACTGGTCTTTCCTGAGGCCACGCGAGAGGGTCCCTGAAGTCCTCATTGTGACTCGAGAGGGAATTGTCTCAACTCGAGGAAAAAAAGGAGGTTCTCTGCCTCAGGCGAGATGAGGCCGTTTTCTGCTGCAGCATCCCATAGAAAACCGGCCTTCCCTCCTGAATCTCAAAGGTCCTTCACAGCCTTGCTACAACTCGAGAAGTTCCCCAACATAACCATCTCCACTCGAGAGGAACACTGAGGGTCCCACCACAACTCAAGAGGAGCCCCCTTTCCCCCTCCTCTGCTCCCAATGAGGGATCCTTTCCCTGCTTCAACAGAAAAGGATTCTGGCATTCCCGTCACACAGCAAGAGGGTGTGTTCTCAACAGGAAAGTCGAGAGGAAGTCCAGGGGTCATGCCATCATTCGAAAAGACCCCCTAATGTCTCAGTCCACTCCAGATGAACCTGATTTCCTGCACTGCCTCGAAGGTCACCCTGAGCATCGAATCACACTACTCTGGCATCTTCAACAGCCCTATGGCTCCTCAAGGGAAAGCCACAGATCCCTGTGTCAACTCGNACCCTTGCTGCAACTCAAGAAGTTCCCCGACATACCAGTCCCCACGCGGGAGGGACACTAAGGGTCCCGGCACACCTCAGGACAATCCTCGTTTCCCCATCGTGAGCTCGAGATGAGGGTCTTTTTCCCTGCTTCGGCGGGAAAGAGGTGGCACTCTCAACAGGAAAGCCGAGATCTCCAGGTGTCGTTCCAACATTCTAAAAGTCCCTCAGATGTCTCAGTCCACTCCACATGAACCTGATTTCCCTAAACTACCTCGATTGTCACCTGCGTGTCGCCTAACAACACGGTGGTTCATGCCACAGGCCTGTGGCATGTCAAGGGAAAGACAGAGATCCCGGGGTCAAGTCGAGGGGAGGCCTGACACTGCAGCTACAGCTTGGGAGGAAAGCCGACGTGCATGAAAACACAGGAGACGAGACCTGACTCCCCTTGAGAGACTCCAGAGAAACCCCAAGTTCCATGCCAGCACTGGAGAGGAAACCTCAGTTTCCAGCTTTGGCTCCAGACGGGGACTTAGGACCCGGCACCGACTGCAGAGATATCCCGAGGAACTCCTCTCAACTCGCACGGAGACTGGTCTTTCCTGAGGCCACGCGAGAGGGTCCCTGAAGTCCTCATGGTGACTCGAGAGGGAATTGCCCCAACTCGAGAAAAAAAAGGAGGTTCTCCGCCCCAGGCGAGATGAGGCCATTTTCTGCTGTGGCATCCCATAGAAAACCGGCCTTCCCTCCTGAATCTCAAAGGTCCTTCACAGCCTTGCTACAACTCGAGAAGTTTCCCGACATAACAATCTCCACTCGAGAGGAACACTGAGGGTCCCACCACAACTCAAGAGGAGCCCCCTTTCCACCTCCTCTGCTCCCGATGAGGGATCCTTTCCCTGCTTCAACAGGAAAGGATTCTGGCATTCCCGTCGCACAGCAAGAGGGCATGTTCTCAACAGGAAAGTCGAGAGGAAGTCCAGGGGTCATGCCATCATTCGAAAAGACCCCCTAATGTCTCAGTCCACTCCAGATGAACCTGATTTCCTGCACTGCCTCGAAGGTCACCCTGAGCATCAAATCACACCACGGTGGCATCTGCGACAGCCCTGTGGCACCTCGAGGGAAAGCCACAGATCCCTGTGTCAACTGAGCAGGAAGCCTGACACATCTGCTACAGCTTGGGAGGAAAATGGACGTGTGTGTCTCCACTTGAAAGGAGTCCTGAATCTCCTATGGAGACTCTGGAGGAACCCCAAGATCCATGTCAGCACTGCAGAGGAAACCTCAGGTTCTAGCTGCAGTTCCAGATGAGTACCTAGGACCCGAGAGGGTCTGGACAGGAATGCCAAGGGGCCACTTGCAACTCGTATGGAGACTTGTTTTCCTGAGGCCACACCAGCGTGTCACTGAGGTCCCCGTTGTAACTCGAGAGGGACCTGCCGCAACTTGAGAAAAACCAGGAGGTTCTCCCCTGCAGGCGAGATGAGGCCCTTTTCTGCTGTGGCATCACCAGGGAAATCATGCCTTCCCACTTGAACCTTGCAAGCATGCTTCCCACCTTTGCTGCAACTCAAGATGTTCCCCTCCCACCGTAACACGAGAGGGACCTGCCGCAACTTGAGAAAAACCAGGAGGTTCTCCCCTGCAGGCGAGATGAGGCCCTTTTCTGCTGTGGCATCACCAGGGAAATCATGCCTTCCCACTTGAACCTTGCAAGCATGCTTCCCACCTTTGCTGCAACTCAAGATGTTCCCCGACATACCAGTCCCCACGCGGGAGGAAGACTAAGGGTCCCGGCACACCTCAGGAGGAGCCTTGTTTCCCCATCGTGAGATCGAGATGAGGGTTTTTTCCCTGCTTCGTCGGGAGAGGATTCCCGCCATTCCCATCACATCTCAAGAGGTGGCGCTCTCAACAGGAAGCCGAGATCTCCAGGGGTCATGCCAACATACTAAAAGTCCCCCAAATGTCTCAGTCCACTCCAGATGAACCTGATTTCCCTGCGCTACCTCGAGTGTCACCTGTGTATCACCTCAAACCACGGTGGCACGTGCCACAGGCCTGTGGCATCTCGAGGGAAAGACAGAGATCCCGGGGTCAAGTCGAGGGGAAGCCTGACACTGCAGCTACAGCTCGGGAGGAAAGCAGACACGTATGCAACCACAGGAGATGAGGCCTGACTCCCCTTGAGAGACTCCAGAGAAACCCCAAGTTCCGTGGCAGCACTGGAGAGGAAATCTCAGGTTTCAGCTTTTGCTCCAGACATGGACTGAGGACCCGGCACCAAATGGAGAGGAATCACGAGGAGCCCCTCTCAACTCGCACGGACACTGGCCTTTCCTGAGGCCACGCGAGAGGGTCCCAGAAGTCCCCGTCGTAACTCAAGTGGGACCTGCCACAACTCACGAAAAACCAGGAGGTTCTCCCCACCAGGCGAAATGAGGCCGTTTACTGCTGTGGCATCCCAAGAGAAAACGGGCCTTCCCTCCTGAACCTCAAAGGGTCCTTCACAGCCTTGGTACAGCTCAAGAAGATCCCCGACATAACCATCTCCACTCAAGAGGAACACTGAGGGTCCCACCACAACTCAAGAGGAGCCCCCTTTACCCCTCCTCCGCTCCCGATGAGGGATCGTTTCCCTGCTTCGGCAGGAAAGGATTCTGTCGTTGCCGTCGCAGAGCAAGAGGGCGTGATCTCAACAAGAAAGTCGAGAGGAACTCCATGGGTCGTGCCAACATTCCAAAAGACCCCCAAATGTCTCAGTCCACTCCAGATGAAACTGATTTCCCTGCACTGCCTCGAAGGTCACCCTGAGCATTGAATCACACTACGGTGGCATCTTCAACAGCCTTATGGCTCCTCGAGGGAAAGCCACAGATCCCCGTGTCAACTCGTTGGGAAGCATGACACGTCTGCTACAGCTTGGGAGGAAAACGCACGTGTGTGTCTCCACTTGAGAAGAGTCCTGACTCTCCTGTGGAGACTCCAGAGGTATCCCAAGATGCATGTCAGCACTGGAGAGGAAACCTCAGTTACTGGCTGCAGTTACAGACGAGTACCTAGGACCCAACACTGGACAGGAATCCCAAGTGGCCCCTCATAACTCGTATGGAGATTGATCTTTCCTGAGGCCACCCCAGCGGGCCCCTGAGGTCCCCATTGTAACTCGTGAGGGAGCTGAAGCAACTCGAGAAAAACCAGTAGGTTCTTCCCTACAGGCGAGATGAGGCCCTTTTCTGCTTTGGCATCACGAGGGAAATCAACCCTTCCCACTTGAACCTCGCAAGCATCCTTCCCACCCATGCTACAACTCAAGAAGTTCCCCGACATACCAGTCCCCACGCGGGAGGAACACGAAGGATCCCGGCACATCTCAGGAGGAGCCTCGTTTCCCCATCGTGAGCTCGAGATGAGGGTCTTTTTCCCTGCTTCATCGGGAAAGGATTCCCGCTGTTCCCGTCATATTTCAAGAGGTGGTGCTCTCAAAAGCAAAGCCAAGATCTCCAGGGGTCGTGCCAACATATTTAAAGTCCCCCAGATGTCTCAGTCCACTCCAGATGAACCTGATTTCCCTGCACTACCACGAGTGTCATCTGCGTATCTCCTCACACCACAGTGGCTCGTTCCACAGGCCTGTGGCATCACCAGGGAAAGAGAGAGATCCCGGGGTCAAGTTGAGGGGAAGCCTGACACTGCAGCTACAGCTCGGGAGGAAAGCGCACGTGCATGTAAACACAGGAGACGAGGCCTGACTCCCCTTGAGAGATTCCAGAGAAAGCCCAAGTTCCATGACAGCACTGGAAAGGAAATCTCAGGTTCTGACTGCAGTTCCAGACGAGTACCTAGGACCCAACACTGACTGGACAGGATTCCCGAGGGGCACCTCGCAACTCGTATGGAGACCGGTCATTCCTGAGGCCACGCCAGCGGGCCCCTGAAGTCCCCGTCGTAACTCGAGAGGGACCTGCCGCAACTCGAGAAAACCCAGGAGGTTCTCCCCTGCAAGTGTGATGAGGCCCTTTTCTGCTGTGGCATCACGAGGGAAATCATGACTTCCCACTTGAACCTCGCAAGGGTCCTTCCCACCCTTGCTGCAATTCAAGAAGTTCCCCGACATACCAGTCCCCAAGCGGGAGGAACACGAAGGATCCTGGCACACCTCAGGAGGAGCCTCGATTCCCCATCTTGAGCTCGGAATGAGGAAGGGATACCCGCCATTTTTCTACCTGCTTCATCGGGAAGGGATACCCGCTGTTCCCGTTACATCTCAAGAGGTGGTGCTCGCAACAGGAAAGCCGAGATCTTCAGGGGAAGTGCCACCATACTTAAAGTCCCCCAGATGTCTCAGTCCACTCCAGATGAACCTGATTTCCCTGCACTACCTCGAGTGTCACCTGCGTATCGCCTCACACCATGATGGCTCATGTCACAGGCCTGCGGCATCTCGAGGGAAAGACAGAGATCCCGGGGTCAAGTCAAGGGGAAGCATGACAATGCAGCTTCAGCTCGGGAGGAAAGCAGACGTGCATGCAACCACAGGAGACGAGGCCTGACTCCCCTTGAGAGACTCCAGACAAACCCCAAGTTCCATGCCAACACTGGAGAGGAAACCTCAGGTTCCAGCTTCGACTCCAGACGTGGACTTAGGACCCATCACCAACTGGAAAGAAATCCCGAGCAGACCCTCTCAACTTGCACAGAGAGTGGCCTTTTCTGAAGCCACGCGAGACGGTCCCTGAGGTCCCCATCATAACTAGAGAGGGACCTGTCGCAATTCGAGGGAAACCAAGAGGTTCCCCTTCCAGGCCAGAGGAGGTTTTTTTCTGCAGTGGCATGCAAAGAGAAAACCGGCCTTCCCTCCTGAACATCAAAGGGTCCTTCAGAGCCTTGCTACAATCCTAGAAGTTCCCTGACATAACCATCTCCACTCGAGAGGAACACTGAGGGACCCACCACAACCCAAGAGGAGCCCCTTTTCCCCCTCCTTCACTCCCGATGAGGGATCGTTTCCCTTCTTCGACAGGAAAGGATTCTGGCGTTCCCGTCGCACAGGAAGTGGGTATGCTCTCAACAGGAAAGTCGAGAGGAACTCCAGGGGTCATACCACCATTCCAAAAGACCGCCAAATGTCTCAGTCCACTCCAGATGAACCTTAACTCCCTGAACTGCCTCGAAGGCCACCCTGAGCATCGAATCACACCACGGTGGCATCTTCGACAGCCCTGTGGCACCTCGAGGGAAAGCCACAGAACCCTGTGCCAACTCGTCGGGAAGCCTGACACAGCTGCTCCAGCTTGGGAGGAAAACAGACGTGTATGTCTCCACTTGAGAAGAGTCCTGACTCTGCTGTGGAGTCTCCAGAGGAACCCCAAGATCCATGTCAGCACTGGAGAGGAAACCTCAGTTTCTGGCTGCATTTCCAGACGAGTACCTAAGACCTGACACTGACTGGACAGGAATCCCGAAGGACCCCTCGCAATTCGTATGGTGACTGGTCTTTCGTGAGGCCACGCCAGCGGATCCCTGAGGTTGCCATCTTAAATCGAGAGGGACCTGCCGCAACTCGAGAGAAACCAGGATGTTCTCCCCTCCAGGCAAGATGAGGCGGTTTTCTACTGCGGCATCCCAAGAGCAAACCGGCCTGCCCTCCTGAACCTCAAAGGGTCCTTCACAGACTTGCTACCACTCAAGAAGTTCCCCGACATATCCATCTCCACACGAGATGAACACTGAGGTTCCCACCACACTGAAGAGGAGCCCCCTTTCCCTCTCCTCCGCTCCTGATAAGGGAACCTTTCCCTGCTTCGACAGGAAAGGATTCTGGCATTCCCGTCGCACAGCAAGAGGATACCACGGTGGCTCGTGCCACAGGCCTGTGGCATCTCGAGGGAAAGACAGAGATACCGGGATCAAGTCAAGGGGAAGCCTGATACTGCAGCTACAGCTCGGGAGGAAAGCGGATGTGGATGCTACCACAGGAGATGAGGCCTGAATCCCCTTGAGAGACTCCAGAGAAACCCCAATTTCCAAGCCAGCATTGGAGAGGAAAACTCAGGTTCCAGCTTTGACACCTTTCGGGGACTTAGGACCCGGCCCCAGCTGGAGAGGAATCCCAAGAAGCCCCTCTCAACTCGCACGGAGACTGGCCTTTCCTGAGGCCACGAGAGAGGGTCCCTGAGGTCCCCGTTGTAACTCAAAAGGGACCTGCCACAACTCGAGAAAACCCAGGAGGTTCTCCCCTCCAGGCGTGATGGGGCTGTTTTCTGCTGTGGCATCCCAAGAGAAAACCGGCCTTCCGTCCTGAACCTCAAAGGGTCCTTCACAGCCTTGCTACAACTCAAGAAGTTCACCGACATAATCATCTCCACTCGAGAGGAACATTGAGGGTCCCACCACAACACAAGAGGAGCCCCCTTTCCCCCTCCTCCGCTCCCGATGATGGATCCTTTTCCTGCTTCGACAGGAAAGGATTCTGTTGTTCCCGTCGCACAGCAAGAGGGCATGCTCTCAACAAGAAAGTCGAGAGGAACTCCAGGGTTCATTCCACCATTCCAAAAAACCCCCAAATGTCTCAGTCCACTCCAGATGAGCCTGATTTCCCTGCACTGCCTCAAAGGTCACCCTGAGCATCGAATCACACCATGGTGGCATGTGAGACAGCCCTGTGGCACCACAAGGGAAAGCCACAAATCCCTGTGAAAACTCGTCGAGAAGCCTGACACTGCTGCTACAGCTTGGGAGGAAAACGGATGTGCGTGTCTCCACTTGAGAAGAGTCCTGACTCTCCTGTGGAGACTCCAGAGGAACCCCAAGATCCACGTCAGCACTGGAGAGGAAACCTCAGGTTCTGGCTGCAGTTCCAGACGACTACCTAGGACCCGACACTGACTGGACAGGATTCCTGAGGGGCCCCTCGCAACTCATATGGAGACTGGTCTTTCCTGGGGCTAAGCCAGCAGGTCCCTAGGTCCCCATCATAACTCGAGAGGTACCTGCCTCAACTCGAGAAAAACCAGGAGGGTTCTCCCCTGCAGGCGAGTTGAGTCCCTTTCCTTCTGGGGAATCACGAGGGAAATCACGCCTTCCCACTTGAACCTCGCAAGCTTCCTTCCCACCCTTGCTGCAACTCAAGAAGTTCCCCGACATACCAGTCCCCACGCGGGAGTAGCACGAAGGTCCCGGCACACCTCAGGAGGAGCTTCATTTCCACATCGTGAGCTCGAGAAGAGGGTCTGCTGGGAGCCAGTGTGAGGAATCCTGCCCGTGAAAAGGTCATGCGGTAGGAAGCCTGGCAAATGCAAGGCGTGTTCAGGCTTCAGGGGTTCCCCCTGGAATTTCCCGAGCATCCACCCCCCAAAGAATAAAAATCTGCCTGCCTTTGTACTCTGCTTTTCCACTCTTCTGATATTTCTGGAAAAGTCAATTCAAGACTTTAGTCTTCTGCATTTGAAAGGGATGTTTCAGGTAAACGCCCTCTGATAAATCTCTAGCTTGCTTGCCTAACAGGTTCCCCAGACCTCTTAACAGCTTGTGAATTGCTTACAATCCCCAACTGCGAGAGGCACAAAGCTTAAAAGCATCTTAAGGAAACAGAGCCTTTTCTAAAGAGTTAAAAATTACATTGGTGACGGTTTTCACTGTTGACTCAAGGACTGCTGCCAGACCTCCATATTCTTTATCTNGAATTCTTACAGCCCCCAACCGTGAGAAGCACAAAGCTTAAAAGCATCTTAAAGAAACAGAGCCTTTTCTAAGGAGTTAAAAATTACATTGGTGAAGGTTTTCACTGTTGACTCAATGACTGCTGCCAGACCTCCATATTCTTTATCTTTTAGGCACCTGGGAGGATGTTAATCAATGTAAACGGGATATGGAAAAGGATAGATAGTGGTTTTGATGTTAGCAACACTAGACTTTTGAGTTAATTACGTTTCTTTGTTGTATATCACCGCACTCCCCTTGTGTCCTTGCTATGTAAGAATGTAACTTTATTTAGTGCTTTCTGAGAGTGGCACCAGACTTTGGGAAGATCAAAACAAATAAGTCTTCTGATTGACAAACCCTTATCAGGAAAAAGGTTGTAAAATGTTAATTGGCTCTCTGGCTAGAAGACATGTAAATCACCTAAGACTTGTGTATACAATTAGGTATGCAGAGAAAAAAGCCTGGGTTTTGATAAGAGTCAGGGCTGCTGATGCCACATAATTTTGTATTGCCCATTGATCTCTATGTACAATCAAGGGTATGAAAGGAGGTTCTAGACAAATAGAGGAATGGGATCAGTAGCTGGACTGATTTCCCCCATGTCTCCTCTTTCTACTTTAATTTCAGGCTGAATTCCCATCTGGAGTGGGCGGCTCATCATGTCTACTTACCTGCCCTGGCTTTTAAGTACAGTGAGAGAGAGCGCGCAAGGCGGGGCACTTTCCAAGATTCAAACAGACGCCGGTGGCTGAACATAGATGGTGCAAATTTCTTGTCTGAAATTTTATTAGTTCAGCCCGTAAACCAAGTTATTCAGCCTCTTTTTCTCCCTTAATATTTTCTGGCCGAATTCCCATCTGGTGCAGAGGTACCCACCAAGCCTACTAAATTTTGCCTGGGCTTCTAAGATCGGACCGGGGGGGCCTCAGTACCTCCTCTCCCTCGGGAGAACGGGAAAACGCCTGCGGCCTAACGTAGGTGGTGGTTGGTATTTTATGCAAACCAAGTTATTCGGCTTCTTTTATCCTACTACACTATTTCTTCCTAATCTAATCTTATATTAATAAATAAATACGTTTTCCTCACCGACGTCGTCCACGCTTCGAATTCCCCGGACCCCCCAGGGCTGGACCGCGGCAAGGGTCTTTTTCCCTGCTTCGTCGGGAAGGGATTCCTGCCGCTCCCATCACATCTCAAGAGATGGTGCTCTCAACAGGAATGCCGAGATCTCCAGGGGTCGTTGCAACATACTAAAAGTCCCCCAGATGTCTCAGTCCAATCCAGATGAACCTGATTTCCCTGCACTACCTCGAGTGTCACCTGCGTATTGCCTCACACCATGGTGGCTCGTGCCACAGGCCTGTGGCATCTCGAGGGAAAGACAGAGATCCCGGGGTCAAGGCAAGGGGAAGCCTGACACTGCAGCTACAGCTCGGGAGGAAAGTGGACGTGCATGCAACCACAGGAGACGAGGCCTGACTCTCCTTGAGAGACTCCAGAGAAACCCCAAGTCCCATGCCAGCACTGGAGAGGAAAACTCAGGTTCCAGCTTCGGCTCCAGATGGTGACTTAGGACCCAGCACCAACTGGAGAGGAATCCCAAGGAGCCCCTCTCAACACGTTGGAAACTGGCCTTTCCTGAGGCCACGTGAGAGGGTCCCTGAGGTCCCCGTCGTAACTCGAGAGGCATCTCTCGCAACTCGAGAAAAACCAGGAGGTTCTCCCCTCCAGGCTAGATGAGGCCGTTTTCTGCTGCAGCATCACAAGAGAAAACCGGCCTTCCCTCCTGACCCTCAAAGGGTCCTTCACAGCCTTGCTTCAACTCAAGAAGTTCCCCGACATAAGCATCTCCACTCGAGAGGAACACTGAGGGTCCCACAACAACTCAAGAGGAGCCCCCTTTCAGCCTCCTCCGCTCCCGATGAGGGATCCTTTCCCTGCTTCGACAGCAAAGGATTCTAGTGATCCTGTCACACAGCAAGAGGGTGTCCTCTCAACAGGAAATTCGAGAGGAGCTCTAGAGGAAATGCCAATATTCCAAAAGACCCCCAAATGTCTCAGTCCACTCCAGATGAACCAGATTTACCTGCACTGCCTCGAAGGTCACCCTGAGCATCGAATCACAAAATGGTGGCATCTGCGACAGCCCTGTGACACCTGGAGGTAAAGCCACAGATCCCTGTGAAAACTCGTCGAGAAGCCGGACACTGCTGCTACAGCTTGGGAGGAGAACGGACGTGTATGTCTCCACTTGAGAAGAGTCCTGACCCTCCAGTGGAGACTCCAGAAGAACCGCAAGATCCATGTCAGCACTGGAGAGGAAACCTAAGTTTCTGGCTGCAGTTCCAGATGAGTACATAGGACCCGACACTGACAGGACAGGAATCATGAGGGGCCCCTCAAATCTCGTATGGAGAATGGTCTTTCCTGAGGCCACGTCAGTGGGTCCCTGAATTCCCCGTCGTAACTCAAGAGGGACCTGCCGCAACTCGAGAAAAACCATGAGGTTCTCCCCTGCAGGTGAGGTGAGGACCTTTCCTGCTGTGGAATCAGGAGGGAAATCACGCCTTCCCACTTGAACCTTGCAAGCGTGCATCCCACCCTTGCTGCAACTCAAGAAGTTCCCCGACATACCAGTCCCCACACGGGTGGAACACTAAGGGTCCTGGCACACCTCAGGAGGAGCCTCGTTTCCCCATGGTGAGCTCGAGATGAGGGTCTTTTTCCCTGCTTCGTCGGGAAAGGATTCCCGCGTTCCCGTCACATCTCAAGAGGTCGCACTCTCAACAGGAAAGCCAAGATCTTCAGTGGTCGTGCCAACATACTAAAAGTCCCCCAGATCTCTCAGTCCACTCCAGATGAACCTGATTTCCCTGCACTTCCTCGAGTGTCACCTGCGTATCGCCTCACACCATGGTGGCTCGTGTCACAGGCCTGTGGCATTTCGAGGAAAAGACAGAGATCCCGGGGTCAAGTCGAGGGGAAGCCTGACACTGCAGCTACAGCTCGGGAGGAAAGCGGACGTGGATGCAATGACGGGAGACGAGGCCTGACTCCCCTTGAGAGACTCCAGAGAAACCCCAAGTCCCATGCCAGCACTGGAGAGGAAACCTCAGGTTCCAGCTTCGGCTCCAGACGGCGACTTAGGACCCAGCACCAATTGGAGAGGAATCCCGAGGAGCCCTTCTCAACTCGCACGGACACTGTCCTTTCCTGAGGCCACGCGAGAGGTTCCCTGAGGTCCCCATCGTAGCTCGAAAGGGATCTGTCGCAACTCGAGGAAACCCAGGAGGTTCTCCCCTCCAGGCGAGATGAGGCCGTTTTCTGCTATGGCATCCCAAGAGAAAACAGGCCTTCAATTCTGAACCTCAAAGGGTCCTTCACAGCCTTGCTACAACACAAGAAGTTCCCCGACATAACCATCTCAACTCGAGAGGAACACTGAGGTTCCCACCACAACTCAAGAGGAGCCCCCTTTCCCCCTCCTCTGCTCCCGATGATGGATCCTTTTCCTGCTTCGACAGGATAGGATTCTGGAGTTCCCGTTGCACAGCAAGAGGGCGTGTTCTCAACAGGGAAGTCGAGAGGAACTCCAGGGGTCGTGCCACCATTCAAAAAACCCCCAAATGTCTCAGTCCAATCCTGATGAACCTGATTTCCCTGCACTGCTTCGAAGGTCAACCTGAGCATCGAACACATTACGGTGGCATCTGCGACAGCCCTGTGGCACCTTGAGGGAAAGCCACAGATTCCTGTGTCAACTCGTCGGGAAGCCTGACACTGCTGCTCCAGCTTGGGAGGAAAACGGACGTGTATGCCTCCACTTGAGAAGAGTCCTGACTCTGCTGTGGAGACTCCAGAGGAACCCCAAGATCCATGTCAGCACTGGAGAGGAAACCTCAGGTTCTGGCTGCAGTTCCAGACGAATACCTAGGACCCGACACTCACTGGACAGGATTCCCAAGGGGCCTTTCGCAACTCATATGGAGACTGGTCTTTCCTGTCTTTGGAGACTCCAGAGGAACCTCAAGCTCCATGTCAGCACTGGAGAGGAAACCTCAGGTTCTGGCTGCAGTTCCAGACGAATACCTAGGACCCGACACTCACTGGACAGGATTCCCAAGGGGCCTTTCGCAACTCATATGGAGACTGGTCTTTCCTGGGGCCACTCCAGCGGTTCCCTGAGGTCCCCGTCGTAACCCGAGAGGGACATACTGCAACTCGAGAAAAACCAAGAGGTTCTTCCCTACAGGTGAGATGAGGCCCTTTTCTGCTGTGGCATCACGAGGGAAGTCACGCCTTCACACTTGAACCTCACAAGCATCCTTCCCACACTTGCTGCAACTCAAGAAGTTCCCCGACATACCATTCCCCATGCAGGAGGAACAGGAAGGTCGGGTCACACATCAGGAGGAGCTTCGTTTCCCCATCGTGAGCTCCAGAAGGATATTTTTCCCTGCTTCATCGGGAAGGGATTCCCGCCATTCCTGACACATCTTAAGAGGTGGCACTTACAACAGGAAAGCCGAGATCTCCAGGGGTCATGCCAAAAACTAAAAGTCCCCTAGATGTCTCAGTCCACTCCAATGAACCTGATTTCGCTGCACTACCTCGAGTGTCACCTGCGTATCGCCTCACACCACGATGTCTCATGCCACAGGCCTGTGGCATCTCGAGGGAAAGACAGAGATCCCGGGGTCAAGGTGAGGGGAAGTCTGACACTGCAGCTACAGCTCAGGAGGACAGCGGACGTGCATGCAACCACAGGAGATGAGGCCTGACTCCACTTGAGAGACTCCAGAGAAAACCCAAGTCCCATGCCAGCACTGGAGAGGAAATCTCAGGATCCAGCTTCGGCTCCAAACGGGGACTTAGGACCCAGCACCAACTGGAGAGGAATCCCGAGGAGCCCCTCTCAACTCGCACGGAGACTGGCCTTTCCTGAGGCCACGCGAGAGGGTCCATGAGGTCCCTGTCGTAACTCGAGAGGGACCTGTCGTAACTCGAGAAAAACCAGGAGGTTCTCCCCTCCAGGCGAGATGAGACCGTTTTCTGCTGCGGCATCCCAAGAGAAAACTGGCCTTCCCTCCTGAACCTCAATGGGTCCTTCACAGCCTTGCTACAACTCAAGAAGTTCACCGACATAACCATCTCCACTCGAGAGGAACAATGAGGGTCCCACCACAACTCAAGAGGAGCCCCCTTTCCCCCTCCTCTGCTCCCGATGAGGAATCCTTTCCCTGCTTCGACAGGAAAGGATTCTGACATTCCCATCGCACAACAAGAGGGCGTGCTCTCAACGGGAAAGTCGAGAGCAACTCCAGGGAACATGTCAACATTCCAAAGACCCACAAATGTCTCAGTCCACTCCAGGGCAACCTGGTTTCCCTGCACTGCCTCGAAGGTCACACTGAGCATCGAATCACACCATGTTGGCATTTGCCACAGCCCTGTGGCGCCTCGAGGGAAAGCCAAAGATCCCTGTGTCAACTCGTCGGGAAGCCTGACACTGCTGCTACAGCTTGGGAGGAGAACGACGTTCATATCTCCACTTGAGAAGAGTCCTGTCTCTACTGTGGAGACTCCAGAGGAACCCCAAGATTCATGTCAGCACTGGAGAGGAAACCTCAGTTCTGGTTGCAGTTCCAGACGAGTACCTAGGACCCGACACTGATTGGAAAGGAATCCCAAGGGGCCCCTCCCATCTCATATGGAGACTGGTCTTTCCTGAGACCAAGCCAGCGGGTCCCTGAGGTCCCCATCATAACGTGAGAGGGACCTGCCGCAACTCGAGAAAAACCACGAGGTTCTCCCCTGCAGATGAGATGAGGTCCTTTTCTTCTGTGGCATCACGAGGAAAATCACACCTTCCCACTTGAACCTCGCAAGCGTCCTTCCCACCCTTGCTGCAACTCAGGAAGTTCCCCGACATACCAGTCCCCGCATGGGAGGAACACGAAGGGTCCCGGCACACATCAG
>SJYT01028463.1:444374-532166 GCA_006410635.1 Cephalophus harveyi | reverse complement strand
CAGGGCCTGGCGTGCTGCGATTCATGGGGTCACAAAGAGTCGGACACGACTGAGCGACTGAACTGAACTGAACTTAAGCATCTCATATCATCAATAGATTTCTTTCTAAATTTAAATAATAATGTCACTATATTCAAAAGAGACGGACACTAGTACTACAGCACCGAGATAGAGATGTTTGCCGCAATATTTTGTTTAAAATAGCAAAAATTTTTAAACAACATGAATGTCTGTTAATTGGAAACTGGTTAAATAAAAATAATAAAATAACAATGCAACAACTAAAGGATGTTGTCATTTATATCCACTGACATTAATTTCCATGATTTTTGGGTGAAAAAAGCAGATAGAAAATAAATAGTGTATGATCCTATTCATATAAAATTACATGTATATCTGTATACATATACATATTCACACATACATGTATATACGCACGTATATTTGTATGTGTGTGTGTATATATATATATATATATATATGAAGAGAGAAATTTGAGAGAATAGATATCACAATGGTAATAGTGCCTACCTTTGGGTGCTGAGATTTAGCTTATCATTATTACTTCTGTACCTACAAAAGGAGTGAAAGTTTCTTGAAAAAATGCAAAGGATACAGCGGAGGTACACTTGGAGATCCCTGGGGTACATACTGCTGGCTGCTGTGAAAAAAGTAAGAGTGTTGGTCGTTCAGTCATGTCCGACTCTTTGCGACCCCAGGCTCCTCTGTCCGTGGAATTCTCCGCCAGGGGATCTTCCTGACCTAGGGATCATTGCGACAGATTCTTTACCATCTGAGCCACCAGGAAAGCCCCAGCATTTATTCCCAGTCCCCTTGTCTGAAAGTACCTACCTCTACTGAGACTGGAAAAGGAATACTTTCCCAGCATTCCTTGTAATGATGAATGGCCATGTGACACAATTCCAGTGATAAGGTAAAAGACAACGTTTTGGGACCCAGAGAAATCTAAGAAAGCTTTGACTTTGTTGTCCAGTGACAAGGCAGCCCTTGAGGAACAGTCGGAAGGGGAGCCAAGATCAGGCAGAGGTGCTAGTCCTGATGGCATCAAGCCTTGAAAGCAAAAAGCAAGCAGCCATCCACCTCTAGCCTTCCCTGTTATGAGACAAAAACTAACTTCTCTTTGTTTTTGGTTTCTCAGATATTCAACTACTTGTAGCTGAAATCATTCCTAATTGGTTAGGGTGAAAACAAAATCACCATTCAACCTCTCCACCAATACAGCTGTCCAGAGTTTATATCCAGTGCAGGTGGATATAAACTGAATTTATTGTCATTGTATTTTCTCTCTCAATCTGCCTGTGTGGGTCTGCACACACACATGCACATATACATATGTTTATAATATATTTGAAAATGTATGTTTCATTAGATATCTTGTTTTCTTCAACTGGAAACAATCATATATTACATATTTTAGTATTGTCAATATAATATAATTATTTAAGTTTAAATATATTACATATTTAAGTTCTCTATAACATGCTTCTATTTAAAATATTAAGTAGCAGCACAGTTACCTGTTTTTGTTGTTTTCTATGTCTCTATTGCATTTTTAAACAGCATTATTGATATTTAATTCACCTCTCATATGATTCTTCCATTTAAAGTACACAATTCAGTATTTTTCCCATATGCAGAATTATGCAATCATCATGGCAATTGGTTTTTGAACATTCTCATCACCCTCCCCACACTCAATAAAATCCCACAACCATTAGCAGCCCCTTCCCAACCCTAGGCAACCACTGTCTTATTCTTCAACATGTGCTTTGATTTCTGGAGATGCACTTAAACATAATCGAGGCATTTCTTTCCTGATAACTATTTAGGTTGTTTGTATTTTTTCACTGTCACAGACCACTCTGTGATGAGTATCCTTACATACTTCCTCTCTCTTACTCTATTGCATTGCTTAACTTTTCTTCTTATACATATTCCATCTTTAGAATCAGGGGAAGGAATCTGTTTACATGAGAAAATGATGTCATGGGCTGCAGAGAGGTGTTTAGGGACAGGGATCACGCTCTGCTGGGGACTGGCTCCAACTGGAGCTCTATCTGCCAGGGAAGGTGTGTAACTTGGCTCAGGCTGCGTGAGCCCAGGGAAGGAGGCCTTTGGGTAACATGTCTGTCTACCCCAGAGAGTTGTTGTGTGGCACATGGTCTTCAGCAAATACAGAGAGCAGGGCCCTAGGAGCAAAGTCATTTAGGTGGCATCGGCTGATTGAAGGTTTGGGGAGGGTTTCTGCTATTGTGGGCTCTTGCTGGTCATGGTAAGGAGTTTAGATTTTTATTCTGAGTGTGACAGGAAGTCATCGAAAACTTTCTGGTATAGAAATAGCATGATCTGATTTTTATTTTGTAGAGATCAATCTGTGCTATGTGGAGAACTGACTGCCGCTTGGAAGAGTGAAGATAGAAGATGGGTGGTGGTCCTGGTGAACGACATCTTCAACCTCAGGGAACTGTATTAGGAGGAGAGAGAAAATATATGTGAGTTATAGTGATGCAAGCTAAAAAGTCATATATGCCATAAAGAAAATCACATAAAAGAGCCACATAAAACGGTTTTGAAATTCAAAGAATAGGAAGAAAGAGGCTTTTGGAAAAAGAGGAAGAAGAAGGTTGGCAGGTGGACACAATCAAGGAGAAGGAACTTACAATCTATATTTAGCTTTTATTCCTTAGCTGCCAGGAACTCAGCAGGGTCATTTGAATTGAGGATCCAGCCTCAGACTGGAGACCTAGGTGCTTTGGCCAGTGCCACAGGCTTTGGGTCCCATCATCATTCTCTTTCACAAGTGAAGCATTCCTTTAAGTCACTATACTGGACTAAATTGGTGGCCCTCAAAGATATATTCACTTCCTAATTCTCAGAACTGTGAATATTGCCTTACTGCCAAAAGAATGAATATCAATGTGTACAGCAGAAGGTGTGATTAAGGATCATGAGACAAGGAATTTTTCCTGAGTTACCTGGGCGGGCCTTAATGCAGTCACATCCATCATTATAAAGGGGAAACAAAGATTTGAAATAGACACACAGAGACATAGAAGAGAAGAAGCAATGTGAACACAGATTTGGAGATGGGGCCACAAGCCCAGGAATGCTGGCAGCTATCAGAAACTGGAAAGATATAGACAGATTCTCCTCTCCAGGCCCAGAGGAAATGTTGATTTCAGTATAGTTACACTGATTTTTAATTCCTGGCCTCCATAACTGCTACTGCTACTGCTAAGTCACTTCAGTCGTGTCCGACTCTGTGTGACCCCATAGACGGTAGCCCACCAGGCTCCCCCGTCCCTGGGATTCTCCAGGCAAGAACACTGGAGTGGGTTGCCATTTCCTTCTCCAATGCATGAAAGTGAGAAGTGAAAGTGAAGTCGCTCAGTCGTGTCCGACTCAGCGACCCCATGGACTGCAGCCCACCAGGCTCCTCCGTCCATGGGATTTTCCAGGCAAGAGTACTGGAGTGGGGTGCCATTGCCTTCTCCGGGCCTCCATAACTATGAGACAATATATTTATGCTGTTTTTAGCCACCAAGTTTGTGTTATTTGTTATTATAGTCACAGAGACCTAATACAGTCACATATATGTGGTGTGTGAAAATATCCTAGCTGATGCACTAATTTGAGAATCACTGACTTATTATGTCTCCAAGCTCAGGAAAAGTTTGCACATTTTTCAAGGACCTTTTGGAAACTCAATGCCTTATTTTGAATGGGTAGGCTTAGAAGGAAGGATTGCAGGGCCATGTCAAGTGAGGGAAAACATATTTTGAATTGGGGGCAGAAGGCTAATTTGTTGCCATTACAGTGATAACCTTCAGGACCCTGTCTTTTCCACCAATGAGTTTTGATGTGTTTGAGGTCTATCTTAACCACGTGACCTTGAAGAAGTCCTTGAAGGACTCTCCATCTCAAATAGTTATCTCTAAAATAAAGAAACTAATTTTTACTCCAAAAGTAAGATCTGAATATTAAAGGAAATAATATATTTGAATACATTATGTTAATTGTAATACATTATTAATTTGGTAGCATTATTATTGCTTTTTGTGCATGAGACCTTGCAGATTTCAGGTTGAGGAGACCTGTGGCATCCTAGGCTAGATGCCAATTATTTTGCTGACTTTTTGTAAAGATGAAACAAAGACAAAGTAATTGCTGCCATTATGAGGGCCTATCAGGTGACAAACGTATGAAATAACTCACTTCATCCTTAAAACAACTCTCAGGTATAGATAGTATAGCATCCATTTTACTGAAGAGTGATTCTATTTAGAAGGGCTTACATAGTCCTGGCATATAATAGGTGCCCAGTAAATGGTAGGGAATTCTAACTTTGTTCCCCACTGGGTCCTGCAATTTCTGCCTCAGCTCTCTGTGCATGCTAAGTCACTTCAGTCATGTCTCTTTGTGACCCTATGGACTGTAGCCCTCAAGTCTCCTCTGTCCGTGGGATTCTCCAGGCAAGCATATTGGAGTGGGTTGTCGTGCCCTCCTCCAGGGGATCTTCCCCACCCAGGGTTTGAACCACATCTCTTATATCTCCTTCATTGGCAAGAGGATTCTTTACTGCTGGCACCACATAGCAAGCCCAAAACAATGAGAATCTGCTCTGACTAAAATTAATAACCAGGCACAAGCTGCCACTGCTGGCTCCCCAGCTCCTGAGGTGGGTACATGAACAGAGCCAAAGATCCCTGGATTGTGGTTGCTTCCTCTTTCTCGAAAGTTCTAGGGGGAAAGAATTACGCTTGTCTCAGCCTCCAGAAGCATTCCTCAAGCTTTCCTTTCTCTAATCACCAGAGAGGAAGAGCCACAGGCAGCTTCTCCCATTGCCTGTGCTTTGCGAGTTAATTATCATCTTAGGTAGATGATGGTCCTTAGCAGCTTTCCTTCAGGGCCTCTCTAGACAGTCTTAGAGCTGCATCATCTCAAGGATCTCTTTCATTATTCATCTTCAAAACCCCTGCTTTGTGGAACTTAAATTCCAACCTCACCTCATGTTGAATGAGTTGTGCGCAGGACAGGGGCTTGGATTTTCCTGTTTGGTGGTGAACATGGCTATAGTGTGTTGTTTGATGATTCAGAAGGCCTCAGGCAAGTTGATTTTGGCACAACAGTTGGTTTTATTTTACAGGCAGACCACTGAAGGGTGTTTAGGGAGATGTATTATCAATTTAAAAGAAAAAATATACTATATCATACATTTTAAGAAGACCTTTAATATGTCCTTGACAATGATCCTAAGAAGGAATTCAGTTTCTAAGACTGGGGGGAATGCTAGATGCTGTTTATTTCGGAGAAGTGGGGGGATGTAAGAGACAAAGAGGGGAAAAAAAAAAAACTAACAAGAGGGAGGACAAATAAAGATGAATAAACAAAGGCATATGATATTAGGGAGGGAACAGCAGCGTCCAAAAATAATGATACCCCAAGGGATAAGAGTTTCTATACTAGAAGCCTGATGCACAGGAAGAATTTGGGTGTGATTGGGCAAATATCAGCAGCATTTATGGAAGTCACAGCATTGAAGTGTTGCCTTTGAAGGATGGGGAAGGTACAGAACAGAAGCTAAAGTGAGCACATACTCAGTAAAGAAAATTTTAGATGTGAAAGCAAGAGTATAGGTAAAAAAGGGAAACAAAGCCTCTTAAGGGTTTTCTCCATTGTATGACTCAGAGATTGATATACAGATCATTATAGTGAAAGTGTTAGTCACTCAGTCATGTCCAACTCTTTGGGACCCCGTGGACTGTAGCCCACAGGCTCCTCTGTCCATGGGATTCTCCAGGCAACAATACTGGAGAGGGTTGCCAGTCCCTTCAGTCCAGGAAATCGTCCCTAGGGATTGAACCCAGGTCTCCCACATTGAGGCAGATTCTTTACCATATGAGCCACCAGGGAAGCCCATATAGATCATTATAAACGGATAGTTATTAATTTAGGTGGGGGGGGGAGGCGGGTAGACCAGAACTTGCCCATGGTAAAGGCTTTAAAAATTCCCATGTGGACACCGAGGAAACCAAAATTGAAAGAGCTATGTGTACCCCTATGTTCATTGCAGCACTGTTTATAATAGCCAGGACATGGAAGCAACCTAGATGTCCATCAGCAGATGAATGGGTAAGAAAGCTGTGGTACATATACACAATGGAATATTACTCAGCTATTAAACAGAATACATTTGAATCAGTTCTATTGAGGTGGATGAAACTGGAGCCTATTATACAGAGTGAAGTAAGTCAGAAAGAAAAACGCCAATACAGTATACTAACGCATATATATGGAATTTAGAAAGATGGTAATAATGACCCTATATGCAAGACAGCAAAAGAGACACAGATGTATAGAACAGTCTTTTGGACTCTGTGGGAAAAGGCGAGGGTGGAATGATTTCAGAGAATAGCATTGAAACATGTATATTATCATATGTGAAACAGATCACCAGTCCAGGTTCAATGCATGAGACAGGGTGCTCAGGGCTGGAGCACTGGGATGACCCTGAGGGATTGGATGGGGAAGGAGGTGGGAGGGGGATTCAGGATGGGGAATACATGTACACCCATGGCTGATTCATGTCAATGTATTGCAAAAACCACTACAATACTGTAAAGTAATTAGACTCCAATTAAATAAATTTTGTAAAAAAGAACTTAAAAAAAAAGGACAGCACACACACACAAGAATTCCTGTGTGGAGACACATGCATATCAGGAATTCATCAAGTAGAAAGGAAATTGTGAGATTAAACCCAAATTTAAAGGTGGAGCCACTTGGCACAAACCTGACAAGGGCAAATACAGAGTGAGTTAGACCCCAGGCACCATCCTTGCCCTCAGACTTCTCCCACATGCAGCAACATTGACGTCATGACCACAGCACTGACCTTCTACAAAGGAACTTAAGGTGACACGGTCACCTCTGCTTCAGATAGAGTTTCCTGCTGCTGGAGCCGAGATCCAGAAAGTGACTTACCCAAACATGCACTGCTTCTAAGTAGCAGAACAGAGGTGAGGACCTGGGCTGTTGGCTTTGGGTGGTGAGCCATCTCTCCACTCAGCAGTCACCTTCTCCTGCTGGCAGTAAGTGAGGCTTTGAGCTCATCTCACTGAATCTGAGAATGGATGACCCCAGCAGAGGAAAATCCTTTCCTGGCCCAATTCACCAGTAGGTGGATACTCTAAAAGATCAGGAAATGAGGTTGTCTCTAAAACCTCTCCCCTCCTGATCTGACCTCACTATGTTAGTGATTCCCATAGTGATTCTTGAGAACCCTTGAGAAATATTATCTAAACTTCATCTACCTCTTGAGAGATAATGCATTAAATAACTATTGGCTGTTAGTTCCTTACAATAACTGAGCCCATCAGATATTTTTGTAGCGGTAACCACCTGGGGGAATGTAATTAGTGTAATAAGCAGAGAAGTGGATTTGAAATATTGTTCATAGCAGAGCCTTTTTCAAAGTAGTTTGCAGCCCTCATCTAATAACATATATTTATTATAAAGTCCATTAATTAGGTCAATGGAGTTGCTTCAAAAATCTTTAACTTGGGAATTGGGAATGAAAGTTGCAGTCTCAGGAAGGCAGAGTATTTAAATCTGGTGTCTGTACAAATCTTGGGTCACTGTGTAACCAGTTCTAGAAAAACTCAGATCAAAACCAGTCATCAGACTAGACTCTCCTAACCAGGTATCACACGCCAAGGAATGTTCACGTTGACCATCCACTGGGGAAGGAGGCCATACTGAAACCTGGGATATTTATAGTTCATCTCATTTTTTAAAATTTCTGGTTTTGACTATGTTTTATATGTAACTTATTTATGTATGTAACATAAATAAATAAGCATACAGGTACTGAAGGATTGCTCAAAAATTTTTGTTAAGAGGATGCATACAGTGTGGACAGAGGTGATTTGAGGCCCCATCCAGGGTAGAGAGAGACTTGAGTGGATCCCCAGAGGGCCTGGTAGAGGCAGATCTGAGCTTGTTGGGACCCAAAGCTTATACAATTGAGAAGTCTTTAAGAAAAGGCATGTAAAATTGTGACTTGTAAAATTAAGGATGAATAGAATTTGTATTCAGGATGAGAAAAGAGGTCACAATACATTACTGGAGGTTTAGGGACCTGGATTCTTTTCGGCCGTGGTTTCTCAGGCCGTGTATCAGAAACATAACACAGAAACCACACCTGATTGTAATCAGGCTTCTCCTCCCCTTCTAGAGCTCCATCAACGCCCACCACTCAGAGCAGCCTGAATGACTAAGAGGCTGAACTCCATCTGTGGCCACCAGCTCCTTAGAGACCGGGAGAAGAGAATGGAAGCAGCAGGAAGGCACAGGGTCGAGACAGAAGGAAGACGGGCTTATAGATCCATCTTGTCTAGAACCTGTCTAGAACCCATCGTGCCCTACCTTATTTTGTATGAATTAAATGTCATCTCTGAATTCAGGTTAAAAGGGAAACCTTATGGGCCTGTTCTGTAAAGAGGCTAAGCATAGAGGATGAAGCCAGGCAGTACTAATTTTGATTCTAGGCTGACCAATGATCCCAAGGAGCCTGTGACTGTCTTGGTTTAAGCATCATATCCTACAGATATGATGGTTAGCCATTCCCATTCAGCTCTGCTACTTGGTAACCATGAGACTGTGGACAAATCACCTCTCTGGCTAGCCCCATGCTTCCTCATCTAGGAGATGGAGATGACAGGAGTGCCCATCTCTATCTTTTGGACACTGAATGAGATAACCCTCACTGAAGGCTTCAGAGATGTGAGAGGTAGGGCAGAGCCCTGGCAGAAGGAGGAAGAAGCACAAGTTTGAGCCATAGGCACCTTGGCCAATTTCTGTTCAACGTTTCTCAGGATTTCAGAACTTCAGCCCTTCCTTTGATTCTCCGTGTTTGCTGATAGGATGAGATTGACTGCATTTGTGTCTCTGAATTTTCACATTATCTCACGCTTACAGGTGGAGGAACGCTGCTTTCTCCAAAGTGTTATCACCTACAGGAAGGTTCTTGGATGAGAACCCAGAGGAGGTGATGTGAGCTCCCTCCCCAAGTCCGAGCCTTCTGATGTTCACCCATCCCCGGTGTTAAATACTTTCATACTTGTTGGAAGCCAAAGGCGTAGAGTTTTGTCTTTTTTAGAAAGAAAAAGAGCGCATCCAAAGAGATTAAGACACAGGAGTGAAAGCAAGTTGTCTAGTAGGGAGACTGCAAGTTACGGTAGAAAGGGCACAGGTTTATTTCAGTTTCCTTTCTTTTGTATCAGGACTGCAGGGCTGGAATTCTGCTGCACCTGGTGTGAGCTGTGAGACTTCGAACACCTTAAACTCTTAGAGTTTTTGTTTCCTCATTTGTAAAGTAGAAAAATGACTATTACATCTTTAGAGTTATTAGGAGGATAAATAAGTTTGATACAAATAAAGCACTGAGCACAGGGCCTTTCTCAGCAAATGTTTTTGTCTCTGTTCTTATTTTTAAGAAAAGTGACATACAATACTGAAAATTCTCATAATTTTGGTAGAACACTGAGTGGAAACTATAGGATTTGAACCTGTCTCTTCTATGTAAGCAGATACGTAGTAAAGCATACAGACAATTTTCTGAAATATATGTTGAATTGAGGAGAAAGATAACATTCATATGCATTCAATTTCATTTATGAAGGGATCCTTGAAAAGAAGATGGTGCAGACTATAGGTAGGAAACAGTCTGAATTTCCCCCAAGCACATGTTCCTATGTCCTGGGGTTCCTGGAAGCAGGGACAAAACTGAGTTTTCATATTAAAGAACTTTGGAAAATACCCTCTCAAAACTCCCTCTTTAGTGGAATGTGTGCTATCTGCAATACAACCTCAAGAAATTACATGGGCATAACAGGCAGAGAGTTCTTTTTTTTTTTTTTTAGATCAAGTATTTTTTTTTTTAATTGAAGTATGGTTCATTTCCAATGTTGTGTTAGTTTGAAGTGTACAGCAAAGTGATTCAGTTATACATATACATGTATATAGATATAGATATATAGAGCTTTTCTGGTGGCTCAGTGGTAAAGAACCCACTTGTCAATATAGGAGACACAGTTTTGATCCCTCAGTTGGGAAGATTCCCTGGGTAAGGAAATGGCAACCCATTTCAGTATTCTTGCCTGGGAAATCCCATGGATAGGAGAGCTGTGTGGGCTACAGTCCATGGGGTCTCAAAGAGTCAGACACAACTTAGCAACTAAGCAACAACATAAAGGTATAGTCTGTTACATACTCTTTTCCATTATAGTTTATTACAAAATACTGTGCATAATTCCCTATGACACACAGTAGGTCCTTGTTGTTTACCTATTTTATTTGTAGTAGCGTGTATCTATCGATCTCAAGCTCCTTATTTATCCCTCCCCCATCCTCATAAATTTGTTTTCTATGTCTGTGAGTCTATTTTGTAAATAAGTTCATTTGTATCATTTTTTTTCAATTCTACATATTAGTTATATCATATGATATTTGTCTTTCTCTGTCTGACTTACTTCACTTAGTATAATAACATCGAAGTCCATCCATGGGGCTGCAAATGTCATTATTTCATTCTTTATATGGCTGAGTAATAATATTCCATTGTATGTATATACCACATCTTCTTTATCTGTTCATTTTTCAATGGACATATAGTTTGTTTCCTTGCCTTGACTATTTACAAAAGGTAGAGGGTTCAAAGCATGAAGACTGCATGTTTGGAGAATCATTTCTACCCACTGTTACAGCACTCTAAACCACTGGGTTGAGAAGAAACATATCTATTGGAGGTTTTGCAGGTGGTTGTTGATGCTTTCTCTCTCTTCTTGAGTTTTGTGCCAATTTAGAAACCAGAAAACCCTGAAATATGCGTGCTGACCTGAAAGCTATAAACACATCCTCCCAAAGGTTGGCAGAAGATGCAAAAATCCTGGGAAAAGGGTTTACTGAAACTTAAGGAGCTTACAATCACATCATTTGCATCCAAATGTAGCTTAGTTATTTAAGGAGCTAAGGATTTTCTAGAAGATAATATAGGTTAAAGACTCATTTTTTGGTCTAGGTTATATGTGAATTTTTGATTCCTATGCATTTACATGGAATCAGGAGGCAAGGAAACATTACACGGCAACCTTAGGGATGTAAAAATCGCCTGATGTCAAGGCTCCTATGGGTAGTGGTAAAGAATCTGCCTGTCAGATGCAACTTTCCTCTTTGTAACTCTACCAAAAAGCCAATTGTCCGCCCAAATTTTTAAAAATTGGTACTCATCTATTTTCTGAGGTGGAATACATAATGGGGTGGGATAGAAATTAGTGGAGAAACAATGGAATGAAAAGAGGTGAGGAGGTAGAGGAGAGGGGAGGAGAGAAGTGAGTCTGAAAAGAAAAGTGGAAAAATATAGGTTTCAGGTTGATGGTTTTGGAATTTCAAGTGTTCACACTCACCACTATTTTTAGCTTTCATTGGCATCCTAGGGAAATATGTAAATTGTTCTGAAATAACTATTTCACAGGGAGCAAGTGTCAAATCCTTTAGATCTATGTTCATAAAAGATGACTGATATGGATGGTAAAGACCACACAAAACCTGGACAGGCCGAATTTGTCTAGTATCTGCCAGATTTATAAGCTTTCAATATGTCCTTCAAGTGTTATCCATGTAACTGTGTATGCCTTCATTCCCTATGCTTGGGGCAAGGATATAAAACTTCCAATTAATTTTAAGAATGAGATAGCCCAAGCTCTTTGGTTACCTAATTGTTTACATTCTTTGATATTTATCAGCTATATTCTAACATACCATGCTCTCACAATTTGGTTTGATTAGGGTATTAAGAGTAAAATAAAATAGCCTTTCTTTTTTTAAACTTTTTATTTTGTATTGGGGTATAGCTGACTCACAATGTTATGATAGTTTCAGGTGAACAGTGAAAGGATTCAGCTTTCACAGAATATTTATATATATATATATACACACACACACACACATACACACACATTCTCCTCCAAACTCCCCTCCCATCCAGGCTGCCACATAACACTGAGCAGAGTTACATGTGCTATACAATAGATCCTTGTTGGTTATTCATTTTAAATATAGCAGTGTGAACATGTCTTTCCTAAACTTACTATCCCTTGCCCCCATCCTTCCCTCTGGCAACCATAAGTTCATTCTTAAAGTCTGTGAGTCTCTTTCTGTTTTGTAAATTCATTTGTATCATTTTTTTTTTAGATTCCAGATATAAGGGATGTCATATAATATTTCTCCTTCTATATCTGACTTCTTTTACTCAGTATGACAATCTTTAGTCCATCCATGTTGTTGCAAGTGGCATTATTTCATTCTTTTTCATGGCTGAGTAATATTCCATTGTATATATGTACCACATCTTCTTTATCCATTCCTCTGTCAATGGATATTTAGGTTTCTTCCATGTCTTATCTAAAAGTAGCCTTTCTTTTAAAGTAAACATCCTCCTGGATGATTAAAGTGTAGAGTAAGATAAAATGAAAGTGGAAGTTAAGTTGCTCAGTCGTGTCCGACTCTTTGCAACCCCGTGGACTGTAGCCCACCAGGATCCTCTGTCCATGGGATTCTCCGGGCAAGAATAGTAGAGTGGGTTGCCATTTCCTTCTCCAGGGGATCTTCCCAACCCAGGGATTGAACCCAGGTCTCCCGCACTAGAGGCAGATGCTTTAACCTCTGAGCCACCAGGGAAGCCAGAGTAAGATAAGGATTTGATTAACAGTACTTATCAATCTCAAACACAAAGGACACTACTTTAGGGTCCTTTCAACTCTGCCAGAACATAAACAATTGCTTCTGCATAAAATGCTTTATTGGAGAAGGAAATGGCAANAGGCAGATGCTTTAACCTCTGAGCCACCAGGGAAGCCAGAGTAAGATAAGGATTTGATTAACAGTACTTATCAATCTCAAACACAAAGGACACTACTTTAGGGTCCTTTCAACTCTGCCAGAACATAAACAATTGCTTCTGCATAAAATGCTTTATTGGAGAAGGAAATGGCAACCCACTCCAGTGTTCTTGCCTGGAGAATCCCAGGGACAGGGGAGCCTGGTGGGCTGCTGTCTATGGGGTCGCACAGAGTCGGACATGACTGAAGTGACTTAGCAGCAGCAGCAGCAGCAGAATGCTTATAATCAGAGTTTTCTTTTACATGATGCACTCACTAATGGATATTCAGTTACAATAGAAATAAAAATAGAAAAATAAACTCAGTGATAAGTCCTTTCCTCTTGAGATTTCTACCCAAGTTTCCAAATAAATTTTCTTGTCACAGAAGCATTCAAACTCTTTTCCACCTTTGCCAACAGTTTTGACCAGACTTAGTGTATAGTAGGACTATTTAAAAATCAACCTAATAAAATAATAAATAAATAAAAATGCACTCAATAAAACAGTGACAAAAAATGTAAAGATTCAAATGTTCTATCTGCCTTATGGACAAATATTTGAAAGAGAGGCCAGTTTTCAATCTTTGGAGGAGAAAATTTTGAATTTTCCATTGTTATTAACCAAGGCAATCTTGATATACCTTAGCCATAGCTAATAGTTTAGACATTGGGTAAAATGCTAACTCCTTAGCCTGATACAGAAGGTGATCATGGCCTAATCTAAGCCTCCCTCTGTAGTAAACAGTCCTGCAACATGCATATGGCATCCGCTTCAGGCAATCTGGTTTGTTTAGGGTTCTGGTCTCCAGAGCCCATCGGGAGCTCTCCTTCCTCTGCTCACTTGCTCAGGCTTAGACTCACTTAGCACACCCTTCTGTTTCCTCTGACTTCAAAATCAGCTCCTTTAGATCTAGTGCCAACTTCACATGTTATAACTTCCCCCACCATCTAAATGTAACATTAGGTCCCCTCCTTCTGAGCCAACATATTTCTCATAAGTATAGTTCACTTGGAAAACCAAGAAAACATTTACTCCCTTGCCATATCTTTCTAAATATCATTCCATGTGTAGTTATGTCTTGTCTCACCAACCCTGTTCTTAGCGTTTCAGGATTGGGAAGAATGTTCCCCGCTGGGTTCAATTCAGTTGACTAGCTCTGTCTATACAAAGCAACAGAAAGAGTCTAAGAGATGTTCAGGTGAGACCCAGAGAACACTTTATCATGGATTTACACTCCTGTAAATCTCAGGAAATACTTATAAATGGCAGTCTATATCACTATAAGTTACCAGACAGTAAACATGATCAATTAGATAGAAATTACAAAGGACTAGCCTTCGGAACTCTCCTTCTGCTAAACAAGCAGATACAGACTTTATCATTGTTCAACTTTTTTTTTAAGACCCATAAAATCTTCCTGGGAGGATATAAAATCCATTGTAGTTTCTAAAGTTACAGCTTACTAGAACTATGCAGATAAATTTGCTGTCTCATGTTGCACAAAGCATTTTAAACCAAAGACATGATTGCAATTACTAGCTTGTGTTTGTAAAAGCAGGAAAATAATAGTAAGAGTAGTTTTGCTTTGGGCATCTCTTTTAAGGATCCAAGACTTGCTTACCATATGCCATTTTAACAGATATAGATTACTCTTGTTGACTGGGGTTTTGATTTGTTTTCTAAGCTTGTGGGTTTGTTTCATTGGTTTAATAAGAAAGAAGATCTGAAAATGAGACACAAGCAGACTTTCAGTGAGAGGCTTCGTGGGTGCATATGCATGCAAGCCGTCTCATCAATCACTTCCTCTTCCAACCTAGCATCCTCCACTCCTTAGGTTTCTTGACTCCTCAAAGACACTTGACACCCATCACTTTTCAAGTTAGGAGATGTGGTGTTGACCCTGAAGCTCTCAGTATATCATCAGGTCATTGTTTGGCACAGATTTCAGCTTTTTTTAATGGTGCACTTTGCCGGACAGCTTTTTCCTACATCATTAAACAGCAACTTATACGTGTGCCCCCTTTCTTCTTTACCATAGATAGTAATGTTTAAGAGCACCTTAAATACTGCACATTCTCCTTGCCACTTGAACAATCCCATGGTAATGAAGAGTCAACAGAATCTCTAAGTTAAGACCCTACAGAGTTCAAAAGATGACTCTAGTCTTTCAGAGGAGAGAGGATAGTCATGCTAAGTAATGAATATGCTATCCACTCTGAATTTGGGGTCTCCTTTTCTTTCTCCTAGTGACTTCAGAGCCTACACTGTAAGAACTGTATGATAATCCAGTAAGAAAATGACTGTATTATCAACCATGCCTCTAGATCTATTTCAATTAGCATTTCTTGAGAATGTTGTCTAGGAGAGAAATAAGGAAGCTGAAAACATATGGCCACTGTCTTCAGGAAGTTTGAAAGCAATCATGGAGAGAAGAAAAACCAGTGAGAAAGTGTCCAACACTACCTACCTCTAGGCAGAAGTTTTTAGCTGCAATAGTAGAAAGTCACACCAGGTTCATACTGCTATCTTAATGCTTACTAGGTTGAAATCACTTGGGAAATACAGCTGTGGCCCTGTTAGAATGGAAGCTGTCATTGGGCAGGGCTTATTTTATGTGTTTTTTATCCCTCCTACCTGGAATAATATGGGAAACTCTTTAGAAATGGAAAAGTGTATGTTGAACCAATCCAATCATGGTGGTGGGTGGACTAAAAGGGAAAAAAAAAAACTTGGAGTCATCTGGTGTGGAAAGGCTTGAAAAGCACAAAGATCCAAAGGAAACACAAAGGAAATAATTTAAATACAAAGAAACTAGAATTTTCTTTCAAATGTTTCCGTTGTACAAAATGCATCACCTCCCAGGAAGCAGAGATCAAATTCTAAGAAGGCAAGCATTCTTCCAGGCAACTATGATGCTGAAGGATGAGGAAACTGGCTGCAAAGTTATACACCTTGTATCCTGTTGGTTTTTTCCCCTCCTTTTCCATTGAAATCATACTCTTGTAGATCTGAACTTTCTACTCAAGAAAGCATTTCCCTATTTTGTGAGTAGGCCTTCTCTGCATTCCCTGCCAGGTTTCTGGAAGCCTGAAAAGAGTCAGTATCTGCAGTCATGCAGGAAATGGTATTTGTCTTGATCATGCATGCAAAGACCCAGTTCTACAAGAATTAGTCTGATCTGTGTGCTTGTTGTTTGGAACATCTGGAGAATAACTTCTAAAGTTTGTCTTTCTTTATATGTGCGTTGGTTGGACTGAAGTGAGCGTGACTGAAAATAGAAAAATTAGAAGTTTTGAAGGGTTCTGGTGATCTGGAGAAAGGCAGATTTTTTGTCCAAAAGGCCCATGAGTCTAGAAGACAAGCCTAAAGCCCTCTCAGCAGCATGGATTCTGTGCCACAGAGGACACCTCTCATGTGTTACCGGTAAACTCTCCTTCGAAGCATTCTGAATGCAAAACTGGGGGTTTACAGGCAAATTAAGTTTTCCTAAAGCTTCAGGTTTTATTTTTTCATGAGTTTTGCATTTTACTCCATTATATCCAACCAGTCCATTCTGAAGGAGATCAGCCCTGGGATTTCTTTGGAGGGAATGATGCTAAAGCTGAAACTCCAGTACTTTGGCCACCTCATGCGAAGAGTTGACTCATTGGAAAAGACTCTGATGCTGGGAGGGATTGGGGGCAGGTGGAGAAGGGGACGACAGAGGATAAGCTGGCTGGATGGCACCACTGACTCGATGGACGTGAGTCTGAGTGAACTCCAGGAGCTGGTGATGGACAGGGAGGCCTGGCGTGCTGCGATTCATGGGGTTGCAAAGAGTTGGACACGACTGAGCGACTGAAGTGAATTGAACTGATTCACCCACATTGCAAAATGTCTGCTCCATACCCTTCTGATTTCTGAGCATATGGCCATTAATTCTCCCTTTGGAGAGAGCCTCTATCTTTAGCTCATTTTGAGCAACAGGGCTCTAAACTATAAGTTCTGAGAGTGGAAATTTCTCCTTCCCATAATATTTAGTTGCTGAAGACCTATGGCTTTCTCTCCTGAGGCCATATAGCCTATCACCAAGCTCAACAACTATGGACATCTATACATTTCACATTTCTGCTTTCTCAGTTAAATGGCTGCCACTTATTCATGATTACGGCCAATATTTATTGTGTACCTACGATAGGCCAGGTACTGAGCAGGGTCTCTGTTAGATGAAGGAATAAATCACAGTGTAGAAGACAGACAGAAAAACAGTCTTGTCTTCCAGATTCTACCTGGACTAAAGCACTGGTGTCCCCCTTCACCTGTCAGGTGGAGACTTTCAAAACCACTTAGCCTTGATGGTTGAACCCACTTATTTCTGCTCATAACTGTGCTCCAAAAGTATAAAAATAGAAACCTCATTTTCAAAGAATGAGGCAGAAGTCATAGATATTTTTTATGTGCCATACCTTCATTCAAGCACAATTTCACTAATTTTCCCAGGTGATTAATTTGATAGAATTCTGGTTGGTGGCATATTTTCTTTCTTGGCACTCCTGGGACTATCTGGACTATGATTCTCCTACCATAAATCTATAATAGGAAGTTTGATTAATAGAAAATCATAGATGGCAAATGGACCCAGCAGAGTTCCATGGAGGAGGGACCAAGAAAGGGTGTCTAACTTTTTTGTTTGTTTTTTTTTTTTTACTATTTCTACCCCAGTGCCTTTGTGCCAGGAATATAATATTTATGTATAGTGTATAGCCAACTTCTGAAACTTCCTGGCTCACCTCAGTCTGTAAAACCATTTATTTAGTGAAAATCGTGGACTGTTCTGCTTTATACTTCAGTTCATGCTTTGCTATTCCCTTGCTTGAGAAACCCATTAATGGTGTCCCATGAGCCCTTTCTGGGATTGTCAGCTCTACCATCACCAGCCAGTATCCTGGGTGTTCCGCTGGTTCTATAGACCATTTGGTTATCATAGAAGAGGGTGTGTATCCTTCTCACCTAGAGTCCAGCCCCAAATTCTTCCTTCTTTAAAAAACCATTGCCAAGCTTATTGACAGGTTAGAGAGATCATCATTTTCTTACTTTCCCCCCATCTTTCTTGTTCCTCTCTTCTGAAAGAATTACTTTCCATGTCGCTTGAGTCTGCCAAGGGTCACACTGTTTTTAATCTTCCCAATCGCCTTTTATTATGTTTTTTTATATGCTCTTTTAATATATGTAACTGATCATTAATGATATTTTTTATCATTTTCAATGTAGATTAACAAATACACATGGAGTATGTGCATCATGCGAGGCTTGGTGGCAAGAAGAATGGAAGATACAAGGGTGACTAAGGCCACTGTGGAAACTTCTCTCAAAGAGCCACGTGCTCAATGCACGAAGGCAACCACACAAATCACTTGCTACAGCCTAACAAACCAGGAGATCATCAGCACCATAAAGTCTTGGCGGAACAAAAACAAGGGCTTCCTTCCATCTGGAAGGACTGCAGACTGTTTCACAAGTTAAAGATTTGCAATATACATACATACATACATGTATCAAATCATTATGTTGTATACCTAAAACTAAAGAATATTATGTGTCAAATATATCTGAATTAAAAAGAAAGATAATATTTCATCTCAGCAGTGTATCAGAATTTTACTAACAAAAGGGGTGGTGGGAGACTAGCAAGCCCAGCAGAAGGAAAGTGAAGGGCAGAGACATTTGGGACAGGAGAACTCAGGATATATTTTGGAAATGACAAGCCATCTCTTATGAATGGGGAATAGTCAGGAGCTTCCATCAAAAATAAGCCTGGAAAGGGAAATTAAAGTCAAAAGAGCACCTGCAGGTTGAATAAGGGAATGAAGAAACAGAGCTCTAGAAGGTTCTTAAGCTGCATTGCAGAGAGAAAGTCCCACTAGTATGGCGTGCGTTCTGAAAGGCAATTTCGCTTTCTGCTATAGCATATCCAGCTGACTCAAGGCAACCAGAGAGTTCTCCTCTCTGTTTCATCATTTAGCTAACAGTGGCTATCAATTTATTTAAGAGATCCCTCCAAACATGAAGAACTCAATGTAGCAGTGACTTTGGGCAGAGAACTGTACAGGGTTGTCACCTTCTATCAATGCATTCTGCTCCCTACATGCTCAGAGCTGGAAAAGACTAAGACCTTACTGTCTGTCTGGAAGGGGTGGCTTCAAGGCATTGAACTTTCAGAATTCTGAAGATAGTCTTTATTTACCTTCATGCCATAAAATATTAGGGAAATAAATAAAAATCCATCTTTATGTTCAAGTTTTTATCTGTCAGTCTTCCTTTTGGTTTTTTCCCATTTTCCCCCATCAAAAGTAATCATCTATTGAATAAAGTAAACCATGGACAATCTAGAATCTGGATAGAAGAGTGAAGAAAAAATGCAGCATCTGAATACAGAGAAAAAAGTGGAATACATGTTGTAAGCTTCAGAGAAGTATAGCAAACACTTGCTGGATGGTATGAAGTGGCTCCTACAACTAGGTGGAGATTATACTCCAGAAGGACCCCAATGAAGCAAGTCTTCTGGGTTTAAAACAGGGCGTGATGCTTCTGAACCTCCAGATCTTCCAATTGCACTTGGCCTTAGCAATCACAAGTCTGGGCTGCTGCATACCGTGCTATTCCCTTGGTTGTCTTAGAAGCAGAAAAAGAATCACTTATGAACAAGAATTTTTATTGTTTTCATCACACCAGCTTCAGTTGGGCTATTACAAAAGACTTTCTTTTATGAAATTTCTCTTAGAAAACAATGGATTATAAAATAAGAGGAAATGACCTCAGGCAAGTGAAAAAATACTGCTAACGCTGTAAGAAAACTTTGCAGAAGTTTCTCTCGATTTTTGTGTTCTGTCAAACTTCAACCATGTTCCATCTTTCCCTTCTCCAACTCCAGGTAGCAAAACTGTGTGATGGTTAATTTCTCATCTAACTTTTATCATCCTGAATGAGAGGGGATTTATTCCTCCCTCACCTAGATAACTGTCATAACAGAGATGGTTTGACCTCATCTTCTTGAAAGAGCTCCCTCCTTCTAGCCAAGATAAACAAAATAGAACTACAACATAACCTTTGAGAAGAAACTGATTTGTTGCTTTCTGCCATTTGGAAAACAGAAAGCAGTGTCTCTGCCCCAACTGTTATTAAAACCATAAGCAAGTTTGCAGTGCTCTTTTGGGGGTGAACCAGAGAGTTTAGCAGAAGACTGCACAGAGATGGAAAGAGATTCCCAAACCATTGCCTGAACTTTGCCCTCAGCTCTGCTCCCAACTCTTTTTCTCTAGAAAGGGAGCTAGCAGGTGGCATGCTATGCAGCAAACCAGCAGCAGGCTGATCACAGCTGTGCATGTTTGGCAAACAAATGTTTAATTTTGGAACTGGTCTCAGGCCAGTTCCACTGAGTGAGGGTGGGTAAAAAAACCTGTGGTTGTCCCACAGGGGAAGCAGAACACGTCCACAGATACCAAGAATCCAATTCACTGCCACAGAGAGACACACAGCATCAGCTCCCGTGTCACTCTTGATGGCTTCTCACCCTCTGTCCCAGGCCCTGATGGAGGAAGAGGGTCCCAGGAGAGAAGATCCCGTTCTCAGAAGCAGAAGACATGAAAAGAGGGAAGTGACTAACCCTCCATGTTTCTCACCATCATCTCTCTTTTACAAAAAGAAGGATTCTGGAATCAGATGGAATCTGAAGTTATTTCTTCCCACCACTGGGAAATTTCAAGTTCTCAGTGTGTCATGTTCCCAGCTCAGCTCCCAGAAACTATCTGATCCTGTGGAAGGAACTCAAAAATAATGTCATCGATGACAGGGTGGTTTTTATCCCTCCAATTCTAATCTAATGTATTGGTGCTTCCATTGCTCCATCTGTACAGTTGTTGGAACTGCCATTTTCCCTTTAGATTTCTGAGCATGGGATCTAATAATAGACATAAAAATGACCTAAAATAAAAGTCCACTTACTCTTTATAAGGGCCCTGCATTTGAGGTAGCATCAACTAAGAAAGGTCTAATAGCATATCATTTGGAATCAGTGATTTGGATTATGGCTTGGAATAAGTAGTATCCCAGAAGAGACTAACTAGTAGTGAGAAACCCCACATATGTGAAATTTAAACAACTGGAAAGTGCAAGTAATTGATTGGTAAGATGGGATTCTAAGTCTGAATGTTTGTGTCCCCTAAACATGATGGTATTGGGAGGTGGGCCTTGGGAAGTGCTTATGTCATGTGGATGGAGCCCCTGTGAGCAGGATTAGTGTCTTATAAATGAGGCTCCAAACCTAGAGAACAAACTTACGGATATCAAGCAAAGCAGTGAGATGAATTGGGATATTGAGATTGATGTATATACACAGCTACATATAAAATAGATAACTAATGATAACTGTTTTCCCAAGGGGCTCAGTGGCTAAAGAATCTGCCTGCAATGCAGGAGACACGGGTTCAATCCCCGGGTCAGGAAGATCCCCTAGAGTACAAAATGCAACCCACTCCAATAGTCTTGCCTGGAAAATTCTATGGACAGAGAAGCCTGGCAGGCTACAGTCCATGGGGTCACAAAGAGTCAGACAAGACCAAATTGACTGAGCATGTATGTAAGGAGAACCTACTATATAGCACAGAAAACTCTACTCAATTCTCTGTGATAACCTACGTTGAAAGGAAATCCAAAAAAGAGTGGATATATGTGTATGTATATCTGATTAACTTTGCTATACAGCAGAAACTAATACAACATTGTAACGCAACTATACTCCAATAAAATTAAATTGAAAAAGAGGCTCTAGAGTGTTCTCTGCTGCTGCTGCTGCTGCTGCTAAGTCGCTTCAGTCATGTCCGACTCTGGGCGACCTCATAAATGGCAGTGAAGATACAAGAGGTGAAGTGGCCATTCTTAAAGAGAAGGTGGGCCCTCAATAGACACCCAATATATTGGCATCATAATCTTATAATTCTCAACTTCCAAAACAATAAGAAATAAATTTCTTTCATTTATAAGCTATACAGTTCAGTTCAGTCACTCAGTCGTGTCCGACTCTTTGTGACCCCATGAATCGCAGCACGCCAGGCCTCCCCGTCCATCACCAACTCCCGGAGTTCACTCAGATTCACATCCACTGAGTCAGTGATGCCATCCAGCCATCTCATCCTCAGTCGTCCCTTTCTCCTCCTGCCCCCAATCCCTCTCAGCATCAAAGTCTTTTCCAATGAGTCAACTCTTCGCATGAGGTAGCCAAAGTGCTGGAGTTTCAGCTTCAGCATCATTCCTTCCAAAGAAATCCCAGGGCTGATCTCCTTCAGAATGGACTGGTTGGATCTCCTTGCAGTCCAAGGGACTCTCAAGAGTCTTCTCCAACACCACAGTTCAAAAGCATCAATTCTTCGGTGCTCAGCCTAAGAATTTTCCATAGTTTATTGTGATCCACACAGTCAAAGGCTTTGGCATAGTCAATAAAGCAGAAATTGATGTTTTTCTGGAACTCTCTTGCTTTTTCCATGATCCTGCGGATGTTGGCAATTTGATCTCTGTTTCCTCTGCCTTTTCTAAGACCAGCTTGAACATCAGGAAGTTCACGGTTCACGTATTGCTGAAGCCTGGCTTGGAGAATTTTGAGCATTACTTTACTAGCATGTGAGATGAGTGCAATTGTGTGGTAGTTGGAACATTCTTTGGCATTGCCTTTCTTTGGAATTGGAATGAAAACTGACCTTTTCCAGGCCTGTGGCCACTGCTGAGTTTTCCAAATTTGCTGGCATATTGAGTGCAGCACTTTCACAGCATCGTCTTTCAGGATTTGAAACAGCTCAACTGGAATGCCATCACCTCCACTAGCTTTGTTTGTAGTGATGCTTTCTAAGGCCCACTTGACTTCACATTCCAGGATGTCTGGCTCTAGATGAGTGATCACACCATTGTGATTATCCAGGTCGTGAAGATCTTTTTGTGACATTTTGCTATGGCAGCCCTGAAGGGAGGACAACACAAGAGGAAAGAAGGAACTCTCCTCCAGTCCTCTATTATGAGAAACACAAATGTATAAATTGCTGTGAGGATCCAGAAAAAAAGAAAGAAAGAAAGAAATCTCCTGCACATGTTGTGTGGTGTGAAGAAGAAGATGCTTTAGGATTTCCCCAATCTTGGTCTCTCTTTTCATTTTTTTTTATAACAATAATAATTGATACCCATAATGAGGATAGAATTTCAGTAGAGATATAAAGTAATTTCTGTGCCATCAAATCATTTATTACTTTCAGGAGAATTCCATTTGACATAAATCCACTTGTATGTATTTTGCCACTCTTAGAAGTAACCAACATAGATAAACTAACCAGAAAACTTAATTATTTTAAAGAAGTAAAAATAGACATTTTTGCACATCTAGAGGAAAACTGCAAGTTGCTATCGTGGGAGAGTTCTACCACAATAAGAGAACAGTCAAATTCTCCATATCCAAATTGTTGGTTTTATAGAATGACTAAGATAATATCGTAATGGTGAGTACATGGGAATCGCATGTCAACATCATAATCCCAGCCTTTTGGTAAACATTCCATGAAATATCATATCTGGGAGTGAACTTTTTAGGGCCTCTCCTATCTACACCTTTTGCTATGCAAGATAAAGGTTTCAAGCATTGTCAGGCAGTGATGAGTGTACATTTGATATCTGGGGTCACCAAAGGGGTTTCCCCAGTGGCTCAGTGGCAAAGAATCCGCCTGCAATGCAGGAGACCCAGGTTCAAATCTTGGGTCAGGAATATCCCCTGAAGGAGGAAATGGCAATCCACTCCAGTATTCTTGCCTGGGAAACCCCATGGACAGAGGAGTCTGGCAGGCTACATTCCATGGGGTCATGAAGAGTCTGACACAACTGAGCAACTGAGTATACACTTACTCATATTACAATGAAGGATCAGCATGTTTATGAATTGTGTGTCAACTCCCACGTCCCCATATACATGTTCTGTGGGGAAATCAGATCATATACATTTTCTGAAATAATCTTGTTCATTTTTTGTTTTTGCCCGCTTCCCATCACAGAAAGGTAAACTTCCTGATAGGGCTTGGTTTGCTTATCTGTGTCCCCAGCATCTGAATGTTCAAATGTAGACTCCTAGTGGAGAATGCTGCCATGCATCCAAATAGAAAAACAGATGAGAGTTTACACCTATTTGCTTGAATATACATAAAATATCTCTGAGAGCACCACGAAAACCTGAGAGCATTAGCTGCTTTACATGCCAGCAAAGGGAGAATTTTCACTATACCCTTTTGTACCACTTGAATTTTGAATCATGTGGTTATGGTAACTATTTAAAACCAAAGGAATAAACATTTTAAAAATGGAGTGCTCTGTTTTGGTGAACAGAGTTTGGCTGTTTTCTGTGTTATGTGACTCTGTCCTAGATGTTAACATACTAAGTGAAGTAAGTCAGAAAGAGAAAGACATGTATCACAATATCACTTATATATGGAATATAAAAAATAGTGCAAACGAACTTTTAGAAAACAGAAATAGACTCACAGACATGGAAAACAAACTTATGGTTACCAAAGGGGAAAGAAGGGGAGGCATAAATTAGGAGTATGGGATTAACAGATATACACTAGGAAACAAGGACCTACTGAAAAGCACAGAGAACTTTATTCAATATCTTATAACAAACTATGATGGAAAAGAATACAAAAGAACACAGACATATACATATATGTTTGTATAACCAAATCACTTTACTATATACCCAAAACTAACACAGTTGTGTAAATTAAATACACTTCAGTAAAAAAAAAAGCTGAAAAATAGAGTGTTCTATTTTTGCAGAGTTTGGCGGCCTCTGGAAAGTACAATTTTTTTTTTGTTCTCGCCAGTCCTATAAGAGTTTAGTCTCTTTGCTCGTCTAGGGAAGCCCATATCATTCTATGCTCTTATGTATTTTACCTCATCATCTTCAAATATTAGTCAAATATAACAATATTAAAAGGCTCTGACCCTCAATTCGGTTTATTCTATACCATGAGAGAAAAAAATCGAATGAGCCAATTACACAGGAAGGATGGAATTGCATAATTAAGAACATTCACGATGGTTTTACTGAACTGCATTAAAACGGTCCATTTTCCTATCATTCATTGCTTTTATTGGACACCATCCTGACTTAATAGAATGGTTCTTCTTAACACTGTTAATTTCTGGAAGGGCTCCAAGGCAAATGAAATCTTGATACTCATGTTCTGGGAATACAAGTTGTGAAATGGTAGAGGTGGGTAGTTGAGGGGGGAATGTCTTGTTGAAGATCTATTTCACCCTGAAATGTGACAGGATGTTTCCTACCTCATCAAGACCTAGTGAATTTATCCCAGTGCTTCTTCCCAGCCTCTAGAAGGATGTTCTCTCACAGTGAACAAGATTCAGACTCCTAACTCTGAGAGGGTTTGGGAGGAAACTGAAAACATACTACAGACCAACTATTTCTTCTTTTTTACTGTCTGCTTTGCCCACACAGTTCAGTTCAGTTCAGTCGCTCAGTCATGTCCTACTCTTTGCTACCCCATGAATCACAGCACGCCAGGCCTCCCTGTACAGTCTGTTGTTCCATGGCCAGTTCTAATTGTTGCTTCCTGACTTGCATATAGGTTTCTCAAGAGGCAGGTCAGGTGGTCTGGTATTACCATCTCTTTTAGAATTTTCCACAGTTTATTGTGATCCACAAAGTCAAAGGCTTTGACATAGTCAATAAAGCAGAAATCGATGTTTTTCTGGAACTCTTCTTGCTTTTTCCGTGATCCAGCAGATGTTGGCAATTTGATATCGCTTTGCCCACACAAGGGAGTTGTGAATGAAGGACTTCAGCTTATATAATTATATTAATTATAATTGCATTAACAATATGAATATAAATAACAAAGTTGCGTTGATACAACATTTTACTTTAAGAGAAGCCAACGTTTTTTTCATAGCTATGGTTGGGGTCATTATTGCCATAGGCCAGTGAGATAGACTGGCTTGCAGTTCTTCGTGTCATTGCTTCTCAAATGTCTAAATAGAAATCCAACCTAAGTCTCAGAACCTCAGTCTGTTGCCTACCATCCAGTTCTCTGTTCTCTGCTGCATCTTAGGAAGTTTAAGTATGATCCTGGCTAATAGAAGTTGGGGCAAAAATATCCAAAAACTTTAGAAAAAACTCATTGTTGAACTCAGGAAATTTTAGACCAACTAACTACTTACCTAACTGGATGCATCTAAATCAGTCTGGGGGACTCATACTAATTTTTACCAAAATACATTTAATATATTTCTGGGTTTATGACATTTCCTATTATATACAAAAATTTGATTCAGACACTGCTGATTCAAACATTGTGTGTATTTTCAGGTAGAAGTTTCTTTTTTTCCTTAGGTGGGGAAAGTTTGCTTCCCCAAATAGAAAAATAAAAATAATTCTAAAACCAGCAGTTACCTTAGTGAGTAAACTCCTTTCAAACACTTTCAAAGCACCTATTTACTTACAAACAACAGATATTCTTGTTTAGAAGACACTTACAAATAAGAAAGCATCTCACTCAATTCATGTGAAAGGAGCAGCAATGTATTAATTTATAGGAATTCTATAATTAGAAGTTGCCTAAATCATTGCTAATTAATAAGGTTTTATCAAGCCTTACATATGTATTGGGCGTCTCTGGTGTCTCAGTTGGTAAAGAGTCTGCCTACAGGAGGCCTGGGTTTGATCCCTGGGTGGGGAAGATCCCCTGGAGAAGGAAATGGCAACTCACTCCATTATTCTTGCCTGGAAAGCCCCATGGATGGTGGTGCCTGGCAGGCTACAGTCCATGAGGTCACAAAGAGTTGGACATGACTGAGTGATTTCATTTTCTTTTTCTTTCCTTTCTTTCAGCTCAGTTCAGTTCAGTCGCTCAGTTGTGTCCGACTCTTTGCGACCCCATGAATCGCAGCACGCCAGGCCTCCCTGTTCATCACCATCTCTCGGAGTTCACTCAGACTCACATCCATTGAGTCAGTGATGCCATCCAGCCATCTCATCCTCGGTCGTCCCCTTCTCCTCCTGCCCCCAATCCCTCCCAGCATCAGAGTCTTTTCCAATGAGTCAGCTCTTCGCATGAGGTGGCCAAAGTACTGGAGTTTCAGCTTTAGCATCATTCCTTCCAAAGAAATCCCAGGGTTGATCTCCTTCAGAATAAGTGGAATCTGCACACAGTGGTACTATTTTCAGCTGAGTGCGTTGTCAACCTCCCTTTCATATCCTGACCACACTGAAACAGAAATAATGAAAAGACAAAATTTCATGATTTTTCTGAAAATGTATCTAAAGACTACATGAAAATGAAAAAAGAAATTATGGTCATCAGCTGTTTGTTTTACTTTACCTAAGTATCTGGTGTCTAAAACTTCTGGATTATGAACCCTGTCTTTAGGGGTGTCTGTCAAGATATTTAGCAACCAATAAAATCAATGTAACAAATAATGAGAACAGGTGCTGGTCTGTGGTTGGTATGTCTGAGTTAGAGTGCCTACTTAAGAAATATCAATTCTGTATGTCTGGAAGTAGGACTATGCAAAGACATGGCCTAGTTTCTGACCTTGGCTGGAAACAGCAACAGTGGCACAGATCCCCAGGACTCCCAAGAGGGCAATACATTCCACTTCTTCTCTTTATGTACCCAAGATGAACAAATCACAGACAGGAAAATCAACAAGACCGATGGGCACATAAATATTTGTTTATTAAATGCGCACAGTGGCCATCCCATTTAGGTGTACAGGTTAATTAAATTGTAGATGCATGTTCTAAGAATAGGGCAGATTTCAATGTGCTTTGTGGCTGTGTCCATACATTCATATCACTCTAAAAAATCATCCTTTTGACTTTAGTCAATCAATTAGTGACCAATTATTTCAAATTTCTTACAAATTAATATCCTAACTCTGACTATAATTTTTAAGTATTTAGGATATTAAAAAGTCACCTCACAGGACTACTAAAATCTATTTTAATTGGTTCAATTCAGTTATCATAGAATCTCAGATTTGGAAGAGACTCCAGAATTATTGGGGCTTCCCAAGTGGCACTAGGGCTAAAGACAGTGAAGACGGTGAAGTTGTTTCCGACTCTCTGAAACCCCATGGACTGTAGCCTACCAGGCTCCTCCGTCCATGGGATTTTCCAGGCAAGAGTACTGGAGTGGGGTGCCGTTTCCTTCTCCAGGGGATCTTTCCAACCCTGGGATTGAACCCAGGTCTCCTGCATTGCAGGCAGATGCTTTACCATCTAAGCCACCAGGGAAGCCCAGTGGTAAAGAACATGCCTGCCAATGCAGGAGATTCAAGGGACATAGGTTTGATCCCTGGGTCAGAAGATCCCCTGGAGTAGGAAATGGCAACTTACTTCAGTATTCTTGCCTGGAGAATCCCACGGATAGAGGAGCTTGATAGGCTACAGTCCGTAGCCTCTCAAGAAGTTGGCATTCACTCCAGAATTATTGAACCCCTTTTCCAATCCTTTATAAAAATCCTTTCTCCCAGATTCTTGTTAGTTTCTGACGACTTCCAGCTGTGAGGAGCTTACTATCTATCATGAATATTTTTCTAATTAGCAACTTATTTTACTCATTCCAGCTGTACATTGCTTTTAATTTGGGAGATTTTGTTGGTTGGGTGGGTATATTGTTACATTTTGCTCACATTATTTGAGCTTGTAAAATGACGTCTACAGGTGGAAAATTACATTAAGTAATGACTACTTTCCAGCTTGTTCCCAGTGGGGGGAATAAGAATAAAAATTTCTTCAGAGCACATTTTTTCATATTCTCTGGGGAAGTCCAAGTCTGCAGTGCATGCAAAGTGGTGAAAAGGAAGTGAAGAAGGTCAAAGATCAACAAATCGATTATAAATGGGTATTTATTAAACAACTATTAATGTTCTCAGAATACATTAGCAGCTCAGTGGAAAATGGCCTTTAGCATTTAGCGATGGGTTTAAAATGATTCACTAGGATAGTTTGGATACCTGGAGTTCTGAACTGAGTCTTGAAAACCAGCTAAGGTCTGGAGAGGTTTAAAGGGAGGAAAACAATTATATTTTGGAGTCCTGTGAATTCAGGGCATGAGAAATTGAATATAGAACCTGTGGAGAAGAGAGAGGAAATGAACTTGCCCAATAGAGTGGGTTGAAGAGTGGAGAGACAAGCTTACGGCCCAGAACAGTGAAAAGGCCTGGCATATAGCTAACCAAGGTCATTGAACCTTCCAGGAGATGGAAGGGAAATGCCTTTAATGAATAAGCATTCTGACATCACTTGTTTTAGAGATGGGATCAAAAATATAAGACATGACTCACCCTTCTTGGTAAATTCACGAAATTAAACACAGACGAGAGTTGTCTCTACATGCCCATTCTATTCCTTATAAAGACAAAAAAGAATGATTCTAAACGTGGTCATGGCCAAATAATGCAAGGACTCTGGAGATTTATCTCAACCAGACTTTCTCTCAAAGGAACAAGCTACACATATCATACACACATTTATGTCCCTAACTAACACTTTTTTTGAGTAGCATTTCCAGTCTCAATGTCACTTTTATGTGAAATACAGTACAGCTAAAGGGTTTAGGGACTAAATACCAAGTGTAAGAAAAGTACATTCATTGAAACGCTGGGGAAACACTAGTCGTTGACCATGTAACACGATTTATACATTAATCTAACTGCATGAACTAACATTCAAGCATTTTTCTTACTGTATTACAATTTCAGCCAGGTTCTGATTACTCAAGGTAATCCACTTTTAGTGTGTAATTTAACCTGCATGTGCATAGCCTGGTTTGTGTGCACAGGTCACCTGTATTTTGCAGTAATTGGACCACTTCCACAGAAGAACAGAATGCCTAAGACCCATTTATCAGATATGACAATTCTTCTGTTGTTATCACTCTTTGTCCAATATGACAACCCACAGGCATTTAGCAAAACATAAAGATTTATCACCCGATTCCCCTATTCACGGTCACTTGGATATTTTGATTTTCAGTTTTATGTCAAGACATCTTCCTTCATTATGTGCCATGGATGAGGCATTTGTGCTATGCCTCCTACACATGAGTTTTTTTAGGTTTTAGGCCTTCTCTATACCATAAAATATGAACTGTCACGGGCAGCATTCGGTCTATTTATCTCTGAATTACTGCCCCTCACATTAGAGTTTCCATCAGCTGAACAGAGGGGGAAGATGGCTGCTTGTTTGCCCTCAGGAAACAAATGTCTGAAGCTGAAATGCTCTTAACAGCAAGGGCTGAAGCCAAGCAAGGGAATGGTGTAGCGATGGTAACTAAGAGAACTGAAGTGTGGAGTTGGGTAGGTAACACTCTCAGGCACCAACCATCTTTCTCAACTCACCCATGGCCCTGTGCCCCCTAACTCACGTCTTCCAAATAAACACAGGGTCAGGGGATGATAAGTATAAGATCTGGTTTACTGATTCCTGCCAGCACAAGACCCATTTAGATAAAACTACATTTTACAGCTTCACAAAAAGGAGATATTCTTACATGCAAAAATGTTGGGTAAAACATAATCAAGTATTTACCCAGGGCCTCTGAACGCCTTCTGTCCCCCTGGGAGTTTTCATTGACATGTCTCCCCAATTATCCTTTAAGCTGAATTTTTAACCATTTAACTCATCCAAAACTCTTTACATACCGGCTAAGGGAATATTTTTGTCCCAGTGGTTAACACTTCACCCTAAAATGAAGTAAACCTGGCTATGGAGAGGATGCAATTGATGCTGCCTGCCACACTGCCTGGCTGGGTGAGATTTTCAGTTAAAGTCACCCCTCCCTCACTTCCATTTTGCCCCAGGGAAGGAAGATACATAGGCATTCAGGCCTGACAGGTAAGTGCTTGCCACTTATAAAATCCAATAAATAAATCCTAAATAAATATATCTGCAAATCGAAACCATTTTGAGCTACTTAACTGAGTGCATATCTAGTCCTTTGTACACATATTTGTACAAAGTGTTGCCTGTAATTTTAAAGATGCTTGCCTCCGGGAGGTTTCGTTTTTCCATTGAAGTCCCCTTGATTTACTGTACGCAATATGTTACAGCTTCCTTATTTGCTCCTTTGGGACAGTTACTGACAGTAAATCTCTATTAAAATATTCTTCCATATGGTTGCATGAAAATTTTATTGCAGTGAGCCTGGGGCTGAAGGTCACAGCTGAGTAGCTGCAGTTAAGTATTGCAGTCTATGGACTCAGAGGTACATCTGTTCTGGGAGCTGGAGTAAAATTAGAATTTTACTGTCAATAGCATTTCTCCAAAACTAGTTACATTTGTTTACTGTGGCTGGCTGGGCCTTTTCCTCCACAGTCCCCGAAATACATGCCATCTAGCCCAGCAGCCATCACTTTCAGGTTGGAAGTTTTAATACAGAATTTGCTGAACCTGAAGGTCATCTGTGAAGTCCCTAATGGGTATTCATTTATGATACATGAAAATTTAATTTTATCTTGTCTAATTTGAGTCTATTGCTCACTCATATTGGCTTTAGCCATAACTCATTGTTGTTCTAAACACTTCTTGGAAAACACATTGTACAAACTTAATAAATGCTACCAAAAGGATGGTTTTTAATCTGCATCTCTGGAGTTAGTGAGGGAAGACCCAGGCAAACAAGTTTTCAGTGCTTTGAATGGCTGATTGGAAAGGGTGGGGTGGATTGAATGCCATTCACCTGGGGTTGGGGTGCTATTAGTTTGGGAGTTAGATAGTACTGTGCTCAGTCACCTCAGTCGTATCCAACTCTATGTGACCCCATGAACGATAGCCCGCCAGGCTCCTCTGTCCATGGGATTTGCCAGGCAAGAATACTGGAGTAGGTTGCCATTTCCTCCTCCAGGGGATCTTCCCAACCCAGGGATCAAACCCTGTGCTGCTCCATTGCAGTCAGATTCTTTACCCATTGAGTCACCTGGGAAGCCCTCATCCTTGAAAATATTGGGAAAACTGAACAGTGTACTATCTACTGCTACTGCTAAGTCACTTCAGTTGTGTCCAACTCTGTGTGACCCCATAGATGGCAGCCCACCAGGCTCCCTCGTCCCTGGGATTCTCCAGACAAGAACACTGGAGTGGGTTGCCATTTCCTTCTCCAATGCATAAAAGTGAAAAGTGAAAGTGAAGTCGCTCAGTCGTGTCCGACTCTTAGTGACTCCATGGACTCCAGCCTATCAGGCTCCTCCGCCCATGGGATTTTCCAGGCAAGAGTACTGGAGTAGGGGGCAATTGTCTTCTCCAGTGTGCTATCTAATCTAATTCAAATCCAGCCCAGCCTCTGGCATGTCAGAACAGTGTAAGTCACAAGAAAAAACCAATCCAAGAAGTTCCATGACTTCACAAAGCTCACCAGCAGCTTCACCACAGCCTTCATTCAAAGACTGGTTGATCAGTAGATTCGGAAATTTGAGTGACTCTGTATCAAGGTTCTTTGATACTGATTAATTTCCAATCAGGGCTTCCCTGGTGGCTCAGAGGTTTAAGCGTCTGCCTCCATTGCGGGAGACCCGGGTTCGATCCCTGGGTTGGGAAGATCCCCTGGAGAAGGAAATGGCAATCCACTCCAGTATTCTTGCCTGGAGAATCCCATGGACGGAGAAGCCTAATAGGTTGCAGTCCACGGGGTCGCAAAGAGTCGGACACGACTGAGCGACTTCACCTCACCTCACCTTAATTTCCAATCTATTTCTGAGATCTGATTGATTATCTTCCACTATTTCCATAATTTAGTGAAATGTTCAAGAAAAATTTTTTTTTGAATTCTCATATTTAAGGATAAATCACCATACTGAACTTTCAGGAGACATTTGAGGAATATCCAGGGAAAAGGAGAGGAAAAGGCTTTAGAAGGTCTGTCTAGTCAAGGCTATGGTTTTTCCAGTAGTCATGTATGGATGTGAGAGTTGGACTGTGAAGAAGGCTGAGCGCCGAAGAATTGATGCTTTTGAACTGTGGTGTTGGAGAAGACTCTTGAGAGTCCCTTGGACTGCAAGAAGATCCAACCAGTCCATTCTGAAGGAGATCAACCCTGGGATTTCTTTGGAGGGAATGATGCTAAAGCTGAAACTCCAGTACCTTGGCCACCTCATGCGAAGAGTTGACTCATTGGAAAAGACTCTGATGCTGGGAGGGATTGGGGACAGGAGGAGAAGGGGACGACCGAGGATGAGATGGCTGGATGGCATCACTGACTCTATGGACGTGAGTCTGAGTGAACTCCGGGAGGTGGTGATGGACAGGGAGGCCGGGCGTGCTGCGATTCATGGGTCACAAAGAGTCGGACACGACTGAGCGACTGAACTGAATTGAACTGAATAACATTTACTGAGTGCCAACTATGTGCATGCTTAAAGCTTCTCAGGAGAAGGCAATGGCACCCCACTCCAGTACTCTTGCCTGGAAAATCCCATGGACAGGGGAGACTGGCGCACTGCCGTCTATGATATCGCACAGAGTCGGACACGACTGAGTGCTTTCACTTTCACTTTTCACTTTCATACATTGGAGAAGGAAATGGCAACCCACTCCAGTGTTCTTGCCTGGAGAATCCCAGGGACGGGGAAGCCTGGTAGGCTGCCGTCTATGGGGTCACACAGAGTTGGACATGACTGAGGCAACTTAGCAGTAAGGCTTCTCAAAGTACTGCCTCTTAATTCTTACAAGATCCCTATGAGTTAGGCACAGTTATCATCCTCATTTTACATATGGCAAAACAATATTACAGAGAGATTAAGGAATTTGTTTAGTTGCATTGCTAGTAAACAGAGCTGAATTCAAAACAACATGGCCTCAGTGTTGATGTTGTTAACCATTATATTTGCCTGCCTCCTCTCTGGATAACATGGTGGAGAAGGCATTGAAAGTCTCAAATGATTCCCCAATGGCAAATCAGGTTTAAGATAAAAGTACGGATCAGGCTGTTTTGCTTCAGGATGTGGTCTAAGTCCATTCTCTTTGTCATTTATGATGATAAGGATCATGCTTTTGATACCCAACAGTGAGAATAGATATGGAACCAGCTAACCTTTGAATGCTGTAATAGTATTTTCACAAAATATATAGTGAAGCAGAAGAGGTCAACCTGATGGATCTGATGAACTAGGCTGAGTTCTCTCCCTGCTAAGAATTTGTTCTTTATAAATAGAAATCTATTTCAGAGATGCAGGTACCACAGACTAAATCTCAACCTCACCCCTCATATTTCCACTCTGTACTTCCCCCCATCGTCACACACACACATGTGTATGCACACATACATGCACACACACACACACTAGCTGGGCAAAAGGAAAACTGGGTGCTTAGAAGCTTGAGGAGAAAGATGCAGTGGTTGTAGAAAGAAGTAAATCCATGAGGTAAATATGAGCTAAAATCTTCAAGGGCTAATAGCCAAACTTTGGAAAAGATCAAATGTTTTTGGCAGAGGACCAGAGGCAGAACCAGGATCTGGGCACAAGACCAAGGCATTTAGTGGTAAAAAGATGCAATTTGTTGTTATTCAGTTGCCCTGTCATATCTGACTCTTTGCAACTCCATGGACTACAGCATACCAGGCTTCCCTGTCCACCATCTCCCTGAGCTTGCTCAAGCTCATGTACACTGAGCTGGTGATGCCATCTAACCATCCTGTGCTCTGTCATCCCCATCTCCTCCTGCTTTTAAACTTTCCCAGCATGAGGGTCTTTTCCAATGAGTCGACTCCTTGCATTAGGTGGCCAAGGTAACTGGGGCTTCAACTTCAAGATCAGTCCTTCCAATGCATATCAGGACTAATTTCTTTCAAGATTGACTGGTTTGATCTCTTTGCAGTCCAAGGGACTCTCAAGAGTCTTCTCCAACACCACAGTTCAAAAGCATCAGTTCTTCAGTGCTCAGCCTTCTTTATGGTCCCACTTTCACATCCATATATGACTACTGGAAAAATCATAGCTTTGACTAGATGGACCTTTGTTGGCAAAGTAATGTCTCTGCTTTTTAATATGCTGTCTGGGTTGGTCATATCTTTTCTTCCAAGAAGCAACTGTCTTTTAATTTCATGGCTGCAATTATCGTTCACAGTGATGTTGGAACCCAAGAAAACAATCTGTCACTGTTTCCATCGTTTCCCCATCTATTTGCCATGAAGTGATGGGAATGGATGCCATGATCTTCATTTTGTGAATGTTGAATTTTAAGCCAGCTTTTACATTCTTCTCTTTCACCTTCACCAAGAAGCTCTTTAGTTCCTCTTCACTTTCTGCCATAAGAGTGGTGTTATCTGCATATCTGAGATTATTGATATTTCTCCCAGCAACCTTGATTCCAACTTGTGTTTCATCCAACCCGGCATTTCGCATGATGTACTCTGCCTTTAAGTTAAATAAACAAGGGGACAATACACAGCCTTGACATACTCCTTTCCCAATATTGAAGGAGTCTATTGTTCCAAGCCTGGTTCTAACTGTTGCTTCTTGACCTACATTCAGAAAAATTGTACAGAAGATTGCTAGGAGTAGTCCAGAGGCATCAGTGCCTCAAATGGGTAGAATGTTCAGCTGGCTTAAAAGATTAGAGATATGGTCTTTTTTTAATAAATACCTTGAAACTCTTTTTCTGAAATAATTGTGAGTGAGTGAGTGAAGTCGCTCAGTCATGTCTGACTCTTTGTGATCTCGTGGACTGTAGCCTACCAAGTTCCTCTGTCCATGGGATTTTCCAGGCAATAGTACTGGAGTGGATTACCATTTCCTTTTCCAGGGGATCTTCCCGACCCAGGGATCAAACCTGGGTCTCCCGCATTGTAGACAGACGCTTTAAAGTTGCCAAAAAGAAACAAGAGTTTCCAAGTATCTTTTCTCTAATTTTCCCCAATGATAACATCTTATATGAGTAAGATGATCAAAAAAAGGAAATTGGCATTGGTACCATATTTTTAACCATGCTATAGGCCTTCTTTGCATTTCATCAGAACAAATAGTGTTTGGAGCACTCTTTTTGGTGACTAATGCAAACTATTCCAGGGTTGGAGTATAGTCTCTGGGGTTTAAGTGTCTTCAGCTTATTGACAAAAGCTGAAGACCGGTCTCATACTGCTTGGCTGTACAATTTTGTGACCAGTATTTGGAAAACCTGTTATCTCATTCAGTTGCCATGACACAGAAAAAGTATGACACAGTTACACATTTCTGAACACCTTTTATTTTACTTAAGCATACAGACTGAATCTGGGGTCTTTGTATCTTCAAACTACAGAGGAGGTACAATAGTGAAGGATTTCCAGGAAGGTTTTTAGTGGGGAAGATGTGGGAATTGGGGAGTTTTCTTTCCTGGCCTCAAAAAACACAATTGGAATCTTTGAACAGCTTGAATTCTGAAAATAAAAATACTATTTAGAGATCACTAGGGTATTTGGTGGCTCAGATGGTATAGCGTCTGCCTGCAATGCAGAAGACCCAGGTTCTATTCCTAGGTCGGGAAGATCCCCTGGAGAAGGAAATGGCAATCCACTCCAGCACTCTTGCCTGGAAAATCCCATGGACGGAGGAGCCTGACAGACTACAGTCTATGGGGTTGCAAAGAGTTGGACACGACTGAGCAATTTCACTTTCAGGGTATTTATGGATGTGTTGATAACTTAAATGCTGCTGCTGCTATTTAGTCACTAAGACACGTCCAACTCTTTGAAATCCCATGGACTGTAGCTTGCCAGGCTCCTCTGTCCATAGGATTTCCCAGGCAAGGATACTGGAATGGGTTGCCATTGCTTTCTCCAGGGAATGTTCCTGACCCAGGAATCAAACCCACATCTCCTGCACTGGCAGGTGGATTCTTTCCGCTGAGCCACCAGGGAAGCTTGAATAACTTACATAGAATCCCTCAAAAACTTTGAGCTATTGTTTATTCTTTTCTTGGTAATTACAGTTTTTATTAAGATACTATGTAGAAACCAGCTATTAGATACAGGACTGATTTCTACATTGTTAGGTTTGTCCCATTATGAGGAAGCTCATGTATATAGGTGTAACAGGGCAGAACAAATCTAACTCTATCCCATGTCAGATCTGTTTCTTTATATTCTATTGCTTCTGCTCTGAGTTAAGAATTTTGCTTATAGCCTGAAACATAAAGGATAGCCCATTCTAAAGGCTCTGACGTTTAAAGGTATAATACTTTTCTGTTCACATAAAGATAAAAAGTTGTTGAACAGAGAATAACGTTTGTCTTGTTGGAGGTTTACAGGAACATCATGACCTGACCTATGTGGAACACTGCAAGAACAAAGGATTTTAACACCAAGAAGTTTGCAACAACCAACCACACCACCCCTCCCTTATCTTGCTTTTGAAAATGCTTTGCTGAAACCCTTCAGAGAGATTGGGGTTTGGGGAGCATGAACCACCTGCTCTTCTTTCATGGCCCTGCAATAAACCTTTCTCTGTTCCAGCTCTAGTGTTCTGGTATTGTCTGACCTCACTGGGCATCAGGAACATGAACTTATGCTCAGTAACATTGCTGTATACATAAGGTCAGGATTTGTCAATAACTGGATTCATGGGAGGGGGGAATGATCTTTTTAAGAACTTTTACTGTGTCTTTATCTAATACTCTTTTTTTGGTTAACTGGAAGTCATTTCAAAGTACTTTATATGAAACATAAGGGCTCTAAAAGAAATGCATAAAATTATTATAGCTGTGTCCTGGGGAGTGAAAGTCTCCCTGTGTGTGTCCACTTTAAATTCTATTATTTAGGAGTAGATGCAGTAATACTAAGTAAATACATATTTACTAACCAGCCATACTTCCATCCACACGTGGGTGCCACACACATTGCAGAAATGTGAAAGGAACAGCCGGCAGGCTCCTCTCCCACTCAACTTATGCCACGAAGCTCCTTCTTCTGCTTATTTGAGAAGGGGGAAAAGATCATTTTAAAGTTAAATTGCCTGGTGAACCCATCTATCATTTGCAAAAAAGTAATGAGCTGGAGCCGGAAGCCTACGTCTCCACTTTCTTCCTTTTTCTCATGGCCAGGATGTAAGAAATAAAAAGCCATTTTTCTTGATGTGTGATCAAACGATGGATTAAGACTTGCCAGGCGTTGGTGATCAATTGTCTGATAATATGTGACAGATCTTGTCAGATTGACGAAAAGGTACCCCAACCCATAGGGAGAGAAGGCTCTGAGCTGTGAAGGTGCTTTCTTAAGCAATTGCCTGAGAAGCGAAGACCTCTGTAATATCAATTATCTTCTGTATCAACACTAAACAGGATTTTTACTGTGAGAGCTGCCATTGTGGGTTGATGTGTGTAAGTTAATAACTAATTAGATGCATTTCAGTAATCACTTCACTTTAATTGGTTTTGTATCTTATTTTTCAAAGGAGGAAAGTATAGACTTGTCTTAATATTTTACCCTAATAATGTTCCACAACACATGAAATGAATTCCCCTCTACTCTCCCCCACATTCTGACAGGCCAATAAAAATAGTATTAGGTGATTAAATAAAGAAAAAAAATTAAAGAAGCAGACATAATGATACACGGTTGTATAGACTTGTCTTAATATTTTACCCTAATAATGTTCCACAACACATGAAATGAATTCCCCTCTACTTTCCCCCACATTCTGACAGGCCAATAAAAATAGTATTAGGTGATTAAATAAAGAAAAAAAATTAAAGAAGCAGACATAATGATACACTGTAATAACAGGCAGCTGGCAGGCTGCTGGGTGAATCTGCCACCTGATGGCTCACCCCAGGATCCAGGCAAAGCCTTCAGCAGTATCTTCCTTAGCAGCATCCACACTTTGCAGCAGCCCCTCTTCTGGGGAAGGGAGGGAAATGTAACCATAAGGAGACTTATTGTTTACATCTTTCACAACAGTTTCAAACTGGCACATGAACATCCACTCATCTCTGGCCCTGGTTTAAGAAAATGAGGGGAAAAAACTTCAAAATCACCTGGACTTATTTGGGAGCTCAGGGAAAGTATAAATCAGGGTTAGATTTCCTTTTTTCTTTTTTACTTAGTCCCAAGCTTGGGGAGAAAAGCTTTATTTTTACATGAGGCCCAAGAAAGGACTGAAATCGGTTTCAAATTCCTTTTTAGTGCAGGCAAGGAATCTGGCAACTCAGCATTTTCTCCCTGTTTTGCTGTTAAGGACAGTGTGCTGAAGCAATTCTTCCTGTGTAAACAAGCCATCTCCCCATGTGAAAGACATTCACATTCGGTATTTTAGATTCAATCTGAGGAAAGCTATGGCTGAGTCTCTATGTTGTGCAGAGAAAAGTGGGGGGCAGGTAGAGGGTAGATGGTCAGAACGGGAGGTTAACACTGAAAATTCAAATCTATCACCCACGAGGGACTAGAATCTGAAATAGACACATCTGATGACAGCTGAAAAATCTTGCATGTGCCCATTCATTATATATATACACGCATACATGTATATACGTATGCATGTATATATAGACACATCGCATGACAGCTGAAAAATCTGGTATGTACCCATTCATTGTAAATACATACATACATGTATGTATTAGATACATCTGATGACAGCTGAAAAATCTTGCATGTGCCCATTCATTATATATATACATGCATACATGTATATACGTATGCATGTATATATAGACACATCGCATGACAGCTGAAAAATCTGATATGTACCCATTGTAAATACATACATACATGTATGTATATATGTATGTATATATATGTGGGGCTTCTCTGGTGGCTCAGTCATAAAGAACCCATCTGCTAATGCAGGAAAAGGGAGTTCCATCTCTGGGTTAGAAAAATCCCTTGGAGAAGAGAATGGTTACCCACTCCAGGATTCTTGCCATGGACAGAGGAGCCTGATGTGCTATAGTCCATGGAGTTGCAAAGAGTTGGATATGGCTAAGGGACTAAAAAACAACAATGTGTACAGTGCGTGTGTATGTGTGTTTGTGCATGTGTGTGTGTGTGCTTCCTATGTGTCAGAATCATGCTAGGCCCTGGGGATTCAGAGATGACTCAGGCAGAGCCTTGCCTTCTTGGAGCTTGAAATGGAGGCACATTAGAGATGATTTAGCCCAAAGTTTTTGTGTTTGATAAACTGAATTCCAGGGAGCTAACTGGAATTCTTTAAGAAGGTAGGATAACTAGAGAAATTTAAGCAGATATGCTCTATCCCATCTCCATCACCCACCCACTATCTTATCTAAAGATCCCATTCTGATCTTTTTATATAGTGGGATTCCCTGTTAGTCTTCCTTTTTCAAGATAAAAGAGTCCTACTAAAAAAGGAACATGAGGGGAGAAAAGAGAGAGCAATCCAACTTTTTATCTTTTGTAAAGAAAATTTAATTTTTGAGGATGAGAAGCATTTTGTGACATATTTGGTGACAATCTGGGGAGTCCTGCTGGCCTGTGGTCAAGATGTCACAATGGGTTGCCCAGGAGGCCAATGTAGCCTGCCTTCTGCCACCTGCCACTTAATCTTTTTGGGAGGTAGAGCTTGCCCACCTGTGAAGAAAGAGGCTTAGAGGCAGGTGTCAGCAGCATGAACTCCTCCAGACAGAACAGAAGCAGGAGCTGCATTCTTGTCATGCTCACTACAGGAGCTTAGGGACGTCTTGGTTTACCAGTTGATTTTTGATTTTCATCTTAGGTTTTCATGCATAGGAGAGCATCTTGCCCTAATCATAAGAAATGTTTGGGACCTCCTCTGGACTCCAGAGCATTCGATTGTATTCTGAAGGACATCAACTCTTATTACCAAATTTATCATGAAGCAGGGTTTGAAACTCTTACTACTCCAGCGATGATTAGGGTCAACATGATAGAAGGCAGAATTGTGCCAAAATGTTGATTCGGTGAACTACAAGGGTGGGGCAGTGGTGAGAAGTCAAGTTCTAGTTGAGGAGCACAGGCAAAATTGATTCATAACAAAATTTGAGTCATGCAAAGTTAGTACATTCCAGGGATCTTCTGTACCATATCACGCCCATATTTATAACAATACCATATAGTATACTTAAAAATCTGTTAAGAGGGTAGATCTTATGTTTAGGGTTCTTACAAAAGTAAAACCCATCAAGGATAGGTAATAGCACATTCCTTTCCCTCTGCTGTGGACGGTGGGCATGAGTCAGAGAGTGCTCAGTCTTGGTTTGTCTGGTTTGAGAACAGAAGTCACCCTGACACTTGGGCATTCTCTGTAAACAACCAGGAGCTTCTAAATCAGCCAAGGCAACTGGGCCATTTCAATCCTGCCCACTCCCTTTCTGGCTGGTCTCACGCAAAGGTTCAGCCCCTTCTGTTCATTCTTAACATGAATTGTTCTTGTCTTATCAAACTTTGAACTTGAACACCCATTCTTATGTCTATCTTAGAATTAAAAAAAAAAACTATTTCAAGGATGAAATCCCCAAGGTAAGATACTACCTTTCTGGGAAATTGAAGGAAAGAAGAGGATGAACCTGAGATATTGTGAAGCAAGTACAGGAGATTAAAGAAAAGTGAAAAGATGTTTTCACAGGGCCTAAGACATTGCATTCAATCATTTAATAATCATTTGTTAATTGAATGAATGAAAGATGAGCATAAGAAGTTGGATTTTATCAAACTATGATTAGGGATCACTGATCTTCAAACCTTGTATTTGAACATCCAGAAAATTTCCCTGATGAGTACAGTGATTCCAGCATATATCCAGCATGAGAGGTATGGGCAGGGAAATAGAGAAATCTGAGATAGGTTGAAATATAATTCCTGTGTAGTCGTACATCCGTTTCCCTTGCCCTGTATATACTACATCATGGTGTCAGGATCTGGTGGAAAGGAGAATTTGGATGGCTTTTTCAAAAATAAATTGTAGAAAAGGATGAATTCCTGAGACCCTGATCATATTGAGAGAAATAGGAACTTGCCAGAATGTTAATATAAATGACCTTGGAAAAGAAGAAAAATTGGTATTGAGCATTTGCCATCTTCCCAAAACAGAGTTCAAGTGGATTTGATGTAAACTTATAAAAAGGCAGTTTAATTGAAACCTTAAGAAAGTGAAAGTGAAGTCGCTCAGTCATGTCCAACTCTTTGGGACCCCATGGACTGTAGCCTACCAGGCTCCTCTGTCCATGGGATTCTCCAGGCAAGAGTACTGAGGTGGGTTGCCATTTCCTTCTCCAGGGGATCTTCCCAACCCAGGGATAGAACCCTGGTCTCCTGCATTCCGGGCAGACACTTTAACCTCTGAGCCACCAGGGAAGTCCAATTGAAGCCTTAGAATAAGCAAAATCCAGTAAGATTCTCAGATAACAGAAAAGAAGTTCTGATTAAATTTGTATTCATTTTTTCTCTTGAGAGCTTGTATGGGCATTTCCACAAGATCAGAGGCAAGCTGCTCCCTTCCCTTCTGCAAGGCTCAAGCTGAAGTAGAAAGGAGAGGAAATTGGTGTGTGGGTGGGTGCTAAGCTGCTTCTATCAAGTGCAACTCTGTGTTACTCCATGGACTGTAGCCTGCCAGGCCCCTCTGTCCATGGGATTCTCCAGGCAAGAATACTGGAGTGGGTTGCCATGCTCTCCTCCAGGGGATCTTCCTGACCGAGGAATCGAACCTGTGTCTCATGTCTCCTGCGTTGGCAGGCAGGTTCTACCACTAGCTTCACCTGGGAAGATAAGTGTCTTTAATTTGGTGAAAAGAAAAAAGCAGATTTTAGTATTAGATAAATTAGATAAAGAACTGTCACGTCCAGATACTGAGATTATCTGTAAATAGTGAAAGGTCAAAACTTTCACAGACACATTTTCTTTGAAACAAAATGTTTCTACTTCTGCAACAGGAAGTGAGCTATTTGGAGATTTCAAAAGAAAGCTTATCGGGCTTCATGCAAATTCAGTATTAAGGGGTCTTTAATTCTCAGGGGTCCTCTAGCCAAAGGACTTAACATTGTTTTACAGACAAGAAAACATAGGCTTTGAGAGACAAATGAACACATTTCAAAATTAGTGGCCTAACAGTGGCAAGAACTTATTGATGCACCCTCACTCGCCTTAGTAAAATTCATGAAATGTTTAAACTCTGTGTTATGTATGTTCACCTTGATTTGGGCACCATGGAGACTAGGAGACAGATGACATCATATGTGCTCACAGGAAGATGTAAACCTCATTGGGAAGAAAAGACATACAACGTTATTAGAAACAGCCTTACATGGCAATTCATGTGCCAGGATCAGTGTTGGCACTAATTCCACTACGTATTAATTGATATTTGATCTTCACAATAGTTGTATAAGACAAAGAGACCCATTTGACAGAAATTGAAGCTTAGGCTAAATGATCTGCTGTTGGTCAAATAGCTAGCATGGTACAGAAATGGAATTTGAAGCTGCTACTTACTTAAAATTGAGGTTCTTCCCGCTATATCTTGCTACCTTTCACTCTTGTAAAACTCTTGGTTTTTCATTAACAGGCATAAGAAGCACAATAATTAGCCATCTCTAGAATCTGTTGTCATAAAATTGATGAGGTGAAATAATTTTTTTAAGCATTTGAATTCAGCAAAGCCACTGTTTGAGGAGTGAAAGATACTTGAAAAAATCTGCTGGTTTCACTAACTTGTGCATTATTTGACAGGTGTCAAATATCATGGAGATAGAGCCTCAATCACTGCACTGAATTCCTGCAGAATCAGAATATTCTGAGGACTGTTTGCTAGTCAGTATTAAACCAGAGCATCATTGCAGAACTCATGGGAAACTCATGAATAGTGAATGTCCTTTTACAGGGACTTTTTTAGGTTTCCAGATGTGTTTTCTAAAACAGTGAGGGATCACTATAAAAAGGAGGGAGATTTACTACAAAAATAGGCATGATCCATGAACAAAAATGATAATAAAGAAAATAGGTACATTAAACCACAGCTCTGCAACTCTAAAACTACAGTGTTAAGAGTCAGCCAAACACAATCTGCAATAAATAGTTTGAGCTAAAATCTAACCCTGTGCATTTAAAAATACCATAGTCATAAAAGAAATTAAAAGGAACACATTCTTATTGTAAATAATACTATGAAATTTTGCACTTAAAAATTAAGGCTAAATATCATGCTGCAAAGAATAGTTGCATATAAAAATGCAAGCTTTAATCACTGAGAAATTCATGACTTTTTAATTTGCTTTCCAAAATTACCCGAGAGATTTTTCTCAGTGAGAACAAAACACATGGTTAAATTATAGTATATACTCACCAATTTATTATTGTTTTGTTTGTGGGTTGTTGGATTATTTTTTGGCTTCACAGAAAGCCAAAACTAGTTTGGAAACAAGCTCTCCAAAAATACTAAGCTGGAGATGAAACCAAGCATGGAAAATGTTGGCTTGTAGAATGTGATTATGAATCACTAAAGATGATACCAGAAATCCACATGAAATATTCACTCTAGAAACAAAATGGAGATATGAAATGCATGAGCTGGAAGAGCATATCTAGTGTCACAGTTATTGAGAGTCAGACAACACCAGAGAGAAAAAGAAACCAGGGTAGAAATTACTGCAGCTTCTGACTCCCGGTGCAAAATGGAATGAAGTTCCCAAAGATAGGGAATTCAAGAATTATATTTATATATTCTGGGGTTTACCAACTGGAATTCTTGAGCTACGTTGGATTTTGCCTTCGGACTAGATTCCAGCAGCCAACTTGCATTTTCATAAAAATAGTAAACCAAACAGGACATCTTGATGCAGTTTAAAGTGGTTAAGTTAAAATAGTTGTTTCCTCAAAAGAGAAATGCACTCTTTGACCATTGTTTCATTCCTCAGTCCTTCTAGAGGATGACTCCTTAAACTTTTATTTTTATATCTTCTTGGTCAGTTCAGTTGCTCAGTGTGTCTGACTCTTTGCGATCCCATGGACTGCAGCAGGCCAGGCCTCCCTGTCCATCACCAGCTTCCAGAGTTGACTCAAACTCATGTCCATTGAGTTGTGATGCCATCCAACCATCTCATCCCCTGTCATCCCCTTCTCCTCCCACCTTCAATCTTTCCCAGCATCAGGGTCTTTTCAAATGAGTCACTTCTTCCCATCAGGTGGCCAAAGTATTGGAATTTCAGCTTCAACATCAGTCCTTCCAATGAAACATTCAGGACTGATCTCCTTCAGAATGGACTGGTTGGATCTCCTTGCAGCCCAAGGGACTCTCAAGAGTCTTCTCCAACACCACAGTTCAAAAGCATCAATTCTTGGTAAAGATATGCTGAAAGCACCTGCTAAAAATTTTATTTAGAGTCTAAAACTCTAAAGCTTGATAACTTGATTTTTAAGCATCTTTGAAATGCTCCCAAGTCAAAATTATGGCATAAGAATGTCTAGGTCAAAATGTTATACACTTTTTCAGAGTGTAAAAGCCAAACGCTATTTAACAAAATATGTACTATATAAGATCTGCATGAAGAAAACTGCAACTTTGATTAAAGATATCAAAGAAGGATTAAATAAATGGAGAGATATTGCACAATCATTTGTAAGAAAACAAGACTGTCAAGATGTCAGTTCTTCCAAACTTGATCTGCAGATTCAATGCAATATACAACCCCCCTCAAAAGACCAGTTAATTATTTGTTGGGTATTGAGAAACTAATTCTATGATTTACATGAAAAGGTAAAAGGTCCAGAATAGCTAATTCATTATTGAAGGGAAAGACCCAAGTTGGAGGAATATACCACTCAAGAACTACTGTAAAACTTCGGTGAACAAGATGGTAGAGTATTGCAAAAGAACAGACAACTAGATCGATGGAGCTAAATGGAGCACTCAGAAATAGACCCATATTGGTGTGGTAAACTAATCTCTGACAAAGTAACAAAGGCAATGCAATGGGGCAAAGATAGTCTCTTCGACAAATGGTGCAGGAACAGCTGGACATCACATGCAAAAAAATGAATCTCGACACAGATTTTACACCCTTCGCAAAAAGTAACTCAAAATAGATCACACACTTAAATGGGAAACACAAAACTATAAAACTAGATGATAGCATAGGAGAACACCTGAGTGGTCTTGGGTATGGTGATGACTTTTTCATACTACACAAAGGCACAATCCACCAAAGAAATAATTGATGAGCTAGACTTCAAAATTGAAAACCTGCTCTGTGAGAGACAACCCAAAGAGAGTAAGAAGACAGGCAATAGAAAGAGAGATATTTTCAAAACATACATCTGATAAGTTATACAAAATATATAAAGAACTCTTAAAATTCAATAAGAAAACAAGCAGCCTGACTTTTATATTATATTTTATTTTTAATTGAAGTATAGTTGACTTGCAATATTATATTAGTTTCAGGTGTACAACATAGTGACCCAATATTTTCAGAGATTATACTACATTCACAGTTATTATAAAATATCAGCTATATTCTTGATACTGAACATCCAATTTTTAAAAGGGGCCAAAGACCTGGACAAGCATCTTACCAAAGAGGATGCACAGATGGCAAACAAGCATATGAAAAAATATTCAGTGTCACATATTTTGAGGGAATCGCACATTAAAACAATGAGACACCACTGTTCACCTATTACAACAACCACACTCCAAAATGCTGACAGCACCAAGTGCTGGTGAGGATCTGGATCAACAGGAATTGAAGTAAAGTGAAGTGAAAGTTGCTCAGTCGTGTCTGACTCTTTGCAACCCCATGGACTATACAGTCCATTAAATTTTCCAGCCCACAATATTGGAGTGGGTAGCCTTTCCCTTCTCCAGGGGATCTTCCTGACCCAGAGATCTAACCCAGGTCTCCCGCATTGCAGGCAGATTCTTTACCAGCTGAGTCACAAGCGAAGTCCACAGGAACATGCGTTCATTGCTGGTGGGAATGCAAAATGGTACAACCACTTTGCAATAACAGTTTGGAATTTTCTTACAAAACCAAATATATGCCTACCTTATGATTCAACAATTATAGTCTTTGATATTTAAATGAATTGAAAATGTATGCCCATCTGCACAAAAATTTTACAGCAGCTTATATGTAATTTCTGAAACTTGAAAGCAACCAAAATGCTCTTCAGTTGGTAAATGGATTGATAAAATGTGATACATCGAGACAATGGAATTCAAGACTAAGAAGAAATGAGCTATCAAGCCATGAAAACACATGGAGGACATACAAATGCATGTTACTGAGTGAAAGAAGCCAATCTGAAAAGGCTGCATACTATATGATTCCACTTTTATGACATTCTGAAAAAGGCAAAATTATAGGACAATAAAGTGTTCAGTGATCGCGCCAAGGGTTGTGGGGAGGGAGGGATAAATAGGTGGAGTAAAGAGGATTTGTGGGGGCAATAAAATTATTCTGTATGATACTATAATGGTGGATACATGCTGTCATGCTTTTTTTGAAACCCACAGTATGTGCAATGCCAAGAATAAGTGCTAATATAAACTACGGACTTCGGGTGATCCTGATGTCAGCATAGGTTTATCAACTGATATGGCATCTGGTCCCATCACTTCATGGGAAATAGATGGGGAAACAGTGGAAACAGTGTCAGACTTTATTTTGGGGGGCTCCAAAATCACTGCTGATGGTGACTGCAGCCATGAAATTAAAAGACGCTTACTCCTTGGAAGAAAAGCTATGTCCAACCTAGATAGCATTTTCAAAAGCAGAGACATTACTTTGCCGACTAAGGTCCGTCTAGTCAAGGCTATGGTTTTTCCTGTGGTCATGTATGGATGTGAGAGTTGGACTGTGAAGAAGGCTGAGCACCAAAGAATTGATGCTTTTGAACTGTGGTGTTGGAGAAGACTCTTAAGAATCCCTTGGACTGCAAGGAGATCCAACCAATCCATTCTGAAGGAGATCAACCCTGGGATTTCTTTGGAAGGAATGATGCTAAAGCTGAAACTCCAGTACTTTGGCCACCTCATGTGAAGAGTTGACTCATTGGAAAAGCCTCTGATGCTGGGAGGGATTGGGGGCAGGAGGAGAAGGGGACGACCGAGGATGAGATGGCTGGATGGCATCACTGACTCGATGGATGTGAGTCTGAGTGAACTCCGAGAGATGGTAATGAACAAGGAGGCCTGGCGTGCTGTGATTCATGGGGTCGCAAAGAGTCGGACACGACTGAGCGACTGAACTAAACTGAGTAACATACGTATCACTGTGGCAAAAAATATCGGTTGTGAGGAAGTTGTTTGTGTGGGAGTCAGGGAGTATATGGTAACTCTCTGTACTTTACATTCAAGTTTGCTGTAAGTCTACAACTACTCTAAAAGTATGTTTATCAACAATAGAAAAAAGCCACGTGCTTATATACTTGTGTGGCGACAGTGGGGAGGGGGTGGAGAGTGGCATTGTTTCCAAGACAAGGGAGGAGGAAAGGTTATTCAACCAGAAATCTGCTTATGACACAATTAACAAAGGAGGTGAGATGACTTTTAAACCATCTGTTAATAGTTTAGATATTTGACTTGTCTTCTTGATTATTGGGAAATATATGCTAAAAAGGTATATATAATGTAAAAACACATATCTTCAAGGTTGGTCTAAAGATGGAGAAACCCTATATAGTCAGCAAAGACAAGACCGGGAGCTGACTGTGGCTCAGATCATGAATTTCTTATCGCCAAATTCAGACTGAAATTGAAGAAAGTAGAGAAATCTACTAGACCATTCAGGTATGACCTAAATAAATTCCTTATGACTATACAGTGGAAGTGAGAAATAGATTTAAGGGACTAGATCTGATAGAGTACCTGATGAACTATGGACAGAGGTTTGTGACATTGTAAACGAGACAGGAATCAAGACCATCCCCAAGAAAAAGAAATGCAAAAAAGCAAAATGGCTGTCTGGGGAGGCCTTACAAATAGCTGTAAAATGAAGGGAAATGAAAAGCAAAGGAGAAAAGGAAAGATATACCCATGTGAATGCAGAATTCCAAAGAATAGCAAGGAGAGATAAGAAAGCCTTCCTCAGCAATCAATGCAGAGAAATAGAGGAAAACAACAGAATGGGAAAGACTAGAGATCTCTTCAAGAAAATTAGAGATACCAAGGGAACATTTCATGCAAAGATGGGCACAATAAAGGACAGAAATGGTATGGACCTAACAGAAGCAGAAGATATTAAGAAGAGGTGGCAAGAATACACAGAAGAACTGTACAAAAAATATCTTCATGACTCAGATAATCATGATGATGTGATCACTCATCTAGAGCCAGACATCCTGGAATGTGAAGTCAAGTGGGCCTTAGAAAGCATCACTTTGAACAAAGCTAGTGGAGGTGATGGAATTCCAGTTGAGCTATTTCAAATCCTGAAAGATGATGCTGTGAAAGTGCTGCACTCAATATGCCAGCAAATTTGGCAAACTCAGCAGTGGCCATAGGACTGGAAAAGGTCAGTTTTCATTCCAACCGCAAAGAAAGGCAATGCCAAAAATGCTCAAACTAACTCACAATTGCACTCATCTCACATGCTGGTAAAGTGATGCTTAAAATTCTCCAAGCTAGGCTTCAGCAATATGTGAACTGTGAACTTCCTGATGCTCAAGCTGGTTTTAGAAAAGGCAGAGGAACCAGAGATCAAATTGCCAACATCTGCTGGATCATGGAAAAAGCAAGAGAGTTCCAGAAAAACATCTATTTCTGCTTTATTGACTATGCCAAAGCCTTTGACTGTGTGGATCACAATAAACTGTGGAAAATTCTGAAAGAGAAGGGAGTACCAGACCACCTGATCTGCCTCTTGAGAAACCTGTATGCAGGTCAGGAGGCAACACTTAGAACTGGACATGGAACAACAGACTGGTTCCAAATAGGAAAAGGACTAGGTCAAGGCTGTATATTGTCACCCTGCGTATTTAACTTATATGCAGAGTACATTATGAGAAACGCTGGGCTGGAAGAAGCACAAGCTGGAATCAAGATTGCCAGGAGAAATATCAATAACCTCAGATATGCAGATGACACCACCCTTATGGCAAAATGTGAAGAATCTTTTGATGAAAGTGAAAGAGAGTGAAAAAGTTGGCTTAAAGGTCAACATTCAGAAAACGAAGATCATGGCTTCCGGTCCCATCACTTCATGGCAAATAGATGGAGAAACAGTGGAAACCCTGCAGATGGTGATTACAGCCATGAAATTAAAAGATGCTTACTCCTTGGAAGGAAGGTTATGACCAACCTAGACAGCATATTAAAAAGCAGAGACATTACTTTGTCAACAAAGTTCCATCTGGTCAAGGCTATTGTTTTTCCAGTGGTCATGTATGGATGTGAGAGTTGGACTGTGAAGAAAGCTGAGTGCCGAAGAATTGATGCTTTTGAACTGTGGTGTTGAAGAAGACCCTTGAGAGTCCCTTGGACTGCAAGGAGGTCCAACCAGTCCATCCTAAAGGAGATCAGTCCTAGGTGTTCATTGGAAGGACTGATGTTGAAGCTGAAACTCCAATACTTTGGCCACCTGATGCGAAAAGTGACTCATTTGAAAAGACCCTGATGCTGGGAAAGATTGAGGGCAGGAGGTGAAGGGGACGACAGAGGATGAGACGGTTGGATGGCATCACCAACTTTATGGACATGCGTCTGGGTGGAGTCCGGGAGTTGGTGATGGACAGGGAGGCCTGGGCTGCTGCAGTTCATGGGGTCTCAAAGAGTCAGAGGAGACTGAGCAACTGAACTGAACTGAACTGAAAGTTCTCTGAGAACTTTCTAGGGGGGTAAAACTATTTTTATAAGAAGACTGAGGCATTATTTGTTTGTTTGTTTGTTTGTTTCACTATGGTGACATTTGTACCTATTATCCCAAAACGATGGTGGGTAAAAATGCTGGAGCCAAAAAATGGGTCAAGGCACCACATAGGAACAGTAGTTACTATGAATGGGGTGAGTCTATCACTTCAAGGAAAATAACTCAGTATTTGTTGCCAATTGTAAAATTTGAGCTTTGCAGCAAAAAAATTTTGAAAAATTTGTATTCAACACTTAGAACTAGGCATGTCCCAATATTTAAAGACTTTTTGGATGAGACCAGATGTAAAATAAAATGTATCAGCATTTAGAAGATTCACATAACTCAGTGAACCATGGTTTTCCAAATGACCAGTGCATGATATAAAATTATTCTTGGGTAAAGGACCAATTCAAAATGCAAGAAGACAAATAGTCTTTACTATAAGGGTATTAAAAATTCATTGATATATTTCTAGATACCCCCATTGCAATCACCTTTAAGAAACTACCACCTGTCAAGTTTGGATATAATACAAAAGAATATCTAGAGTTATATGAAAAAAAAAAAAAAAAACTCTATTAATGTAGTCTGAAATTCTCCAAAGAAATTTGGTAAAATGAAAAATGTTGCCACTCTCCTCATTCATTTTTGTTTTACTCTGTTTGGTTTCTGTTTCAGAAATATTCATTTTTATAAGAATAAGTGATTTATGTCACTGAGTAAGTTTATTATTGTAATTTTCAAATAAATAAGGAGAAACATTTTTAATTGCTCAGTTTTCATTTTGAATACAGTAAATGTCATTAGATATAACTCACAAAAACAGAAGTTTCTTGGAGTCTGCAATGATTTTTAAGAGTGTAAAAGGGTCCTGAGACCAACAAGTCAAGAACCAATAATATAAAAAGATAATAAAACAAATACTATGTACCTAACAGAAAGATTCGGAGAAGGCAATGGCACCCCACTCCAGTATTCTTGCCTGGAAAATCCCATGGATGGAGGAGCCTGGTGGGCTGCAGTCCATGGAGTCGCTAAGAGTCAGACACGACTGAGCGACTTCACTTTCACTTTTCACTTTCATGCATTGGAGAAGGAAATGGCAACCCACTCCAGTGTTCTTGCCTGGAGAATCCCAGGGACGGCGGAGCCTGGTGGGCTGCCGTCCACAGGGTCGCATAGAGTTTGACACGACTGAAGCGACTTAGCAGCAGCAGCAGCAGCAACAGAAAGATTAAAAAATGAAACGTGAGTAACACTTTTGAAGCCACTATATGTCCCACCCAGAATATAGCTCCTTCCCTTCTCCGGAAGTTGAGCATATTACATTCATCTTAAATTAACCATTGCCCTTCTGCATAGTTTATCTCACATGCATATCTCCCTATACAATATTTCATCTTGCTGTTTTTGAATGGCATATAGATGGAACTATCCTATATGTCATAGTCTGGGTTTCCCTGAAAGTAGAGCCTGATTTGGGTGCAGGTAGTATATTTTGGAGGTGATCCCAGGAAGCAAAAGTGTAGGGGTGGAAATAGAGATTAGAGAAGGGATAGAACAAATGAAAGTACATTATCTGAGCTGGGTGTTGCAGTGGGCAGCTGAGGCATAGTCCCGCTGTGCACTCTCTGAAGTAATGTGTCAAAGACACATTGCAGAATCAGCCTACTAGACCAAAGGGAAAGAGGGCTTTATTCGCAGACTTAATCTCCGTTTGCTAGGATTTGATCTTGGCGTCTTAACTCCCTTGCTTATTTAGGCTGAGTGGCTTCCCATGGTTCCGAGAAAGACCTGAGGTAGAAAAGCAGAGTACTGCCCCCCACACCTTTGAACTTGAGGTGTACTAGGCATGACTAGCGGAGAAGGCAGTGGCACCCCACTCCAGTATTCTTGCCTGGAAAATCCCATGGACGGAGGAGCCTGATAGGCTGCAGTCCACGGGGTCGCTAAGAGTCAGACACGACTGAGCGACTTCTCTTTCACTTTTCACTTTGATGCATTGGAGAAGGAAATGGCAGCCCACTCCAGTGTTCTTGCTTGGAGAATCCCAGGGACAGCGGAGCCTAGTGGGCTGCCGTCTATGGGGTCACAGATCAGACACGACTGAAGCGACTTAGCAGCAGCAGCAGCAGGCATGACTAGTGTCCACCACAGCTGCCTGAAATCAGGTGAGCTAAAGGGATAGAGTGAGGGGCACCACAGGTGTCAGCCACACTGTTGTTGTTCAGTCGCTAGTCATTTCCAACTCTTTGTGACCCCATGAACTGCATGCAGCACGTCAGGCTTCCTTGTCCTTCACCATTTCCCAGAGTTTGCTCAGATTCATGTATACTGAGTCAATGATGCCATCCAACCATCTCATCTTGTGCCACTCCCTTCTCTTTCTGCCACTAATCTTTCTCAGCATCAGGGGCTTTTCCAAGGAGTCAGTTCTTCACATTAGGTGGCCAAAGTATTGGAGCTTCAGCTTCAGCTTCAGCATCAATCCTTCCAATGAGTATTCAGGATTGGTTTCCTTTAGGATTGACAGATTTGATCTCCTTGCTATCCAAGGGACTCTCAAGAGTCTTTTCCAAAACCACAATTCAAAAGCATCAATTCTTTGGTGTTCAGCCTTATTTATGGTCCAACTCCTACATCTGTACATGACTACAAGAAAAACCATAGCTTTGACTATGCAGACGTTTGTTGGCAAAGTGATATCTCTGCTTTTTAATATGCTGTCTAGGTTTGAGGTTTGTCATAGCTTTCTTTCCATGGAGCTGCTGCTGCTGCTGATGCTAAGTCGCTTCAGTTGTGTATGACTCTGTGCGACCCCATAGATGGCAGCCCACCAGGCTCCCCCGTCCCTGGGATTCTCCAGGCAAGAACATTGGAGTGGGTTGCCATTTCCTTCTCCAATGCATCAAAGTGAAAGTGAAAATGAAGTCGCTCAGTCATGTCTGACTCTTAGCAACCCCATGGACTGCAGCCTACCAGGCTCCTCCAACCATGGGATTTTTCAGGCAAGAGTACTGGACTGGGTTGCCATTGCCTTCTCCGTTCCAAGGAGCTAGCATCTTTTAATTTCATGGCTGTGGTCACAATCCACAGTGATTTTGGAGCCCAAGAAAATAAAATCTGTCATTACTTGTACTTTTTCCCCTTCTATTTGCCATGAAGTGATGGGACCATATGCCATGATCTTAGTTCTTGGAATGTTGAGTTTCAAGCCAGCTTTTACACTCTCCTCTTTCACCGTCATCAAGAGACAGATTTAGCTCCTCTTCATTTTCTGCCATTAGAGTAGTATCATCTGAATATCTGAGGTTTTTGATATTTCTCCCAACAATCTTGATTTCAGCTTGTGATTCATATGGCCTGGCATTTCACATGATACATTCTAGATATGAGTTAAATAAGCAGGGTGACAATATGCAGCCATGTTGTACTCCTCTCCCAATTTTGAACCAGTCAGTTGTTTCATGTCAGGTTCTAACAGTTGCTTCTTGACTTACATACAAGTTTCTCAGGAGACAGGAAATATATTATTTTATAACTTTCTTTTATCACTCCAGAGTATGTTATTGAAATATTTGGAGTTAATGGGGAGAAGGAAATGGCAACCCACTCCAGTGTTCCTGCCTAGAGAATCCCAGGGACAGCAGAGCCTGGTGGGCTGCCGTCTATGGAGTCACACAGAGTTGGACACGACTGAAAAGAATTAGCAGCAGCAGCAGTGAGTAGTTTTAGTTAATTAAATCGCTGCATCGTATTCCATTCTCTGTTTCACAACTTAATTTCCATTGTATTGTGTGATATTTGATTTATTTTTCCACATGGAAACTTTTGTTAATGCTACTTCAGAAACAAAATCACATAAACATTTGTATGTCTTTGTACTCCATCTATAGTTTCCATAACCAGTAGAAATGAGTTCTCCACCTCACTGCATTTGCATTTCAAATCTTGCATGGATTTGATTGGCCAATCTAAGTCACGTCCAGCTGCAATGGATTCTGGGAAATGGAGATTTTAGCCTTTTGGCCTCTGCAGTACAGGAAACACTCTAGAAACAGCACCATACCCAATACACTAGGCAATCAGGCAACAGCTATGAAAATATAAAATACACACACCCTTAGATACCATGATTTCATTCTCATAATCTATTCCATAAGAATGAATGTGTTAATACGAAGGAGCATATGTACAATGACATTTATTACAGAACTGTTTGTGGTGAACTAAAAGTGAATGTTCTTTAATAAAGAAATGGCTGAATATGTTGAAATATAACCACATATTGGAATATTATGTGGTAAAAAAATGAATTAGAGTAATACCAGATGATTTGGAGTGATTCTCTATTGAATGAGAGAAGCAAAACACAAAAATGTGCGTATTATATAAGCTCATTTTTTGTAAAACAAAGGGCAACGAAAGGTTATGTGTGCATATGTATGTACATACATATGTGTATGTGTGTGTGTGTGTGTGCATGTGCATGTGATTCCCAGACAGTAAAGAATCCACCTGCAATGCAGGAGACCTGGGTTTAATCCCTGGGTTGGGAAGAGCCTCTGAAGAAGGGAATGGCTACCTACTCTAGTATTCTTGCCTAGAGAATCCCATGGACAGAGGAGCCTGGCAGACTATAGTCCATGGGGTTATAAACAGTTGGACATGACTGAGTGACTAAGCACACACACACACACACACACATATATACACACACAGAAAGTGACTATAGAAGGCCACTCATTAGGCTGTTAACAAAGCTAAAGGTATGGTTAGGAAAGTAGTATAAAACTATGGTGAGCCAAAGAAAAGCAGAGAAAACATATACATAAAAATGGATGGCCCCCTCACTGTGATTATTTTAGGAGGTTGGGATTTTAGGCAAGCTTTACTTTCTTTATATTTGTATGTACTATTTGTTTGTAAATAAGTTTAGAAATTTGTATGTTACATTTAAAATTATTTATAATGCTTGCATGCGTGCTCAGTTGCTTGTCTTGTCTGCCTCAGTGGGACCCTGTGGACTGCAGTCCACCAGGCTTTTCTGTCCATGGGATTCTCCAGACAAGAATACTGGAGTGGGTTGCTGTGCCCTCATCTAAGGGACCTTCCCAACCCAGGGATAGAACTTGCATCTCCAGAGTTTCCTAAATTGCAGGAGGATTCTTTACTGCTGAGCCACGAGGGAAGACCCTTATTTATAATGAGTGAGTGAGTGAAGTCGCTTAGTCATGTCCGACTCTTTGCGACCCCATGGACTAGTAGCCTACCAGGCTCCTCCCTCCATGGGATTCTCCAGGCAAGAGTACTGGAGTGGGTTGCCATTTCCTTCTCCAGGGGATCTTCCCGACCCAGGGATCAAACCCAGGTCTCCTGCATTCCAGGCAGACGCTTTAACCTCTGAGCCACCGGGGAAGCCCAAATGTATATTATTTACACAATCAGTATAAAACAATAAACCAATTTTTAGTGTTAAAAAATTCCTTATTTCTAATGAAATTGAGGATAGAAGAGTGGTACAAAGGATTATTATTTTATATCACCTGCTTCTGTACTACTAAATTTAATACCATGTGCATTTCTATAACTTGGGAAAATGTTTAAAGAAATAATGTTTTTAAGATAGTAAATAAATTACCCTTGATTGGGCTAAGGTAGATTCTGACACTGCTCTGGAGCTCACCCAATTCTATCTTCTCATTTCATTCATTAAACTGCTTTTTTCATCAACCATGCATTCTTGTTGGCTTCTTCTCTGGAGGTTAGAAAATGCTCACCTATCTCCTTGCTTAGAAGATCTTGATTCTTATTATATCTAATAGCCAGAGTCTTTTGACTCTACCTCCTAAATATCTCTCAAACCTTTCCAATTAGTTGCCCCTCATTTGAACTCATACAGTCTTTTATCTCTAGTGATACCACCTTCAAGACATCCTTCATGTTGTCATCAGTGTGAACTTTTGTAAATGTAAAACTGAATAAACCCCCTCATGTTTAAAATTCTTGAATTCCCATGACCCAAGTCCCATGTCCAAGTTTAAACTACTTAGTATGGCATATAGGACCTACCCAGCTTACCTCTCTGAAATATGTTACCACTTAAACACATGCAACTGACCTACGCTTCAACATACTCAACTGTTCACATTTCCAAGCACAGCTCCAAAAACTAATCTATGGCTTTGGGAAGATACCCTCTACCTGTGCATACTTCTCTGATACAACCCAGCCCTTGCATAATTCCATGTTACTGGTAGACTGTGAGCACCTCCAGCGGGGGCTATATTTTACTTCCATTCATAGCACATGCTGGATATTTGCTATATCTGCTATGTTGTATTTGTTTAATATTGAATGATCTAATATTTGCATATACAGGCACTGAATATCAAATAGGGAAAAGTGACTTTCTCAGGTCATATGACAAGAAATAAGGCCATGTGAAATAAAACCCCACTCTTGCCTGGAATCTCTGTTGAGGGCTTTTCTCACCATAAACCATGTCCTTCTTGTTAGTTATATAAACCTTGCAAGATACTTTCATCTTAGACCTCAATTTTCTCATCTTTGGGACAAATATTTCCAATAAATCATTCAACTCTGATATTTTCTTTAGCGTGGTGGTAAGTTCACATCTCCACTCTATCACTGGGGAAAGTTTTTCTTCTCTGTGTCTTAGTTTTTTTACCTATGAATTGATAATAATAGCAATCTAATTCAGAGGGGTCTTATGATGATTAACTGAGAGAATAATTTGAAGGACTTAGGAGAAGGCCTAACCCATGATAAGTATTGAACATGCATTGGCTATTACTATATCCTATATACATATGGAGCCAAAACACTTGCGCTCTTCTACAATTGAAGTGGGTGACCAGCCAAACTTCAGCTAAACTGGCTGTTTAAAAGCAATCGCTTAGCCAATTGATTTTTGAATGACAAACATAGATCATTATTCTTAGCTTGTAGTTAGCTTTCCAAATAACCCACAAGGCAGTATAATATGTAGAGAATCTCCACAGCCAAAAATCCTATATTAAAAATAATTGTCAAAAAATGGCAAACACATTATCATACTTGGATAGGTCTTTCCTCAACTATTTTGGACTATTTAAGCTCTAACTGTATTGCTAGTTTTATCTCACCTAAATTTTGGCAGGGCAGTTTTGAAAGCTAAATGCCTAATATTTCTAACATAACTTTTCTAACATAATTTTTATCAACTCTAATACAAGCTTTCCTCCCCAAGCCTACAATGTATATTTTCATTTAAAAATTTCAAAAAAAAAATAGTTATATAGAAGCTGAGTTTTCAACCTCTAAATTCATGCTTTGGAGATTTTCTCTTTGGTTACTGTAACAGAAGATGGTTAAATACTCATCTTTGAAAATGTGTTGACAATGCATAGAAACTAGAATCACTCCCACATCCAATCAAAAGAACAGAAAAAAAGTGTCATTCAACACAATTATATGAGGCTGTGTATCAGACCATCTAGAATTGCCCCATCTTCAGACTGGCAGTCTGTGTTTCAGATGCCCTAGACAATACTAAATCAAGACTATCTTTGCCAGTGTGGTCTATGCCAGTGTGTATTCTGAAGAAAATCTAATCTGTATATGCCTCGTTCATTTATAAATCATCAAATATTGATTTAACATAGCTGGTGCATCACCAAGAAACATCTAAGTTGTTTTATGATTCTTTTAACCAGCCACCAACCCCCGAACAGAAAGCTATATTTTGCCTGCCATACACAAGACAGAATGTTGCATTTTGAATCACACATAGAAAGGGCCAGGCCGGTGCAATGCAGAGCAGCATTTGATTTTGATGTTCCAGGTTTTTCTTGCTCCTGCTGACAGAGAAGAGGATTCAAAAGCTAGAAAATAAATAAAAGTAAAACACCAGCGACGGTGTCTGTCTTGGTTCTCTACTAGGGGAGTTTGGCTTGGCTTGTCTTAGGAGTCAGTACAGCAGAAAGTCTGTGTTTTCTGCCTGTGGATGCTGGATTGTATCTGGCAGGAGAGGAGGAGTGGGAGCCACGGAAAATGAATGGTGATCCAGGAACATCTGCTTAGCTAGGATGCTGTAGGACGCCACTGATGCATTCCCAGTGGGCACTCTGGGTCTAGATAAGCAGAAGAGGTGTCAGGTGGCAACCAAGACAGCATGTGCTCCTGCATTCTCCACGTGCCTCAGGCGGCTCAGGAAGCTAAGAGACGCTACCAGAAATGGCAACTTTTTCTTTGTCAACACAATCACAGACATGAAATGCAGCCGAGTAACTGGTTGTAAATGGGAGATCGTGCTCTGCTGGCGGCTGTGAGATGGGGCACAAAACTCTCCCCCGCTCCGCCTGTTCTTCACCGTGGGACTGCCATAACTGCTTGTTGAGTGCCAGCTCATTAGCACCTCTCAGGCAGAGCAAACCACAGTCACCTCTGCTTTTAAATTCCAGAGAAAAACACTAAAGACTACAGAAAACACAAGACAGAAGAGGCTCTGAATGCCCCTAGGCTGCTTGTGATTGTCATTTTGAAGAATTGTTATTACTCTATTTTGATGCCGGTGGACATATTGAACTTCTTTCCTTAGTGCCACTGGTGTCAGCAGGATCAAAGGTGTGTGTGTGCGCACGTCTGTGTGTCTGCCCAGGCCTGGCAGGAGGTGAGATGGATGAAATGGGAAGAGAGGAGGAAAAACGGGCAACGGAAGAAGGAATGAAAGATGAGGGTAGATGAGAGCCCTGATTGAGGTTATACTGCTCATGGAAGATGAATCATTCTATAATATAGTTCAAAGAGGGGACCAGCACACATATCTCTTTCAAAGGCATTCTGTCCCCAGTGAACCACATTCTCTGAGCTTATTGAAAGAACCAAGGATCCCATTTATTGTGGGCAAGACTGATCCCAGATATAGAAAATGGAGCATTGGACAGACTCAAGCTAGCTGTCAGAGCCATCACGAGAGCAGATGAATCTTTACATACTTCTCTGAATGACATTTGTTTGGTATCTGCTATCCACCAGGCACTGTGATAAGTGTCAGGCATATAAAGATGAATCATAAGATCTAGGCCAATCCGAAGGGGATGTAGAACTATCCCCTTTATAATATAATCAAATGTATCTTATAAAAGGCTGAAGAAGGCACAGCTAAGGAAGGAAGCACACAGGAGCAGTACTCAATCTAGGGGAAAGAGTTCCCAAAGGACACCTGAAGAAGAGAGGGACACAGAGTTCAACCAAGTGGACAAAGATAGGGGAGTTCTAAGCAGAGAGAATAATCACAGCTAACACTTACATACCATCTGCACCAAAAACTAGCCTCACCCTTTGCATATCATTTGCATATCATTTAATTGTACAACAACCATAATGGAGACACCAAATCATCATGCACATTCCTGTTTTACAGATAAAGAAAGCAGGGCTGGAAGAGAATAAATAACTTGATTAAAAGCAAGCAGCTAACAATGGGCAGAAGCAGAATTTTAATCCAGGTTGTCTGTATTTGGAGTCCATGCTTTTAAATACTGTCATACACATACTGCCTTTTCTTGCTAGGGGAAAAAAAAAAAGAATAAAAAATGGAGTATTGAACTGCCCTTGGTTCAGTTCAAATAGTTCATCTCTGTGGATCAGGTATTGCACCAAATGCTGATGTTACAAAGATGAATAAGGCTCATTTCTTACCCCCAAAGCACTTAAAATACATCGAGAAAGAATCTTAAACCGGTAATTCCAATATAATGTGGACTAATGTTTAGATATGTTAGCTGATTTTCTTTTCAGTCCTTATAACTCTTTATTTTTAGTCTGTAGCTGTTTCCCTTGCAAGCTAGATATCAGAATTGTTAAATCAGAAATTCAGAAGAGAGACTTTTTGAAGCCCTCTTGTGACTGTGACTTCCATATTGCTGGCAAATTCACTTTACTGCTTACTAGGCTTGCCTGTTTTGATGAAACAAATTGCCATGTTGCAGAGGCCCACATAGCAAGAGACTGAGGGTGGCCTTCAGCCAATAGCCAACAAGAAACTGAAGCCTTCAGCTCAGTACCCTGAGAGTAACTGAATCTCACCACCAAACATGGAAGCAATTCCTTCATTTGTTCAGGCTTCAAATGAGAATGCAATCCCTGAGTTAACATCTTGATTTTCACCTTGTATATGCCATTGAAGTGGAAGATCCAGCTAAGCCATGCCTGGATTCTTGAGCCATAGAAACTGAGATAATACATGTGTGTTGTTTTACACTGCCAAATTTTGGCATAATTTGTTACACAGCAATAGGAAGTAATGCAAAGGCACTGCCAGTGTATACAAAATTAAATCATTTTATTTACACAGGCCTGTGTCAGGCTGTTTGGGGAAGGCAATGGCACCCCACTCCAGTACTCTTGCCTGGAAAATCCCATGGATGGAGGAGCTAGGTGGGCTATAGTCCATGGGGTCGCTAAGAGTCGGACACGACTGAATGACTTCACTTTCACTTTGCACTCTCATGCATTGGAGAAGGAAATGGCGACCCACTCCAGTGTTCTTGCCTGGAGAATCCCAGGAATGGCGGAGCCTAGTGGGCTGCTGTCTGTGGGGTCGCACAGAGTCGGACACGACTGAAGCGACTTAGCAGCAGCAGCAGCAACATGTCAGGCTGTTAAAGTGTACCCTTCTCATGAACTCGACAGTGTAACTTAGTGACACAAATGTTAACCAGGGTGCATACTTGACTGAGACTTAGATGTCCATGGGACTAGAAATTGACAATCCTGTATTCACCATCACTGCTTCCTATGGTGTTTCCGTAGTATGTGCTTTGGGGCTTTCCCATTGAATCAAGATCCTTTCAAGAAGGACACTGAGGAAGCTAGTGTTTCTGTGACACAGGAAAGAAAGAGGCTAGATTGCCTGTTCATAGGCACATCACAAAAAGGCAAAGCTGTCAGCAACTTCAGCATCACCAGGTTCAATAAGAGGGCTCACAAGACATTAAAGGAGGCTTTCAAAAAACTTCAGGCTTCCCTGGTAGCTCAGTTGGTAAAGAATCTGCCTGCAATGCAGGAGACTCTGGTTTGATTCCTGAATCGGAAAGATCCGATTGGAGAAGGGTTAGGCTACCCACTCCAGTATTCTTGGGTTTCCCTTGTGGCTCAGCTGGTAAAGAATCTGCCTGCAATGTGGGAGAGCTGGGTTCAACCCCTGGGTTGGGAAGAGCCGCTGGAGAAGGGAACAGCTATCCACTCCAGTATTCTGGCCTGGAGAACTCCATGGACTATAATTATATAGTCCATGGGGTCACAAAGAGTCGGACATGACTGAGCAAATTTCACTTTCAAAAACCCTAAGTGGAAACAAGAAAATTGGAAATAGGGAATATATACAGGCAGTTCTAACAGATAATGTCTTCGGTTCAATTCAGTCGCTCAGTCGTGTCCAACTCTTTGTGACCCTATGAATCGCAGTACACCAGGGCTCCCTGTCCATCACCATCTCTCGGAGTTCACTCAGACTCACGTCCATCGAGTCAGTGATGCCATCCAGCCATCTCATCATAGGTTGGTCATAACTTTTCTTCCAAGGAGTAAGCGTCTTTTAATTTCATGGCTGCAGTTACCATCAGCAGTGATTTTGATAATGTCTTAAAGAGATACAAATGAGATGAAACAAAACACCATTGGCTTAGAGACTTTTTACTTCCTTTTATTACAGATGTTTTCAATCTATTCACATGAAGTTGATAAGCTTATATTTAATAATCCTAGGGGATTTAAGAATAGGACAAAAAAGCAAAAATCAAAGTCTCTGCTCTTCAAGACATTCTAATGTAAAAATGGGACCCATAAGATAAAGAGCTACAAATACCAAACAGGAAATCCTGATTTCACAGAAAGTAGTAAACATATAGTGCTCTTTACTTATGTGATTCCAGTAAGAATCTCAGTTCATTAACTCAGTTGTTCAAGAAACAACCAATTAAAACTTCTTCTGAATGAAAACGAGTCTCTCACCTGACTAGTGAGAAATTAGAGAGCGGCCATTATTTGGAGTACTTCTCCATCAAGGATCACTACTGAATTCCACCTGAAAGGTGGATAAAGGCCATTAACTTCAAAAACAGTGTAGCTATTTGTGGTTCCTCAGTGCCCAGGCCTGCAGAGGCCCTTTGAACATGGAGTGTGGGTAGTAATCTCAGGGCACTTCATCTAAGGAGCTGCTGCTGCTGCTAAGTCGCTTCAGTCGTGTCCGACTCTGTGCGACCCCATAGATGGTAGCCCACCAGGCTCCCCTGTCCCTGGGATTCTCAAGGCAAGAACACTGGAGTGGGTTGCCATTTCCTTCTCCAATGCATGAAAGTGAAAAGTGAACGTGAAGTCGCTCAGTTGTGTCCAACTCTTCACGACCCCATGGACTGCAGCTTACCAGGCTCCTCCGCCTGTGGGATTTCCCAGGCAGGAGTACTGGAGTGGGGTGCCATTGCCTTCTCCATCATCTAAGGAGCAGAAGATAGAAATCTGGACCTTCTCTGTCCATCACTTACCATGGTCCTTGAAAAAACCTCACTCACCCTTTTAAGGACTTTGTTTTCCTTCCTGTAAAACCAAGGGCAAACACATTTGTATTCAAACTGCCTCATCAAGAGGCACATGGGTGACTTTCTCTCATCTCTACACACCTTTCAAAATGAGTTCTCATGTAAGCCTTCTGGGAGGTAGGCTGGTCAGGAAAACTCGTGCCCATAGAATTGATGGAAAAAAGGAAAAATTGTGACATTGCCATATGAAGTTCATTTGAGCACACAGATGTCATGTCCACAGCCAATTCAGGGTTAAATGAAGAGTTCTTGATACTTAATTCAGTGCACTGGATTCTTTTCTTTAAATTTGTTCTATCAAAGTATAGTTGATTTACAATATTGTGTTAATTTCTACTGTACAGCAAACCGATTCAGTTATATATACATATTTGTTTTTTAATATTCTTTTCCATTATGTTTTATCACAGGATATTGAATACAGTTCCCTGCACTATACAGTGGGCCCTCATATATAGAAGGTTGTTTATTCACGCCACATATAATAGCTTAGTGCACTGAATTCTTCTATATTGCACTGTAGCTGCCATAATGCTGCTGCTGCTGCTGCTGCTAAGTCGCTTCAGTCGTGTCCGACTCTGTGCGACCCCATAGAAGGCAGCCCACCAGGCTCCGCCGTCCCTGGGATTCTCCAGGCAAGAACACTGGAGTGGGTTGCCATTTCCTTCTCCAGCTGCCATAATAGTCATCATCAATTGTTATACCCCAAGTAGAGATTAAAATATGCATATGAAACCGGGCAAATTGTGGGTTACATTGTACTTCAGGTGGACTATCTCTAGCTGGAGAAGGTTATATATATGTATATATATATATCCAGGGAGGGAATTGGGACTAATAAGACACCAGAGAGCAGAAGTAGGCCTTTGTGTTCAGTTGATGGGGATGGTTTCTACTGTACCTTTGTTTTTCATATTGGATCTTTCTCTGCTAATGTATGGATATAGCACAGAGACATCTATTACTTGTTTCTGAAACATCATCAAAAGCCCTGTGGGCAGCAGAATATAATGCAATGTGCCAGCATGACAAGTGTAAAGTGTGTCAAGTCAGGGAACACCATAAATCCTCTATTCAATTCTCAAAGAATATGATACACAAATGTCCATTTGTCTTGCTCTCTCACATCTTCCAACATTTTCAAAGAGGGCTCTGATAGGCTAGTGAGGGCTGCCTCTGTGCTGAGCTCCTGAGGGCAAGACTCATTAGCCATGTGGCCGTCTCTAAAATTATTACATCCAAACACTCAGGGAAAATAAGAACCGGAGGTAGCACACCACGCCTTGCTGCTATCATTTGTCAAAAAGTGGCACCAGTTAGAAATGACACAGGATAACAAGTCCAGAAGCCTCTAGAACAAACAAGAATGATCCATCACTGAAGACAAGGTGAAAACACACTCCCATCCATCCACACATCAGTTATATCAGCCATAAAAATAAATACCAGTTCACATTCTCAAGGCCTGAAAAAAAAAAAAATCAGGTGGACCACAAGGGAATTATACTTAAAATAGAAACCAGATATAAGAAAAAATTAAAATATTGTACTCTGTCTGCATGTGTCCTCATCATTAGTTCTGGTATTTCAGGGAAAAAAATTACTTTGTTAACAGAAACTCAGACTACAGAAAAATGAATGCTTCTCTCACCCCTAATGTGGCAACATTCAAAGAGGTGAAGAGAGGTGGAAGGGATATTTAAGAGAGAGGAACCCTTTGGCTTATCCAGGGCTTGGAAAGATGACCAAGAGGAAGAGGCTCTCTAAGACCAGAGAATGGGAAAATGTGGGCAATAATAGCTAAAATATATGAAGTGCACCCTTGGTGCCAGTTCTTGCTAAACTTTTCACATTTACTTTATCAATTTAATGTCACCAACAATATATGAATAATGGTTGATACTAGGATTATCTCATTCATTGTTGAGAAAACTGAGGCAATGGAAGGGTACATGACTTGAAGGTTAAATATACTAATATTGACAACAAAGCCAATAGTTTTCAAACTTTTTCTTGTATCAAAATTCCCCAGTGGGTTGTTAAAACCCAGATTGCTGGCCACAACCCCAAAGCTGTTGATTCAATAAGTAAGACCTAGAAATTTGCCTTTCTAACAAGTTCTCAGATAACTCTGATGTTCCTGGTCTAGGGACCACACTCTGAGAACCATTGCATTAAACTGTGTTGTTCTTTTAGCAAGTGAGCATTCTAGTTTGAGGGAAATAGCATCAGCAAATTCACTGATTAAAAAGTGAATTGTCAGGTAACAATGAAGAAACATATCTCACTATAGCAAATCTCTTTTTCAAAAAACTGTCACAGCTGATACTTGAAAACCCTACATTGAATATTGCAGTATATAGACAAATATGCTGTCCTTTTTATACATAAAGGATAAAACTCAGGGGACCTACAAATGAGGTAAGAGCAAATGAACTTTTTCAGGTGAAGTAAGGCAGATAGCTGCATCAGTAAAAGCTTCTAGCATGCCCTTAACTCCAAGTATGCTTAAGCTGAAAGAAAAAAATGACAAAAAGAATACTTTGATGCATGTGTGGCCATGCTATCACATGGTATATCTATATTATAGTCAGCCTGTTTAAATAAAAAATACTAAGCAACTTTAGCAATGCTCTTCAACTCCATGTCAAAATCTGAGAATTTAATTTACATTTAGGAACCCATTGGACTCCATTATCTTTGGAATGGACAACAAGAGTTACTGAGACTCATGAAAACTTTTATTCTTGGAGTACAAGAGACATATAAGACATATATTTAAACAGAGATGTTTCTCTTAAAATATATATATATATGTACATAGTGTGTGTGCATGCGTGTGTGCACACATTTTACATTTTTTAATGCAGTTTTTCCTGTAGTAACCAAAAGCCTCCCAAACTTGAATACTACTTTTATTTCACTATACTATAGTTTTTACGTAGGAAAGTATGCATAAAATAAAATTGGCCATATAATCATTGTTTAGACACTTTCTATGACACAAAACTCAGAGGACACAAAGGGTTTGATCATTATGACTGTCATGATGAGGTTACGGCCTAACCAGAAAGACTTAATATTTTTTAATATGCATGAGTATGCCTTTGTCTCTCAGAGTGTCTTAGTTTAATCCAATCATGAATATGTACTGACCAGAGGATGGTGCAAAACATCCTTTCCCATGGAATCCCACGTAAAGCCTAGCTGCACTGTGATAGCTTGTGTCTCTTTTCCCTTGGATCATTGACAAGGAGTCAAAGATATCAATGAGGGGAGAAGAATATTATTTAGCCTGATAGCTAGATAGTAAAATATGTTAAGTATCACATGCATTGTGCAAATAATAGGTCCTTAAAAGCATAGAGGACAGAGACATGGATATCTTAGCAAAGGTTCTGAGAGACCACGGGACTTTAGATTTGAAGGAAAGTTGAGAGATATCAATAGGGAAAGAACACAGCAGACAGGAGTGTCCTTCCAAACAAAGCTCAGCAGGAAAACTTGATCTAGTGCGTTCCATCATGAAGAAGGCATTAAGTGAAGTCACATGATGGAGACAGCAATGATCTAAGGAGGGAAAGTGCCAAAGTCTAGTACAGAAAACCATTCCTGAGCAGATCAGAAAAGGACTGGTTGTCATACAGATATTTGAGAGGATTGGGGGCAGGAGGAGAAGGGGACGACAGAGAATGAGATGGTTGGATGGCATCACTGACTCGATGGACATGAGTCTGAGTGAACTCCGGGAGTTGGTGATGGACAGGGAGGCCTGGCGTGCTGCGATTCATGGGGTCGCAAAGAGTCGGACACGACTGAGCAACTGAACTGAACTGAACTGAACTGAACTGAATGTAAACAAAGTAATGGTTTAAACGGATAAGATTGCAGCATTTTATGGGACACATTTGAGGGGAGAACGTCACCTAGGAAATTACTGCAACTGCCCAGATGTGAAATAACAAGGACTTAAGCGAGCCAGGTCAGCAGGACTGTGAGCCGGGAAACTAAGGCGAGTATCTGCGTTGGCTCTGTCCACGTCTGGAGGAGAAGGAATAGCTGAGGAATGACGTCAAGCTGTTCAGTCTCAGTGTCTGGCCAGAAATAGCAACTCTGGCCCAGATGGGTTGAATCACTCGCCCAGGCTCAGGTTTAATTGATGGCAGGGTAGCTTTTAGATGTTAGGATCTCAGCTCAACCTTTTGCCCAGTTTGTCAGCTGCTTTTGCATGTTTCCTTCAAAGATTTTGCGTCTTGACATTACTCCACATCATAATAACTCTAAAAGCATGTGGACCATCTTAGAACAACAATGAAAATCAAGAGTACTTTTTTCTAGCTCCCAAGTTTTAATTGAAATGAGTGGCTTTAAAAGCAATCTTTTATTCTTTGAATCCTAATATGTTATCTATTTATAATGTCATTTATAGACTTTTACTAAACAGAAGTTCTGGTACCTCATTCCCTAGACAGAGTAATATCTCCCAAGTCCTCATTCTTCATTGATCCTAAAGGTTCTTTTGAGCAGGGTTCCTCAATCTTGGCACTTGACATTTGGGGCTAGATAATTCCTAGTTTTGGGTGTGATCCTGTGCATTGGAGGATGTTTTTAGCAGCATCCCTGACCTCTACCCACTAGATGCCATTAGCACCACCCACCCCAGGTGTTACAATCAAAAGAACTCCAGGCTTTGCTATATATTCCCTGGGTAACAAAAGCATTCCTAGTCAATATCCACTGCCTTAGGGGTATTTTTTAAAACTCACATTAATGAAAATATCATTTCTATTCTATAGTCCTTCTATTGGGAAAACCAAGTTCTATCTTGAGGTGGTAGTTTTCTTGGGTGTGGATGGGGGAGTTGGAAAGACAAGACTCAATGATCAGTCACCAAGTTTTACTTCAAAGTTCCTCTTCATGGGATATTACTACACGCACGTGTGCGTGCAGGCGTGTTAAGTTGCTTTAGTCGTGTCCAGCTCTGTAAGAGCCTATTGACTGTAACCATCCCCAGGCTTCTCTGTCCATGGGATTTTCCAGGCAAGGATACTAGTATGGTTTGTTGTGTCCTCCTCCGGGGAATCTTCCCGACCCAGGAATCAACCTGCGTTTCTCATGTCTCCTGCATTGGCAGACAGGTTCTTTACCACGAGCGCCATCTGGGAAGCCCAGATATTGCTATATCTGGAGTCAGATAGGAAGTTGTTTGCTTACAAACAGAACCCAAGTGTCTTCTGTGGTCTTTAAGAAAGAGGACAATGAACTTCTTTCTATAAGCCTCTAATAGGGAAGAACAAATCTGATTCCATATTAGATCTGTTCCTTTTACTTTAATCTTTGTATTCTATTGCTTTTGCTTTGAGAATGTTTCCTATAGCCTGAAACATACAGGATAGCCCATTCTCAAGGCTCTGAACTTTAAGGGTATAACACTTTTCCATTCACATAGAGATAAAAAAGTTGTTAAACAGAGAATAACATTTGTCTTGTTGGAGGTTTACAGGAACATTGTGACCTGACCTACATGGACAGCTGCAAGAACAAAGGATTCCGACACCAAGAAGTTTGCAACACCAACCACACCCCTCCCTCACCTTGATTTTTAAAATGCTTTGCTAAAATACTTCAGGGATTTCAGGGTTATAGGGGGGCATGAGGCACCTGTCTCCTTGCATGACCCTGTGATAAACCTTTCTCTTTTCCAAACTCCAAAATTTTGGTTTGTTTGGTTTCAGTGTGTGTTGGGCACACAAACTTGCATTTAGTAACAAATCCACTCTTCACTGAAAATTGTTTAAAAATCATTTTTGTCTATTTAGAAGGGATCTTTTCTATTGCAACAAACAAAATTGCAATAACCTTCAGCAAATTCAAAGTTCAGATTATAAACTCCCAAAGGGGGCTCACAGTGGAGGACAGATCTGAGCTCCCTGGTTTATCAGACCAGGATAACCTAATGGCCCTGGTCTATCAGACAAGACCAAGGAAATGGCCTTTATCTGAGAAGGGCATGGCTATTACTGCACACTGATCATCTATCCCAAACAGACAGGCCTGGGAAGGTGTAACATAACTGATGAGACATAATGTACCATCAACATCACATTCTACGGCTTCATCTTTCAGATTGGTCAGGAATTGAGTAAAGAAAAAGGAACTTGTTAGGTTTAATCCTAAACTGACAAGATATTTGTATTTATGTGGCAAGAAGTTACATCTGCCAACCAGGCTCCTGGCTGCCTTAAGTAAAAGCTTCATGTCAGCTCTTCTGTTTACTCAATCGCAGGCGGCTTTCTGGTCGCACTTGCCTTCCCATATATTTATATTGAAAGAATACATTCTCAGCAGCTTTTAGGGTCTTAAATGCATTTCAAGAGGAGACCAAGCCCAATCACTGTTACTTAATTAACACAATTGTGAAGACTTCAATCTAGCTACACAATAGCTTTCCTGACCTTGCAGAAGGAGGCAAGACTTCATTATTGAGTATATTGTTTCCTATAAACATATAAAACCCCTACAATAACAATCCCATCAGCCGAAATGAAGTTATCTGAGAACAGAATTAAACTCTAAATGACCTTTTGCTCTACTCCGTAGCCCCCTATTAATAATTTCTAATCTAATCAGTGTGGATAAATGTACTAAGGCTGGTCATGCCAGGCACAGGGCCAGCCCGGCCAATTGCCGTCCATCTGATTCATTCCAGTCCAGAGCTTGTCTGGAAAAGACGCATCCCTCGCGGAGAGGCCACTGCCTGATTTCCTCTTTTGTTATCTTTTAGCGGCAAAGTCATGTCCTTGTAACTGATAGACACGTTTCTTTGTAAATAATCCTGGAGTGACTGATAGAGCTTTTGCCAGACAAAGGCAGCAAATAGCAAGGCATTACTCATGCCAAGCCAGAGAACACTGTGTCACGGCTGACAAATTTATGGGAGATATGAGCTCACCTCTTGCACAAATATATACTTTCCTGGCAAATTCATCACATGCTTTAATGGCCCCTTACTGCATTTGTCAGCTGTCTGTCCCTGTGCCTCGTTGCCTTTGGTTTCCTGTCAAGGATTGTTTGTTGAAATCATCTAGCGGCCCCATTCTTCAGCAGTGAGACCCAAGAAAGATCAATGATGACACCTGTATTGATAATATTTTACATTCAACTATTCGGCTGATAAATCATTTTAACAATGCTGATATGTTTATTGAGTGTCTGCCGGTATCACAATTATACGGATAGCGATGCCAACTTAAATCTTTGCTTTGTTGGTCTGGATTTTATTTCTTTCTTTTCATTTTTCCATAATTAAATGTGCCCTGGAATAGGTCTGACTTTTCCATCTCAAAAGAGAGTATGTGAAAAAGAAGAGGTGACCTTATATTTCTACACATTCATTTGTTTAAAAAAAAAGAAAAAAAAAAAACAGAAAGAAATGGTAGCCTTGTGGTCATCCTTTGTTGACAGGGGAGTCATTAGAAGGAAGAACAGGGGGTTATTAGGGTCCTGGGCATGTTCCATTTCTTTTTTGTGTTTTTTGTCTTGTTTGTTTGTTTGTTTTGTTTTAGGCCTTTCAGTGCGACGTGCAGGATCTTAGTTCCTTGACCAGAAAACAAACCCTTACCCCCTGCTGTGGAAGCATGAAGTCTTACCCACTGGAGCACCAGGAAAGTCATATGTTCTGCTTTCTTGACCCAAATGTTAGGTATAAAGGTGTGTTCATTTTTGAAAACTCTCTGAGCTCGTCTTTACCATATGTGTACTTTTTTAGCATGTATTATACACTATACTTCAATAAAAAGTTACACAAAATTAGCAGACACACATATGTATTCTTATACTATGAATACACAGGCTCAGATTCAGTGTTTGCTAGAAACGCTATTACATATAATCCCTTCTGTTTCTCTCTGTAAATGTTGTATGTCTAACATGGAAATTAGGCCTGACAAGCATGTTGGAGGTGATCATTTTGTCATCCATACCCCAAAATTTCAAATAAAATTTTAGGGTTCTCAAATTCCTTAGCCTTTGGCTTCTCTGTAAGATAATTTTGTCATGGATTCCAAGGTCTCTAAGAGGAAATAGAGACTACATCAATAAGAGATAAAATTCTCCCTTGATTTCCCATTCTAAGGACCTTTGATTCAAGTCATGTGTTCAATCTATATCTAAGGAAACATTCAGATAACTATAAACATTCAGATGAAAAGTGAAAAAAACAATCTCCTGAATTGACCAAGTCATCAAAAACACTTAGATGTATGGGCTTTCCAAAAGCTCTCAACAGATCTTCACTTACTTTTCACTGACCAGAACTGCATCATATATCTCCTCCATCTTCAACAAAGTCTGGGAAAGAGACCATTTAGCTTCTTCAACCTCTATATTAGAGTCAGGTAATGAGATGGCCTTTGAGAATGGTTGTTGAATTGGCCAACACATAGTTTCAGCTACATGAACAGAAGCCAGAGCAGGCCACAGGTAAATGAATATACAGGGAAAGTCCAGGGAAGAATTCTTTAAATTAGTGGTTTCAACCTTGGATGCTCATTGTAATCACTTGGATGTTACTCACAGGGATTCTAATTTAGTTGGTCATGGGTTTGGCCCTGGAATCAGGATCTTTAAAAGTTTCTCTAAGTGATGCTAATGCTCAGCCAAGATTTAAAACTCCTGGCTTAACCAGATAATTCTAATGACTTGTACGCCCAAAGAAAATACCAAAAGTATTAGACATATCACCAGCCATTACCTTTGTGGATATGAAGTTGAATATTAAACAAAGGTTTAAAAAAGAGCTTTTAATTGGAAAAAGAGTAAGAGTTTGGAAAAATTATCCCCAAATTTTGCAAACAAATGGGCATTAGCAGAATATGAACAATTTTATTTTTTAAAGTGATATATTGATTAGTTAACACTCAATTTAATACTTGGGTCTATTAGCATAAAATGTAGGCAATCTTATCTCTATAATTAACTGGAAAACTTTGACATAGTTATATATTCATGTCTTAGCTCCATTACTTCCTAGCAATAGTCTCATGCAAAGAACAAACTTCTCTGAAAGCCTCCGTTTCCCACTTACAAAGTGGAAGAAAGTATTGGGAATATCCCAAAAGGTGTGTTGTAGTGAGGACCGAGATGATTTGAATAAAACTCTTAGTTCTTGGTGACAACTCAATATCATCATTGCTCTTGGCAACCCATTCAGCATGCTCATTTACAACATTAGTGTTCCCAAGAAAGAATTAAGAGGAACTGGACCTGATAGACACCAAGAAGACAATTAAACAATTTTTATTATATGAGGCTTGCGATCAACTGCTAACTGCTATCCAGGAGTAAAATATTTTTAAATAGATAGAAACTGCTGCAGAATTGACTTAAGTTAACTATGATAAAAAATAATTAACTATGATGGCAACAAAACATCATAATCCATTACTACAAGAAGAAACGGCCTCTCCTTTTCAGAAGACCTGCCTTAAGAGGAGATGTTTTCATCTTTTTAGAATCATATGAACCAGAAATGTGGTGAGTAAATTAACATTCAACATCCTTTTTAAACTTTATAACTCAATAGTTGTTACTGCTGCTGCTGCTGCTAAGTCACGTCAGTCGTGTCCGACTCTGTGCGACCCCATAGACGGCAGCCCATCAGGCTCCTCTGTCCCTGGGATTCTTCAGGCAAGAATACTGGAGTGTGTTGCTATTTCCTCCTCCAATGCATGAAAGTGAAAAGCGAAAGTGATAGTTGCAACTGATAAATATCAACTCAGGGAGATGAAATTCAGATTTCAGTTTAAACATGATGCTATTTCACTTGCACTGAGATCACTGATTTGCTTGTGAAATGCTACACCAAAAGCTGCCTTGCCTCCAAAATAAGAAAGGTCTTGGTCTGAACAAACAAAGGCAGAGGACTCACTTTATAAGAGCAGCACCTCCAGAGTCTGTGGGCAGAAAGGATGCCATTCAGGTTGTCCTGCCTTTCCCCAGAACACTGGCTCTTCCTCTCCATCAAGTTGCAGTGCACAGCTAGGGCCACACCATCCCCAGGTGATTTGGGGTTTTGCTCCCCCACTTCAAGCACTCTTTAAATAAGTGACCTTGTTGGTTTCTATTAGGTCTGGTGGAGAGTAGGCGCTCCATAAATATTTGTTGAATGAGCCTGATCATTCTGATGAAAAGAGCCTCCTTTGTTCTCTTGGGCCATTGGGTTTACCAGTTACTCAATGGCCTGTGGCTTCCCGGTCTGACAAATTTATAGCAACTGTTTATGTCTTTCTCACCCACAGGTTTCAACGGAATACCTGTGGCTATACTTACAAGAGGTGGCCAGAAGGATCCATCCATTTTGGCAAGTACCTCTGGTCTGAAAGGTCCAAATGAGAACTTTCACCACATTCCATCTGGCACTCATTGGTGATGCCAACACCTCAAAAACCCTGCTTGGGCTATTTGTACCATGTGGACACACACAGACCACTGATGGAAAATGGAATTTTTGAGCCAGTTTGATGACCAGTCCATGTGTGTAGACAGCCATGGTCACTTTTTCTCCATAGTACTGAGTGTGCTAATTTCAGTGCAGTTCCTACTATGCTGTTATTTTCCTTTAAAAGTAAAATTTCTTTCAGAAAGCTGGAAATTTCTGATATAATTTCACATCCATTCTTTCCCCTTGCCTTCCAAAAGAACTGCTCACAATCTGCATGTTAGTCAGCATATAGAAAGAGAAAAAAAAAAAAAACCCTATGATTATGACCATTATCATCATCATTATTAGTTTTCCATAGAATCCCAAAGACTTATTGATATAATTTAGAGTAAGCCATTAGAAGGAAATCATTATTTTCAATATGACTCTTCCTGTGGAGGAACAGATGGAGAAACCCTGTTCCATCTTTCCTAGAAGTGGGTACTAAGCCTTTAAGAACAATGCATGTTCTTCAAATCATATAAAATGAATACTATGATTAATCAGTAGTAGGAATAAATCTATTATGCTCTGATTTTTTTTTTTTCCTACCACATTTTTCCATGTCCTCACCAGTAAAACTGGTTTTACTTTACCATTTTCAGCTTTCTTTCTTTCTAGTTCTCATGAGAAAAAATTATGGAGTTTTCTGGTGCCATTCCCAAGTGACAAATGTGCCCCCAACACCCCACAAGATAGAAAAAGAAGCAGAGAATAATTAAATATTCCATTATAATTCCTGCCTCAGAAACATCTGGTACTTAACAGTACAAACATTCCACTCTATATTAGTTACCTTTTTTATGTATGAATCTTATCTCTTCATATAATAAGCTCCCTGAGGAGAAAGAGACCACCATTTATTGAAAACAAACCATAGCCCATTATGCAGTTCATTCTATGTATGACCAAGAGCCTTGTGAGTCCTTCAGAGATGAGGAAAATGTGAGCGATTTGAGTCAGTCTTTTAAAGGTGCTGAGTAACTCCAAATTTGATCTTGTCCAGGCAGTTTGCTAAACCACCCGAACCAACCTCAATAATCATGGTCAAGAGATTAGTACTGAGAGCCTGGTATTTCCAGGATGTCTGTTACTTGAGTACTCCTGAGGCTTCTGGAGTCACCTTTGGCCCTAAGAAAAGCCTGTTTAAACATCAGCATTGGTTCAAACTTCCATATGACATATTTTGTGAAACCCAGCATCCTGCACCCCACCCCAATGTCCCCTACTCAGTTAAAGTCAATGTTTATTGTGTACCTTCGGGTTCCAGTCTTTATGCTACCTACTTGGGAGAGAATACCAAACAAGGCAGGAATTCCTTTCCTCTTTGGAGCTGACATTCTATTGGAAATGTTAATTATTCATTGCTGTGTCACAAATTACCCCAAAACAGAGTCGATTCAAACAGCACATGTTTATTGTCTCAGTTTCTGAGAGCTAGCTCGGGGCCTCCAACTCAGGGTCACAAGGCACAAAGTGTCAGCTAGGGCTGTGTTCATCTCAGGCCCAACTGGGAAAGAATCTGCTTCCAGCTCACTTATGTGGCTATTTATAGGCCTTAAGCCCTTGCTGACTGTGGGCCAGAGACATCAGTTCCTTACCAAATGGACCTCTCCATAGGCTACTTGCAGCATGGTGGTTTGCTGCCTCCAGAGCAAGAGAGAATGCAACAGAAAGCAAAATGGCTGTCACAGTTATTTTTGTAACCAAATTCCATTACTTTTGCTGATACTATTCATTAGAAAGGAGTTACTAGGTCCCACTGACACTCAAGATAGTGGAAATTTTCACAAGGGCACAAATAGATAGTAGAAGGCAGAGATCATTAGCCATTTTAGAAGCAGCCAACCTCAGAGAGACAGGCCATAAATAAATAAATAAAAATGGAAGATAACAAAAAGTAAAAACAAACAAACAAACAAAAAAAAAAAAACAGGTAAAGAATAGAAAGGAAGGGGTTGAGGAGCAAATATTTTAAATAGGAAAGCCAAGGATATTCTCTCTGCAAACGTGACATGTAAACTAAGATCTGAATGATGTTTGGGAACCAGTTATGCCAGAATCTGGGTAAAGGGCATACCAAGCAGGAAGGTCAGAAAATGTAGAACCCTGAGATGGTAAGGAGCTTGTCATGCTGGAAAAATGACAAGTAGGCCAATGTAGGCAGATCTGAGGACAGGGGTTACAGAGTGAAAGAGAAGAGGTCGGATGGCAGCTGTGAGCCAGGGCACACAAGATCTTTTTGACCAAGGCATAAAATTTTGGGTTTTATTCTAAAAGGGATGGGAAGTCATCATGATCTGACCTATATTTCTTCCCAACTTTATTGAGGTATGACTAACAAATAAAACTTGTATACGTTTAAGGTATAAATGATATTTTGAGATACAAACACATCATGAATTGATTATCACAATCAGCCAATTAATACAGAGTTACCATTTTGTGTGGCAAGAGCACTTGAGATGTACTATCTTAGCAAATTTCAAGTATACAATACATTATTATTAACTATAGTTACCATGATGTGTATTAGCTCTTTAGAATGTATTCATCTTACAAGTGAAAGTCTGTATCTTTGACCAGTGTCTCTCTCCCCCAGCCCCTGGTAGCCATCATTCTACTTTCTGTTACTCTGAATTCAACATTTTTAGATTCAACATGTAAGTGAGATTCTGCAGTATTTGTCTTTCTATTGGCTTATTTTACTTAGCCTGTGCTGAAGGTGTCAAATGCAAAAAATCTTTGCCAAGACTAAGTAGCTTTTCCACTATGCTTTATTCTGGGAGTTCTATCTTTTCAGATCTAATGTTTAAAGTCTTTAATCCAATTTGAGCTGATTTTTGTTTATGATGTTCAACCTCATTTTATTTGCATGTAGACATACAGTTTCCCAATGCCATTTAGTAAAGAGACTAACTTTTCACCATTGTGCATTACTAGTGCCTTTGTTGAAGTCTAGTTGACCATGTATGCATAGATTTATTTCTGGATTTTTCCTTAAATTCCATTGGTCTATATGTCTGTTGTTTATACCAGTACCATACTGTTTTGATTACCACAGCTTTGTAATATAATTTGAAATCAAGAAGTGTGACTCCTCCAGCTCTGTTTTCTTGCTCAAGATTGCTTTAACTATTCAGGGTTATCTATATTTCCATATGAATATAGTGGCTATTTTTTCTATTTTAAGGTAAATGCCTTTGGAATTGTGACAAGAATTGCATTGAATCTGTGCACTGTTTTGGATAGTATGGATATCTTAACAATATTAATTCCTCTGATCCATAAACATGAGATTAGATACCTTTCCATTTATTTGTGATTTCTTCAATTTATTTAATCAATGTTTTATAGTTTTCAGTATATAGATGTTTATCTTCCTGTTTGAAAATACTACTAAGTGTTATTCTTCTTGATGCTATTGTAAAGGGGATTGTTTTCTTAATTCCTTTTGGGGATAATTCATTGTCATCATATAGAAATGCCACTGATTTTTTAATATTGATTTGCATCCTGCAATTTTACTTATTAGTTCTAACACTTTAGTGGTGGAGTCTTTAGGCTTTTCTATTTATGAGATCATGTCATCTTCAAAAAGAGACAATTTTATTTCTTCTTTCTTAATTTAAATGCCTTTTATTTCTTTTCCCTAACTAATTATTGATTAGAATTTCCAGTCCCATGTTGAATAGGAGTAATGAAAGTGGGCCACTCTCCTGATCTGAGTGGCATCTCATTCCTGAGCTTACAGGAAATCTTTCAGCTTTCTACCTGTGATTGTGATGCTAGCAGTGGGCTTGTCATATATAGCTTCTATTCCATTGAAATATATTTCTATTATACCTTAACTGTTGAGAGGTTTAATTATGAAATGATACTCATGTATCAAATGTTTTTCCTGCATTGATGAGACAACCATATGATTTTTATCTGTTATTCTGTAGTTACATTTGTTAATTTGCATATGTTGAACCATTTTCCCCTCTCAGGGATAAATCCCACTTGATCATGGTGCATGATTATTCTAATGTGCTGTTGAATTCCATTTGCTAGCATTTTGTTGAGGATTTTTGCATCTATGTTCATCAGGGATACTTTCCGGCCTGCAGTTTTTTTTCACATAGTTTCCATATCTCTTATTCCCTCTTGAAGGAAAATTGTTTACACTGTATGCCTTCTTTCAGTCCTACAAAAACAGGCTGGTGCTGAGAGCCTCCTGAGAGCAGTGCTCTGAACTGCTCAAGTTTGTGTGGTTTCTCCTAATCCTGTAGAGTCAGGCCAGTTTTCTGTTCTCTGTGTGTGCTTGTGAGCCATCTGTAAAGGCTTGGTACGGGGGTGGCATGCTTTAGAAGCCAAGGAGTGAGTGAGGCACACAGAGCATTAGGAGGGCCTGTGAGCAGTAGCCAGGGGAGGAGAGGGGAGTGTCTTCAAATGATAAGCCCCACACAGCTTATGGGCAGTTCTCTCACAGCATCCATAAGTAGTTTAGTAAGATCTGTGATCCTTTGATGAGTTACAAGTTCTGATGGAGGCTCTCCTAGACTCTCCCGGCCCCTTAACCACACTTATCATTTCATCACAGCTCTTGGCCTCTTAGGCAGCACTGCATGTGGTGGGCAAGTTGAGCAGTCACTCACCATGTTCTCACTTTCCTCTGTGGGAGAAATCAGAGCCGGAAGGGGCCTCTGTTGGTGCTTTGGGTAAGACGTAGCACGGACAAAATGAAACTATTCTTCTTACCATCTTTAATGTATCTATTGAATTTTTTACTCTAACAGTGCGCTGGTACATCTCCACTGAACTACCAGCCTTCTCTGTAGCTGGTTGTCAAAAAACCCATGTTCTTTGGGCAACAATGGTAGAGAACTCTGATTCCTCTTTCTGCTAATTTAAATTTTTAAAAGTCCATCTTGATGGGTTTTGTGGAGAATGGACTGTAGCAGAGCAACAGAGGGAGTAGCAAGACCACTTGAGAGATGATCTTAGCATCCCTGGGAGGTGGATGGCAACTCAGACAGCAGTAGAGGAGTCTCATGGGCTTCGTTGTCTCTTAATTCCCTCCTACTCTGATATTCTACTTTGTCTGAATTCTGATTCTCTACCCACATCTTTTCATGTAAGAGCAGTTCAGGGCTCCCTTATTTTGCTTTCCTCCCTCTGGATTCTGCTTGTGTGCACACTAAGTTGCTTCAGGCCTGTCTGACTCTTTGTGACCCTGTGGACCGTAGCCCGTCAGGCTCCTCTGTCCATGGGGATTCTCCAGGCAAGAATACTGGAAAGGGTTGGGTTGCCATGCCCTCCTCTAGGGGATCCTCTCCAGCCAGGAATTGAATCCATGCCTCATTATGTCTCCTGCATTGTCAGGTGGGGTCTTTACCACTAGTGCCACCTGGGAGCCCCCAGAATACTGGAGTGATTAGCCATTCCCTTCTCCAGGCAATCTTCCTGACTCAGGGATCAAACCTAAATCTCCTGCATTGCAAGCAGATTCTTGATCATCTGAGCCACCAGGAGAGAGCTAGGGCCAGACTTGGGGCTTAATGTTTCAAAACCAAAAACCCCAAAAGGTCTTTTGCCAAACAACATTAATAGTAAAAATATTTTCTTCAGCAGGACTCTTGAATATTTTACACCTTTTTGATATTTTGTTGGAAGGTTAGAAAACAAGGCCAGAAATGGACTGAAAAGGACTCCAGAAGCAGATTTAGAGCATACAGCACTCCTTGGAGATGGAAAAGTAATGAAAGAAGCTGAATGCAAATCATTTCCAGCAACAATGTCTCCTCGCCAATATATACTTGTGTTTGGTGTTTGTTATCACCCAGGGAACACAAAAACCGCTATGGACATGAAAGTCATAATAATTCCATTTTGCCCATCCCTGAAACCCCATCCCTTTGGCAGCCTCATACATTCTAGTCACTATAAACTCAATTCTCCGGAAAATTTCAAGAAAACTAATTTACTTCCCTCTTCAACCATTTATACTCATTTTATCTTATTGTATTAAGAGCCTGGTACCTGTAGAGTGTTCAGACTCTGTTAACAATGTCACAGTTCAGAAGTATAAGAATGATTAAAGAAGAATTAATTTCTGATTCATGCAGCAATAAATTGAGGCATGTTAACTTGAGTATTCATCTCACCAAGAATTTTGCTGCCAGATTTTATTTACAGAATGTTAACATTTTCCAAAACATGGTCGTTTCTTTTTTCAGATCGTGCCTTCTGACAAGAGCCGGTAATTTGGGGAGGATTTATACATAATGATAGCCTGAATCCTTTCATTTATAAAATTGCATAGTACTTGGCTCATTAATGGATGTTGAAAATGCTAGTCTAATAAAATCACAAGAGCTTTTACTTGATACATTTAATTGCTGAAACAAAGTTGGACTGATTCCCAAATATTATCTTGAAACAAACAATCAATCCTGGCGCTAGATGTTCCTCAAGGCAGATGTTGGGAAGCACAGCCCTGACTGGACAGGCAGCGTGGTGTCTTGGGGCTCTCATCACTCAGTATAGTTGGAGCAATCACCAACCCGTTTATTCAACTCCATTTGGGCAATTGTGAAATTCCACTGAGGGCACTGACAAGATCCCATATGGCAGTAAAATATACACAATATAATCCTGGTTTAAAGGATTTAAGCGTCTGTCAATGCCCCAGCAATGACACTGGACTTTCGTCATTAAGCACATAGTAAAGTTGTGAGCTGGAAGTTAAAGGGATACCAGGTAAACCCTTCTCCTCAATTCTTGATCTTAACAGCCATCTATTTTGTTTTGTCCTTGCATCTCAGGCTCTGAATTGATACCTGTTAGTAGAAATACTCTTACTCTATATTCTGCAGAAGTAGACCTACGATTTATTCCTGAAATTTGAGTAAGGGCAGCACCAGATTTTAAGGGAAAAGGATAAAGTGATGTAGCCCAGACTGAATATTAATTTCCTCTTGATAATTGTGCATTTATGTGTGTGCATGCGTGCATGTGTGTTAAGAGTTTGCAGATTATTTCCAGTCACTAAACTTATCATCAGAATGACTTAAGGAGCTTTTGAAGTTTCCAGATGACTAGATTAACCCATCCTGAGACCCAGGAATCTGTACTTGTGTGATTACTCATGTTTAGAACCTTTGTTACAATATTTATTCCTCACCTCATCCTCACCATTTCCTCTACAGGCTCTCTTCCAGTATTTTAGTTTCTTAAAGCTTCTATTATCTTGTTTCCTTTATATTTTGACCTGCATTTGGTTTATGCAAACTGTTTCTTTCTTGGGCTTACAAAGGCATTCATCTTTCCATATGAAACTATTACTCTTCTAATTTCTAAAAATTGATAATAACCTGTTAATTGGATAACTCAATAAATGGATGCCCACTGAGTCCTGGGGACACTTCAACTACAAACTAGTCAAGCATAGCCCTATGAACCACAAATCCTTATCCAAATTGATTCTGAGACAAATGGAGAGACAGAGAGTATAGGACAACACCTAAGTACCGCCCATAGCTCCAGCATCTTAAAAAAAAACTTTTTTTTTTTAATTTTCAGCTAAAATGTAGCATAGAATTTTTTCTTATTTGATGATGAGAACAGGCTTAATATGGATTACACACAATAGTAAAGTACATGTTTTTACAAAACAACTGCCTCATGAGCTAATTCTAAATGTTAGTTATAAATGAATCAGAAACATGTGGCAGCAACTTTCCTCTAAACACAAAGGAGACTAAAAATTCAGGAATAAGCTAGAGACAAACATGAAGTAGATTTTCTGGAGGCCTAGATGCTGAGCAATGGTTTAAAACACTTTCTGGAAATTCAAAGCTGTCAGATTTAATCAACTCTATTTTTTTGGCTTAGTTATCAGAATCTACAGACATCTAAGAAGAATCAGTGTTAAATGACAGTTTCTAACAAATTCTAACTAAAAGCAGTTTTCAAACTATAATCTAATTATGGTAAACTTGCTAAGGACAGGACATAAAATAGATGAAGACATACTCAAAAACCCAAAGCTGGGCATCCAACAACTTTCAAGTAGCTTTTAATAAACAGAGAGTACTTCAAATTGAATGATGGTTGAACAAATCAATTGTTGCTGAAGAATTTTTCCCTAATTAAGTCCTGATGGCTTTACAATGAACAAAAGAATGTATTAGGCTTTTGACAACTCCTTCCATTCCCAGTGAAAAGGAAAACCAGCCCAGAAAATCACTTTGGAGGCCCGGACAACAGATGGTACACCAAAACTGAACTGAACAATGCTCTCAGTAAATAAGGCCTCAGAAACATGGTGAGACATTCCACAACTGGGTATCATAAAACTTGGGTACCAGTGGTGCACTGGTCTGACAGTCAAAGTTATGCTCATCCAGGCCAGTATGAATGGTCAACGTCCAATCACAGCTGGACAAAGCTGTAGGAAGTATTTGGGGCTGGGAAGGAAGCAAACCTTCTCAGGTTTGCTAGAGTATGGCTGTTACCTTAAAGTAATCAAAATCCCACATCTCAAGTACCTCTGGAATGAGAGTAAATTCATTTCTTTGGCATCTGGGCCCATCACTTCATGGGAAACAGATGGGGAAACAGCGGAAACAGTGTCAGACTTTATTTTTTTGGGCTCCAAAATCACTGCAGATGGTGACTGCAGCCATGAAATTAAAAGACTCTTACTCATTGGAAGAAAAGTTATGTCCAACCTAGATAGCATTTTCAAAAGCAGAGACATTACTTTGCCGACTAAGGTCCATCTAGTCAAGGCTATGGTTTTTCCTGTGGTCATGTATGGATGTGAGAGTTGGACTGTGAAGAAGGCTGAGCACGGAAGAATTGATGCTTTTGAAGTGTGGTACAAAGAGTCGCACACGACTGAGTGACTGAACTGAACTGAACTGAACCTACCTTACACAAGGATCCACAATGAAAAAAGGAATTTCTTTTAAAATGCAAGCATGCTGTACTTAAATCAGCTAGTATTTTGTTAAAAGAAAAAGACAACTTTTAAGCTCATATTTTTAATTCATTGCTGCTGCTGCTGCTGCTAAGTCACTTCAGTCATGCCTGACTCTGTTTGACCCCATAGATGGCAGCCCACCAGGCTCCCCTGTCCCTGGGATTCTCCAGGCAAGAACAATGGAGTGGGTTGCCATTTCCTTCTCCAATGCATGAAAGTGAAAAGTGAAAGGGAAGTCACTCAATCATGTCCAGATCTTTGCGACCCCATGGACTACAGCCTACCAGGCTCCTCCGTCCATGGGATTTTCCAGGCAAGAGTACTGGAGTGGGGTGCCATCGCCTTCTCCGATGCTAGATTATAGACGACTGCAAATTCTTTGACCATCCTCCATTAAGAAAAGGGACCTATGACCTCTCCTCTTTAAAATGAACAGGCTCTGTGACTATTAGACCAACAGAAAATGGGGGTGGAAGTGATACTGGTTTCTAGGTTGAGGGTTTGAAGTGAGTCTTCCACTTTCTTTTACTTGAAAGACTTAGAAACCAGTCTTCAGGCAGTGAAAAAAATCAAGCAGCCCCATTACAAGACCCAGATGGAGAGAAATGTGGCCTGTAGCCAATAGCCTTGGTTGAGCTCCAAGCTAACTGCAGCCATGTGAGTGAGCCATCTTGAAAGACGATCTGCCCACTTCCAATCAAGATGCCCAGCTGATGACACTGATTCTGCCCAAGTTGCAGATTCATGAGCAAAATAAACGGCAGTTATTGTTGTTTTAAGGCACTAAATTTTGGAGTGATGAATTATGCAGCAATAGATAGCCAGAATACCTACAATGTTTATAATAAAAATTATATAATATAATAATATTAATTATATAATATAATAATGGGCTGCTCTGGTGCCTCAGCAATAAAGAATCTGCTTGCAATGTAGGAGACACAGAAGATGTGGGTTTGACCCCAGGGTCAGGGAAATCATCTGGAGGAGGGCATGGCAATCCACTCCAGTATTCTTGCCTGGAGAATCCTGTGGACAGAGGAACCTGGCAGGCTGCAGTCCATAGGGTCACAAAGAGTTGGACAGGACTGAAGCAACTGAGCATGTATGCATGAATGTAACAATATTATGTATAACAATATAATTATTATGTCATTAATTTATATACTGATTAAGCATTAACTATGTTCCAGGTACTATTTTATGTGCTTTATCTGCAGATTTTCATTTAAAAAAATCTAAAAAATTTTTAGAAACTGATTAAAACAGTCTAACCACTTAGGCACACAGTATAACCAAAGAGAGAAGGAAACATCAAGAAAAGCTGGACAACTTTCTCAAAATAGGAATAAAGATAGAAATATCATGATAGTATTATTAGGGAGCTTTTGCTTCTAGATACCAAATTTTGTTGCCTTTGAAACAGATTACACAATCAAGTGACTCTGTCTGATCCTTCACACTCATCCAGGAATGGAAGGTACAGCCAAGGGTATGATCTGTGCTAGACTCAAGGGTAAGATGAGTTTGTCAGACAAGAGCTTGGTTTCACGATCACCTCTGTTATTTCAGATAATTGATCAGAAAGATTGGAGGCATCATAGTGTTCTCAAAGGCATTGCCATCAACGGGGGTGATTTAAATATCCTGGAAGGGACCACAATTTCACATCTGTGATACTGAGAACACAATCAGATCATCAGGCACTTGGATGGGTGAGAAGAATGGAACAACAGCCAGCGCAGCTGAAGGGACCAGATGCCATTGATACCAGGATCAGCACAGTTACCGAGGGTGAAACTGATGTGAAAAGAAATATTTTAAATCATGTAAGAATAAATTGGAGGTAAATAGTAGAACAAATGGCCCAACCTTCAAATGATACGTGTTCAGGCTCTATTAATAGAGGTCATGCTGTCTGGAACTCCAATTTCCAAACTTAGGCTTTGGGAAGTCAGAAGCTTAGGAAAACAGGAAGAGGAGCATGGAGGCTGTTTGTAGAGGAAAGCGTGTTACATCCCAAAGCTGCCATTCTCTAGCTCAAATCATAGGCTGACATGGCCAAGAATCACGAGGCCACAAGTCCATCGGGCAGATTTAATATGCTGACAGTGTGCAACAGAGCTGACATACAAGGATCCCACCCAAACCACACCCTTCCCAAAGGCCCTGAGGGCAACGTTTGGAGCACTGTTGCTCTGGATGTTTTGCCAAAAGAAACATTCAGATGTTAACACTGTTGGGAAACACGACTGAGCAAAGCAAAATATACAAAGGCAGCCTGAAGTAGAGAAAAACTGTAAGACTCAAGAAAAATCACCATTCTGTCCATCAGGCAGGACAGGGCAATAAATGCTCCACTGGGGACTGGGCTACAAAAGAAATAATAGAGTGACTGGTTAAGGTTGGAGACATGTTTCCTTAGGTGACCTCCAGATAAATGTTAAAAGAGACAGCTAAAGGAGAGGCTATGTGTATGATGCATGTCAATTTCCATTATTCTGATAAACCCACATTGCAGCTGGTAGAGCATAAAACTCTGGTTTACATTGGGCTATTATTTAATTAGGCCAACCCTTAATGACTCATGGTATTTTTTCATTTTAATGAGTCTTTATTTTTCTCACATCTAATTGGTAAATCACCGCTTATCAGATTTTATGGTCTCTTTCTTTACCCTCTTCTAGCGCTGTCCAAGGTAATGTGAACTTCAGGCTATTGACTTTCCTCATTCCTCAAGGGAGATTGTCATGGAAAATTAAGTTTTTGACAAATCAACGGCCTATGTGCAATGCTTCTTCCTGGATGTAACTTTGAGGAATTTGGGGACTGTCTCTAGTTTTGGCCTGGAGTCACACTGAAGCTTGAGACCCTGTCATTTACATCAAGCTTGTAAATATACATCTTGATACATTACAGTATTTCTTGGACTCTGATGGTATCTGTGAGCATGATGAAAAGGGTTTTCACCACCAGATTTGAAATGTTCAGCTTTTTTTTTTTTCTAATCACAGACTTCTTTTGTTTAAAACAAGTTCAGACAGTAGGGAAGAGTGAAGAGAGTTCAGATTTATTCATATGATATTTTCTCAGAAGAGTCTCTTTTTAAAGAAGCAATTATTAAACCATCACATTAGTCCCATGCAAATGAAAAGATCAGAGTTAATTAATCTTGTCCTGAGTAAGAGAAATGACGAATAGCAATTAAATATTTTGTGTTCCTCAAGGAATTTGCTTGCTTACTTACTCCTTGTTTCTCAAGGGAGGGAGTTGCTCTCATAATATGAAAAATGCTTGGTGGAGAGGACTAAAGCTAATGATTCATATATCCTGATTATTTTTCTTCAACACAGCACAGGAAACATAATGAGAATTTTTGGAGTCACAGAGCACTCGCTTCTAATTTATAATCTACCATTTGCTAGTTATGAAACCTTGGCTAATTGGGACTTCCCTGGTGTGATTAAGACTCCACACTTTCAATGCAAGGGGTGTATGTTCGATCCCTGGTCAGGGAACTAAAACCCCATATGGTGTGGTGTGGCCAAGAAAATATTAAAAAAAAAAAAAAAGAAGAAAGAAAGAAACTGGCTAATTTACATGAATTCCTCATCTATAAAGCAGAACTATACGGTTGACAGTCCTCAGTGATCACAAGGTAGCCACCTATTTCTCCCTGGGCTGGAGCTAGTTTAAAAGAAGGCCCTGTAAGAGTGTGACTTGAACCCAAAAAGGTTCATTCAAGAACAATTAAAAACATAAATTGTTATGTATTTCTAATACCACACTGCTTTGTGCTTTATTTTATGGAATACTTTGAGGCTAAGTCCGTACACCAGAATGTTTAAATTTATTCAGACAAAACCAGATCAAATAATACCAAAATGATAATAATAATAATCATTGATATATTATGACGATGAAGGAGATAGAAAGAAAGTACTCTTTTGACTAAATGACCTCAAGTTATTGGCTTCCTCACTAGTCAGTTGATCTTTGAGGCACCATTAGACTTAATGACCAATGTCTACATCAAGGAAAATAATCAACAAGTATATTAATTAGACACTGTTTACACTTTTACTGAAGGTCTAATGATCTGTTGATTTTAAGTTAGATGTCTGTCTTCATTAAAGTCATTAATACTCTAAGTGAATTTGTGCTTGAAATTCTTTAAGTATTTAGGAATTACACACATTTTTCTTTATATTGAGACCCTTAGGCCATGAACATTTTCCTGTTACAGACATTTAAAGCTACAAGCAGAGTTCTTCAGGCATTTGGTAATAAATGCTTTGCCTTCACAATTGAAAATGGAAATAAAATAAACACAGAAGTGTAAGGCACAGAACCATCAACAAACCTGCTTGGATATTAACTTTTCTTGGCTCTGGGTATAAATACATATCTTCTCTAACTGGCCACAAATAAGCACAGTTTGTAATCAAGGTGTGACTGACATTGATATTCACTACTCAATCTTCACTGATATTCACTACTCTTGCTGCTTCCGGATCCCTGTGGCCACCATTCAGTACTCCCAGGTTCATCTGCTGGATGACGGAAGACCATGTGGAGATGGGACACCCATCATCTCAGCTGTCCCGGACCAAGACACCAGGCAGCCTGGTCAACCCACTAGTTGACCACAGATGCATGAGTGAGTCCAGCCAAGTTCAGGCACAGGAGGGCCTAGAGGATCTATCCCACGTTGAAGGTCAGGAACAGCCCCTCGTCCAAGGTAAGGAGCCGCGGCTGTGCTTTGCTGAAGCAGCCGTGAAGAGATGCCCCACACCCAAGGTAAGAGAAACCCAAGTAAGATGATAGGTGGTGCAAGAGGGCATCAGAGGGCAGACATACTGAAACCATACTCACAGAAAACTAGTCAATCTAATCACACTAGGACCACAGCCTTGTCTAACTCAATGAAACCAAGCCATGCCTGCAGGGCAACCCAAG
>SJYT01028463.1:414978-443244 GCA_006410635.1 Cephalophus harveyi | reverse complement strand
AGGAGATCAACCCTGGGATTTCTTTGGAAGGAATGATGCTAAAGCTGAAACTCCAGTACTTTGGCCACCTCATGCGAAGAGTTGACTCATTGGAAAAGACTCTGATGCTGGGAGGGATTGGGAGCAGGAGAAGAAGGGGACGACCGAGGATGAGATGGCTGGATGGCATCACTGACTCAATGGATGTGAGTCTGAGTGAACTCCGAGAGATGGTGATGAACAGGGAGGCCTGGCGTGCTGCGATTCATGGGGTCGCAAAGAGTCGGACACAACTGAGCGACTGAACTGAACTCTTTCTTCACCAAAATACCAGAAGATGTAGGACTCAAACTTTCCCAGACCTTATTGTCTGGTAAATACAACTATATTACTTTTATAGCACGTATCTTCAGCCTATGAGCCCCATGCAGAATCTCCCTCCCAAGTGGTTTTTTAGGGGACTTAGTAGAGGTGTAGTAGAGATAATTGCAACTTTTTTCTAATACCCACTCTTTTAATAATTTTTGGCTCTGTGGACCACTGATGGAGCCAGGGTTATAGTATGTGAAGACACTGACCTTCCCTTGGACATCTGACCTCTAGGCATCTTCAACTATACCCGGAAGGTAAGCTTCTTTAGTTCTCATGATCAACTCTTTCACAACTTTCTCACAACAGAATTGTCTAGATATTATGGGGGAAGGGAAATGAGAAGATGGAGTGATGGGGGTGGTGAGATACAGAAGCATTTAATGGATAGAATAGAGTTTGTGATTGGCCTAAAAATTGTAAAAATTGGAGGGGTTGAAGAATCAATGCTTTTGAACTGTGGTGTTGGAGAAGACTCTTGAGAGTCCCTTGGACTGCAAGGAGATCCAACCAGTCCATTCTGAAGGAGATCAACCCTGGGATTTCTTTGGAAGGAATGATGCTAAAGCTGAAACTCCAGTAATTTGGCCGCCTCATGCGAAGAGTTGACTCATTGGAAAAGACTTTGATGCTGGGAGGGATTGGGGACAGGAGGAGAAGGGGACGACCAAGGATGAGATGGCTGGATGGCATCACTGACTCGATGGTTGTGAGTCTGAGTGAACTCCGAGAGATGGTAGTGAACAAGGAGGCCTGGCGTGCTGCAGTTCATGGGGTCGCAAAGAGTCAGACACGACTGAGCGACTAAACTGAAACTGAAACTGAATTAAAATATCATTTAGTTATATTCTGGCTTCCCAGGTGGTACAGTGGTAAAGAATCCATCTGCCAGTACAGGAGATCCAGGAGGCTCACATTTGGTCCCTGGGTTGGGAAGATCCCCTTGAGAAGGAAATGGCAATCTACTCCAGTATACTTACCTGGACAATTCCACAGAAGAAGGAGCCAGAAGAAGGAGCCTTGTGGGTTATAGTCCACAGAGTCACAAAGAATCAGACATGACTAAGAGACTGGGAATGATAGTTAATTCTCATACAAGAATCTGTACATAGAAGTTTTACTCAGAGTAGCCCCAAACTGGAAACAATCCAAGTGTCCTTCAATGAGTGACTAATTAGCCAAACTATGGTAAATTCATACTATGCAACACTGTTCAGCAATATTCTATTTCTATATTCATTCTACTCATGGCAAATAGATGGGGAAACAATGAAAACAGAGACAGACTTTATTTTCTTGCATTCCAAAATCACTGCAGATGGTGACTGCAGCCATGAAATTAAGACTCTTGCTCCTTGGAAGAAAAGCTATGACCAACCTAGACAGCATATTAAAAAGCAGAGGCATTACTTTACCAAAAAAAAAGGTCCATCTAGTAAAAACTGTGGTTTTTCCAGTAGCCATGTATGGATGTGAGAGTTGGATGATAAAGAAAGCTGAGCACTGAAGATGCTTTTGAACTGTGGTATTGGAGAAGACTCTTGAGAGTTCCTTGTACTGCAAGGAGATCAAACCAGTCAATCCTGAAGGAAATCAATCCTGAATATTCACTGGAAGGACTGATGCTAAAGCTGAAACTCTAATAATTTGGCCACCTGATGTGAAGAACTGACTCATTTGAAAAGACCCTGATGCTGGGAAATATTGAAGACAGGAGGAGAAGGGGATGACAGAGGAAGAGATGGTTGGATGGCATCACCAACCTGATGGACATGAGTCTGAGCAAGCTCCAGGAGTTGATGATGGACAGGGAAGCCTGGCATGCTGCAGTCTATGGGGTCACAAAGACTGAGCGACTGAACTGAACTGAACTGATGGTACATTCATACTATGAAACACTATTCAGCAATTGAAGTTAAAGACCTGCTGGTATTAGCAACAACTCTAGGGAATCTCCTTGGGGCTTCCCTGGTGGCTCAAATGGTAAAGAATCTGCCTGCAGTGCAGGAGACCTGGGTTCAATCCCTGGGTCAGAAAGATCCCCTGGAGAAGGGAATGGCAACTCACTCCAGTATTCTTGCCTGGAAAATTCCATAGACAGTGGAGCCCTGTGGGCTATAGTCCATGGGATCTCAGAATCGAACATGATTGAGCAATTATCATGCCTAGGGAATCTTCAGGAAATTATGCTCAGTGAAAATTCCAATAGCAATTTCAAAAGATTACATATTACATGATTTCATTTACATGTCGTTTTTGGAAAAACAAAAATTAAGGAGTAGAAAAAAGACTTTGTCAAGGGTTTAGAGAGGGATCAGGAGACAGATGGGATAGTTATAAAATGGAAACCCCAAAATTCTTCTGGTGAAAAACTATTTAGTATCTTTACCATGATGGTAGATACTCAAAGCTACATCAGTTCAGGTCAGTTCAGTTGCTCAGTCATGTCCGACTCTTTGCGACCCCATGAATCACAGCACACCAGGCCTTCCTGTCCATCACCAACTCCCGGAGTTCACTCAGACTCACGTCCATCGAGTCGGTGATGCCATCCAGCCATCTCATCCTCTGTCGTCCCCTTCTCCTCCTGCCCTCAATCTTTCCCAATATCAAAGTCTTTCCCAATGAGTCAGCTCTTCGCATGAGGTGGCCAAAGTTTTGGAGTTTCAGCTTCAGCATCAGTCCTTCCAATGAACACCTAGGACTGATCTTCCTTAGGATGGACTGGTTGGATCTCCTTGGAGTCCAAGGCACCCTCAAGAGTCTTCTCCAACACCACAGTTCAAAACCATCAATTCTTCGGCACTCAGCTTTCTTCACAGTCCAACTCTCACATCCATACATGGCCACTGGAAAAACCACAGCCTTGACTAGACGGACCTTTGTTGGCAAAGTAATATCTCTGCTTTTCAATATCCTATCTAGGTTGGTCATAACTTTCCTTCCAAGGAGTAAGCGTCTTTTATTTATTTTATTTTATTTTATTTTACTTTACAATACTGCATTGGTTTTGCCATACATTTACATGAATCTGCCACGGGTGTACATGAGTTCCCAGTCCTGAACCCGCCTCCCACCACCCTACCCATACCATCTCCCTGGGTCATCCCAGTGCACCACCCCCAAGCATCCTGTATCCTGCATCAAACCTAGACTGGCGGTTCATTTCTTACATGATAGTATACATGTTTCAATGCCATTCTCCCAAATCATCCCACCCTCTCCCTCTCCCAGAGTCCAAAAGTCTGTTCTATACATCTGTGTCTCTTTTGCATGGCTGCAATCACCATCTGCAGTGATTTTGGAGCCCAGAAAAATAAAGTCTGACACTGTTTCCACTGTTTCCCCATCTATTTCCCATGAAGTGATGGGACCAGATGCCATGATCTTAGTTTTCTGGATGTTGACCTTTAAGCCAACTTTTTTACTCTCCTCTTTCACTTTCATCAAGAGGCTTTTTAGTTCCTCTTCACTTTCTGCCGTAAGGGTGGTGTCATCTGCATATCTGAGGTTATTGATATCTCTCCCGGCAATCTTGATTCCAGCTTGTGCTTCTTCCAGCCCAGCATTTCTCATGATGTACTCTGCATAGAAGTTAAATAAGCAGGGTGACAATATACAGCCTTGACGTAGTCCTTTTCCTATTTGGAACCAGTCTGTTGTTCCATGTCCAGTTCTAACTGTTCCTTCCTGACCTGCATACAGGTTTCTCAAGAGGCAGGTCAGATGGTCTGGTATTCCCATCTCTTTCAGAATTTTCCACAGTTTATAAGCTACATACCTGATATAATTGTATAGAACTAAATACACATGCACACAAGTGAGTATACATAAAACTGGGGAAATCTGCATAAAATGTTGTATCAGTGTCAGATCCCAGCTATGATACTGCCCTGTAGTTTTGCAAAATGTTGCCACTGGAGAAACTCAATAAAGGATACAGAAGGTCTCTCTGTATTATGTCTTACAAATGTATATGAATATATAATTACCTCAATTTTTAAAAAGTGGGATGTCATTTCTGATAATGGGGTATGTATGGTATAGACCAAACAAGGAAAGTTTAGATCAGTTCCAAGATCAAATTTCTATGTAGCTGGTTCTATAAATATTTCTTGACCTGCTAAGCTACTTAACATCAATTTACAAGTCAAAATTTTATGAATAGAAAGTAGAATAATGCGGCCAGAAAAAATTTGGTAAGACATTCAAAGTTTCAAAGAAGATGATTTCATTTCATCAGCTTACACTGATTCCAGCTTGGAGAGACCACCGCCATTTCATTGAAATGGTCATAGGTTGAGATGATGTCTTGAACAAAAACTAGTATAATTTACCCTCAAATTTAAACCTCCACTCGCTAGTGTCCAATTAGCCTAAGGGTTGATATACATAAGATTGTATATCTTACATACATGTAAGATTGTATAGAAACAGCAGTGTATATAAGATTCATATTAGATGTGAAAAATACAGATTTCTAGACCCACATGTGGAAATTCACATTCAATAGGCTACCAATACAGGAAACTCAAGTTCAGTACCTGGATTGGGAAAATCCCCTGGAGAAGGAAATGGCAACCCACTCCAGTATTCTTGCCTGGAGAATTCCATGGACAGAGGAACCTGGAAGGCTATCCCTGGGATAGCAAAGAGTCAGACATGACTCAGTGACTGAGCACGGAGGGTTACATAGGGTCAGGAATTTTCACATTTTATAAGCAACTCAGGTGATTCTAATCTACCTGGAATCAGGAATCAGAGTCAATTGGAACGCTTGTTAAAAATGCAAATTCATTTGAGAATCCACTGCTTTGGTTGTACCAGTCTGTTTTAACTTTATTCTGATGACTCAATCGAATTTAGACAAAGAGGTTTGGGTACTTAAAGTCCTGGGTTATGTTCCTATATGGTTGGGGGTGGAAAGAGAGAAGGAAGCTGTCAAAGAATAAAACCTTCCCAGCCCTCCTCTTCCAATCACAACTCATCAGAGAGCATTTTGCACAGGGAGATCAAAGGCCCTTGCCAAGGAGAAGTTGAAAGACTTTGCTGTTGTAATTCTGGGGCAGAGGTGCTTGGATATAAATGATTCCTAACTGGGGGTTTGGGGGACCCTGCTACGTAGAAATGTAAACACAGATGTCAGGCCTTTTATCCCCACTGTGTAAACATACCAGCTGCCAGGGAAAGAAGGAGAAACCCTACGGAATTAGCTGCATTTTTTTGCCATCTAGAGCATAAAAATTGGCTTCACGCTTGAATTTCCACCAGTAACACAAAGCACTGTTCACCAGAATAGAGCTGAACAATGCAGGAAACCTCCACTTGCCGGTCGCCTCTTTTCTCTAAGAGACCTTCCCTTCTTGCCCTTCTCTAATACATGAGCAACTGTCCCAGAAGAGGATAATGAGAAGAGATGGTAGCACCCTATAATAAAACTGCTGGACTCATGGGAAAAGGCCCTTAAACAATATATGCCCATTTGCTCCCAAGAGCCTAAGACTCATACTCCTGGCTGACCCAGACTTAAGAAAAATGGAAGAGACAAACTGTCATGACTTTTTGTGAGAAATTCAGAATGGTTTCCTGTTAAAAAAGAAAAAAAAAAAAGGATATGATCATTCTAATGTATGAATATTTGAAGGGCCACAACTGCTTTAGCTACACCCAAACCACAACAGACCTCTTCTCATACTATTAATTTTTTTTTTTTTAAGAAGCCATGAAAGGAATCATTTCTGAAAAAAAAGTAAACGTGAAAAAAAGTATAATGGGAAATGTATTTCTAAACAAAACACTCCAATCCATGGAGAAATGTGTCTTCAATTACATCTTGAGCTAGCATTCCAACTGGCATATGCATGTAAGCCTTGTGTTTTCTGCAGAGTCTCAGTTCTGAAAGACCCAAAGAATTGTAGCAAAAGCATATAAAAAGTGCCTTCACTGAAAGGGAATCTTTTTTTTTTTTTTTCTGAAGCTGATTGTTAGGCTATTAGTAATACACAACAGTCTATAGTGACAAAAAATAAATCTAAAATTACCTAGAAGCCCACATACATGAACTTATTGGGCAGAGACCACTGTGGATTAGGACAATTAGTTCTAACAAATGGTCCACCAGAGTATTGCAAAAGGACTATCACCGCGAGCTTTTCAAAGGATCCTCTCGCTTAGAAGGGGGCAGCCAAACTGGTGATATGTTATAGAAAAACCAATCAGTTTATGATAAATACTTCATAGGTATTAATGAGAAATTCTGTTCTACTGGTGCTTGGCTTATGAGACACTATTTTCCAAAGTCAGGTTATGCAACTAAAGATCTGTGGAAATGCTATATTTTATTTACAAATACATTAGTCTAGGAAGGCTGTTCATAAATCCATTTGTTTCTAAGTTCAAAAGATCACAAACAATTCATATGTAAATTTTTCTGCTTTTACAAGAGAGTTCTAGATGTTGATCACAGTCCATCTGCCCCCTATTCCTCTTCTCAAAAACTCAAACCGAGACTCTGTTAACAACATAGAGGAGTGGCATAGGGAGGGAGGTGAAAGGGAGGTTCAAGAGAGAGAGAACATACGTATACTGATGGCTGATTCATGTTAATGCTTGGCAGAAACCAACCCAATTCTGTAAAGCAATTATCCTTCAATTAAAAATAAATATTTAAAAACTCATGTATATATGTATGGATTGATGGGTATGTAATTATATTTGTGTGTATGTGTGTGTATGCATGGATGTGTGTGTATGTGTGATATCTGTTTATATGTATGTGTGTATGTATCCCAGATTCAAACACAATACATATACCAAAGCATCTTGAAAATTCAGACTTCAGATGGCTATGCATGACTGTAGGTCCAGGCAGAGTTGACCTTGCTTCACTAGGACCATGAAGTTTGTTAAATCGAGTAAATAATATGGCTAATATAATTAATATTTAGTATGCAAAAAAATAGGGGCTTTCCCAGTGGTTCAGTGGTAAAGAACTTGCCTGCCAATACAGGAGACATAAGAGACACAGTTTGATCCCTAGGTTGGGAAGATCCCCTGCAAGGCATGGCAACCCACTCCAGTATTCTTGCCTAAAAAATCCCATGGACAGAGGAGCCTGGAAGTCTATGGTCTATGGGGTCACAACTGAAGCGACTGAGTAGGCGTCATATGCATCATAGTTCATCCTGGCTTACCTCTCCAGACTGCTCTCTCACCCATTCTGTGCTGCGTTCAATCAAACTGGTTCATTTGTTTTAAATTCTTCCCTCAAAGCACTATATTTTTTTGGTCTTCAGTCATTACTTTCTTCCCTTTATTTTCTTTGAGTCTTATGTTCACAAATTAAATGGTTAACATATTTAGTTTCAGACCTTCTTTTAAAAAAATGTTTGGAAAGCTATACATTTTCTTATGGTATGGTTTTTACATCCCCACAAGTTTTAATAAAGGAATATTTTGGTTATAGTTAATTTCTAAATATTGGGTTAATTTTCATAAAATTGCTATTTTTGTAGGTCAAAAATTGTTAAATGTTGGCAATTCTGTTGTTAAATTTAATATAGTCTATCTTCCATTCTAATTTGCTTGTTTACCTATTTACCTGAAATTAGTGGAAAAGTGTGCTTCGTAATTCCCAAATGTATGACTTTTTTCCCAGAGAGTTTTCTGTTGTTAATCTCTAAGAATTTCACTGTGGTCAGCAGAACTATACATTTTAACATGCAGTGGCTCAACACAGTAGATCTTTGTTATCTCTTAACAGTCATGAGAAAATTCATAATTTAGGCAGGGTTAATCTCCTTTGCATGGTCAGTCAGGGACCCAATTGACAGGAACCCTGCTTCTTAAACACATAGCTTTCAAAAGCATCTCCACTGAAGTCAACGAGAAGGAGAAAAGAACCTGCAAGAACATACGTGAAAGGTGTATTATGAACCAGTCTAGAACAGGCACACATCTTTCTTGTGTTCATTGATTGGAACACAAGTGAGTGCTTTGGAAATAGAGAGCTTGGGTTCTTTTGAATAGCTAGTACTTTCTGACAAACTCTTTTGCTGCTCATTCTAGAAAATGCTAGATCACTTCGCTCTATCCTCTACTTCTCTTAATTTCTCTTTCATTTTCTCCATGACTTTGCATCTTTCACTTTGCTGCATTCCAGCTACTAGAGATATAGTAACGGGAATATATCTTCTATTTTGTTAATTCTGTTAATTCAGCTGAATATACTCTGCCACAAAACCCAACCATTAAGATTTTAATTTCAATTGTTCTATTTTTAATTTCTAGAAACTTTATTTGGTACCTTTTCAGATCTGCATGGGCTTCCCTGATAGCTCAGTTGGTAAAGAATCCTCCTGCAATGCAGGAGACCCCAGTTTGATTCCTGGGTTGGGAAGATCTGCTGGAGAAGGGATAGGCTACCCACACCAGTATTCTTGGGCTTCCCTTGTGACTCAGCTGGTAAAGAATCTGCCTGCAATGCAGGAGACCTGGGTTCGATCCCTGGGTTGGGAAGATTCTTCTGGAGAAGGGAAAGGCTACCTACTCTGGGATTCTGGCTTGGAGAATTCCACAGACTGTATAGTCCATGGGGTCACAAAGAGTCAGACACGACTGAGTGACTTTCACTTTCAGATCCGCAAGGTCACTTTTTATAGTTTCTCCACTCAAAACATATTTTTAGTCTTGTTCTATTTATTTTGACTTGTAAATGATGTGCTGTGCTAAGTCCTTTCAGTCGTGTCTAACTCCTTGCAACCCTATGAGCTATATAGCTGGCCAGGGTCTTCTGTCAATGGGATTCTCCCGAAGAATACTGGAGTGGGTTGCCATGCCCTCTTCCAGGGGATCTTCCCCACCCAGTGATCAAACCCATTTTTATGTCTCCTGCATTGGCAGGTGGGTTCTTCACCACTAGGTCCACCTGGGAAGCCCAGTTGTTTTAAATAATTCTCATATAGGAAGTGTCTAGGGGTCTGATTATTCTCTCTTTTGTTTCTGCTGGCTTTCACTCGTGGTATTTTATTTCTTTAGTTGTTACTGTCAGGGAGAGCATTACCAACTTGAAACTGATTTGAGCTAATATCTCATCTTTAGCTTTTTTTTTTTTGGTCAGGGAAGGGTAGAATCACCTGTTTTGAGCTTTCAGAATTCTAAGATTTTGAGGGGCTGGCTTAAGGTACTATTTCTCAAGGGAGTCTTTTTCCTTTTCCACCCAGATTAAGATTAAATCTTTCCACCTAAGATTAAAAATAACAGCTTTATTTGCAGTCTCCTGGAGTAAAAAGAGAGTTGAGGTATGCTTATTTCTAGTTTACACTGTGGGTATCCAAGCTCAGTCTTCATGGTTGACCTATTAGATTCTCCTCATTGTGGGGACCACATTGGGAAGTCTTCCATTCTCTGTACATATAAGTCTGTGAAAAATGAAGCTCAAGTTCACCCTGCTTGGAGAATGCACTTAGAGCAAAAACTAGCTTTTTGCTCTGCTGATCTCTCTAAGTTCTTGTTTTCGTCTAGTTTTCGGACTTAATTTTGTTCCTGTTCACTGACACATGTAAAAAAACACAAGATTTTTCAAATAGCTAATAGACCATTTTGGGTTGTTTTCAATGAGTGGGTCAGCCAGAATATTTCATTTCTCCTGCTAGAAAAGGAAGTTCACTTCTCCTGGTCTAGGCTGTCAGCTCATTTCCTAACATGATTTCCTCTCACAAGCTTCCTGACTTGCCTTTCCTGAGTGCTCCTATAGCATTTGGAACGTACTCTTATTGTAACAGAAAGGACACATCTGATTCCATATTACATTTGTTCCTTTTACTTCAGCCTTTGTATTCTATTGTTTTGCTTTGAGTTAACAATGTTGCCTATAGCCTGAAATACACAGGATAGACCATCCTCAAGACTCTGACTGTAAGAGTATTAATGCTTTTCTTTTCAAGGAGAGGTACAAAGCTGTAGAACAAAAAAATAACATATCTGTCTTATTGGAGGTTTGCAGAAACATTGTAATCTGACCTATGTGGGCAGCTACAAGAACAAAGAATCCTAATACCAAGAAGTTTGCAGCAACCAACCACACCCATCCCTTTATTCAAATACAAGCCCGAATTCTGACTTAGGTAAGATCGTTCTCTAGAATACTAGTCTACCATCTTCTCAGAATCCTGGCTTTTGGGATAAAGTGCTTATTCCTTGCCCCAGCACTGTGTCTCCCAACTTCATAGCCAGACATGTGGCAAGCAGAACAAATTTGGATTTCATAACATTAGCTTACTATTTACTACATGGCATTTTGTACACATTCTTGGTAAACTGCAAGTTTTGAGAGAGTGGGAATCATAATTGTCTTATTATTCATTATATCTCTAGTGAAGATCACAGTGGTTTCAGGTTTAGAGAAAGCACTGAATAAATATTCACTGAATAAATGAATGCATATGTAAATTAACCTCTTTCTTCCACTTGCACTATCTGCTTTGAGTGGCTCCTGGACATTTTCTGGGATCTTTTTGTTAAAGTTCACTATCAGTTTTGGGATGGTTTGGCCTTTAGGTAATGTGTTGGCATATGGGGAGATACAATGAACTTGGTAAAAATTAAGTATGCACTTTTGAAATCAATAACATCTTCTGAAATATGTTATATTATTGGCTAAATAATTTTCGGGGCTTCCCTGGTGGCTCAGAGATTAAAGCATCTGCCTCCAATGCTGGAGACCCGGGTTCGATCCCTGGGTCGGGAAGATCCCCTGGAGAAGGAAATGGCAATCCACTCCAGTATTCTTGCCTGGAGAATCCCATGGACAGAGAAGCCTAGTAGGTTACAGTCCACGGGGTCTCAAAGAGTCGGACACAACTGAGCGACTTCACCTCACCTCACCTCAAATAATTTTCAGGTGTATGAAATAGTGTATGACTATTGAGGCACTTGGTTAACTAATACTTAAATTTTATGGTCAAATAGTTAAAGAAGTTTAGAGAAAAGCAAAGGATGGCTTTGTTGCCTTCTCAGTTTTATTGTGCAATGGAGATTTCTGGAACCATATCTTCCAGTTGAGGTGGTAATTCCTCCCCCAACCCCACTTTCCCTATTAAAAGTCTGTTCAGAAACATGTAGTTATCATCCTAAGCTGTTGCTGTTTAGGCTTGTTACCATTTCCTGTCTCTTCTGTGACTCATTCTTGTTCACCTTCACCTTTAAGGCTTCAACTTCCTCTCTAGTCCTCTGAGTACAAGAGGTTGTTAGCAAAGTTCCACCCAGCCATTTCATTCCTCCTGTAGAGAATGCTGCTTTCAGAGGATTAAAGACCAGAATGTCCTGATTAAACACTTAATTAGACATAATAAAAAATATTGCCAGTTTTAAATAATTGATTCACTCATTAGTTTAATATGCTAATGACAGAGCCTTGAGAAAAGGAAATGGAATAAAATTTACCCTCTGAGAAAGTGGGTTGAAATTAGATTTTTACACTAAGATTTTTCAGAGTAAATTACCAGCTCCCGATAGATGAGAGCTGTCTAACTAGTATTTCATTCACTTCATGGACCTCTAATAGCTAAACTTTTTGCAAATGACAGCATATAGGACTAGCCCTTAGTTATTTACTGTTAGAAACTTCCATAAGCTGTGAGATATATGGAAAGAGCCCTGCACTCAGAGTCAACAGGTCTGTGTTCCAATATCTGTTACTCCTTAATGTGGAATAAAGCTTCCCAATCTCTTTGAGCCTTCAGTCACCTTGATGTTAAGATGAAGACCAAAATTGTGTCTTAGACAACTTTTGTCTCTGATGTTTTTCTTGGTACCTATCAAGCACTAGTCATTCAGGAAGTATCAAATCAGTAAAACAAGATTAGAACTGGTGATATCTTAAGTATTTTTCAGTTCCAAAATTTCATGATTCTCTCTGATATTTACCTTTTCATGAGTTTTGTCCCAAATTTCTAGGCAAAATGACTTTTGAAGTCTGTGCAAACAAATGACAGATGGATAGATAGAAAATTCTGATTCAGCACCAAAAGGGAGCTGAACTTGTAAAAAATCATGTCTTAATTATTTCTACTGACATCTATGATCTGGAATATAATATGACAAAATTATAAGAGGGCCCATTTATACCACAGGTCTTATTCTCTGCCAGCCTCATGTGAAGTGTAAGAGAACAAGGAACAAAAAATTGCAAGATGGAGAAGACTATGTTAAATGTCTGTTGACCTGGTACATGAAATAAAGCAAGATACAGAGAATAGTCAATAATATAATCCTATTTTAATAAGAATAGAAAATAATCATAAACATTCTTACATATTCTCTGTGTGTTGGTGGGAGGTATATATTTGTATGAGCTTAGGAAAAATGTCGGAGAAGGCAATGGCACCCCACTCCAGTACTGTTGCCTGGAAAATCCCATGGACGGAGGAGCCTGATGGGCTGCAGTCCATGGGGTCGCTAAGAGTCGGGCACGACTGAGCGACTTCATTTTCACTTTTCACTTTCATGCATTGGAGAAGGAAATGGCAACCCACTCCAGTGTTCTTGCCTGGAGAATCCCAGGGATGGGGGAGCCTGGTGGGCTGCCGTCTATGGGGTTGCACAGAGTTGGACACGACTGAAGTGACTTAGCAGCAGCAGGAAAAATGTATAGCTGACTATCCAACAAATTGTTGACATCTGTTTCAAGGAGTGAGGCATGTGGGTTAATGTTTAGATGTAGGAAACTGGGAGGGAGGCATGGGAGGAAGATGGTTTTGCCTTTTTCTTTGCCTACTTCAATTTTGTTTGGCTTGTTTTATAAGCAGTTATAATTTGCACTGACTTCCTTCTTCAAACCGAGGAGTAATACATAGTTTGTTCCCCAAATTAATTGTGATAGTATTAAAAATAATCCATAATTCAAACTAAGTACCTAGATTGACCTGCAAGGCCCTTATGTTCTGGCCTCTCACTACCTCTGAGTCCTCATCTCCTGTGAGTCTCCCCTTTATTTATTCTCAGTTACTCTCAACCTTCTTAACAGGCTTCAAGCATGCTAAGTTTTGTCCTACCACAGGGCCTTTGCACTGACTGCCACCTCTTCCTGGAAACTCTTCCTCCCATGTCCACATGGCTCTCTCTTTCAGGTTGTTCAGGTTTCTGCTAAAATATCACCCTTTGGGTCACTATATATTATATCCCTCTTCCCCAGCACTCTTTCACCTGCTTTATTCTACTTTCTTTTTCTCCATAAAATGTATTGCTATGTGAGAGGCTATATATTTATTTGTCCAGTAGCTTATTGATCTGATCTCCTCACACTAGTATATTTCCTAGTGCCTAAAACAGTGCAAAATATACATGTGACACTTAGTTGATACACACAATTAATAGATACAAAGATGAATAAGTCAACAGTGGTCAACAGTGGTCCATTTTCATGGAGCAATCTAGTGTCATCTGGGACATCCGTTCTGGCCTATACATTTTTTTTTTTAAGGCTATATATTTATTTGTCCAGTAGCTTATTGATCTGATCTCCTCACACTAGTATATTTCCTAGTGCCTAAAACAGTGCAAAATATACATGTGACACTTAGTTGATACACACAATTAATAGATACAAAGATGAATAAGTCAACAGTGGTCAACAGTGGTCCATTTTCATGGAGCAATCTAGTGTCATCTGGGACATCCGTTCTGGCCTATACATTTTTTTTTTTTCCCCCCGAAGAGGCAGCAGAAACAGTAAAAGCTTAAACTCAGGTTTCCTTCTACTCCTAGCCCCTGATATCTAGTGATGTCACTCAGGTTCTCTGTTAATCTTGAAAGATTTATTACCTCTACACTTTACTTGAATTTTTCAGGTTTATTAAACAGGATCAGACTGAGCAAAACCATATCTTTTGGTTTTCTAATAACCTACCATGTATTTATTTTATGTCTCCAACTGTATCTTCTCAACCTTGTTTTAATATATCCAGAATGGAGCATCCAGAAAGGACTTATTCAAGAGGCAAAGTGAGCAGTATATTCTCAACCCTGGCTTCTTCACTGAGATATTCAACCTCCAGAACTTTTATGTCCATTAGGTAAGCATGTTCTATTTATGATAAGATGTTCTTAGGTACAAATGAAATAAAACACAACTTCATTTGGGATAACCAATCAAGATATATTGGTCCTCAAAAACAATTCAGTCTCAAGGAACAGCAGTTTCATGGTTGATGGATCCACCTTCTCAGTCATGTCTCCAAAGACCCAGTTTCTTTTCACTTTTCTGCTCAGTAATCCTGAATCTGAGTTCCATCCTAATATCTACTCTCTTAGTTGTATCAGGATAAGTGCCTGACAAAGTCAAAGATATAATCATCCTTGCTCAAGTCCAGTAGAAGAGATTCCTTCTGCCCCAGTATTGCAACAGTGCTAAGATACACACTTGTAGGGCCAATGTGGGGCATATGTCTTCCCCAGGATTAATGACCATAACCAAGGGAATGGAATGTACTGATTGGATTAAGCCAATCCAAGACCACTCTTAGACCAGGAGTGAGGTCAGCTTACTCTAAAGTCTCATAGAGGAGAGGAGAAGAGAATTCACCTATGGAAGTTAGGAAGCTCTTAGAACAAATGTTCACTACAAATATCACTATAGGGAGGGATGTGAGGGCAAAGGACAAGGGGTCATCGCAACTCTCTATAGCCTCCAAAAAGTTCACAACTACAGCTATTTGATTTGGATTCTCAATGTTCTAAGTCTCTCTGTTGCTGCTGCTGCTAAGTCGTTTCAGTCGTGTCCTACTCTGTGCGACCCCATAGACGGCAGCCTACCAGACTCCCTCGTCCCTGAGATTCTCCAGGCAAAAACACTGGAGTGGGTTGCCATTTCCTTCTCCAATGCATGAAAGTGAAAAGTGAAAGTCAAGTCGCTCAGTCATGTCTGACTCTTCGCAACCCCATGGACTGCAGCCTACCAGGCTCCTCTGTCCATGGGATTTTCCAGACAAGAGTACTGGAGTGAGGTGCCATTGCCTTCTCCTAAAGCACATTTATTTTTCTGGAAATCACATGGAATCCGAGAGAACTAAGTCTGAATCTAGTTGATGGATGTGGTCAGTGTATAGGGGTGGTTCTCAGTTAGGAATTTGCCTCTACAAAAAGGCCAAAGAATTGCCTGATAGAAACAGCAGTGTTAGAAAAAATTAAGTTTTTTTTCCTTCTAAGCCCAGTTTAGGAACTAGGGATGGGAAGGAAAGGAAGAATTCATTAGAACAATAAAAGCTAAATTTTGTATATGTTACCAATTCTTCCCCCATTTAAGCATTAATAATCTTCTACCCTAAAAGCAACAGTGTCTATAAACCCAGTCTTGTAGGGATAATCCAACTTGCCACCAAGGATGTGCTAAGAAAGTTCCAAGAACCAAAGAAAACGTTCAATGGAAATTGATGGCATTATTTTTTTCTTATTGTGGAGAATTTCAAGCACAGAGTCATACAATGAACTACTATGTAGCCATAATCCAGCTTCAACAATGATCTACCCTTGGCTAGTCCTGATTTCAGCAACTCCCCCTCCCACCTTATTTTGGAGCTAACTATATGTCATATCATTTCATCTGTAGATACATCAGTATGTTAACTCATGTCTCTCTAAAAGATAGTGAATCTTTAAGAAACCACTATACTATTATCACAGCCTTTAAAATTAGCAATATTTTGTAAATAATTATCAAATATCAAGTCAGTGTTCACATTTATGTTGTAATTCAGTTCTCATCTCAATGTTGTAATTTTTAAATGTGTATGTTTGAATTAAAAGGCAAATTAAGAAGTCCACATATTATAGCTCATTTATAAGCATTTAAAGTATCTAAGGGTTCCTTCTCACTCCTCTTTTGTCTTTCTTATTATGTGTTAGGAAATCATAAAGCACATTTATTTTTCTGGAAATCACATGGAATCCGAGAGAACTAAGTCTGAATCTAGTTGATGGATGTGGTCAGTGTATAGGGGTGGTTCTCAGTTAGGAATTTGCCTCTACAAAAAGGCCAAAGAATTGCCTGATAGAAACAGCAGTGTTAGAAAAAATTAAGTTTTTTTTCCTTCTAAGCCCAGTTTAGGAACTAGGGATGGGAAGGAAAGGAAGAATTCATTAGAACAATAAAAGCTAAATTTTGTATATGTTACCAATTCTTCCCCCATTTAAGCATTAATAATCTTCTACCCTAAAAGCAACAGTGTCTATAAACCCAGTCTTGTAGGGATAATCCAACTTGCCACCAAGGATGTGCTAAGAAAGTTCCAAGAACCAAAGAAAACGTTCAATGGAAATTGATGGCATTATTTTTTTCTTATTGTGGAGAATTTCAAGCACAGAGTCATACAATGAACTACTATGTAGCCATAATCCAGCTTCAACAATGATCTACCCTTGGCTAGTCCTGATTTCAGCAACTCCCCCTCCCACCTTATTTTGGAGCTAACTATATGTCATATCATTTCATCTGTAGATACATCAGTATGTTAACTCATGTCTCTCTAAAAGATAGTGAATCTTTAAGAAACCACTATACTATTATCACAGCCTTTAAAATTAGCAATATTTTGTAAATAATTATCAAATATCAAGTCAGTGTTCACATTTATGTTGTAATTCAGTTCTCATCTCAATGTTGTAATTTTTAAATGTGTATGTTTGAATTAAAAGGCAAATTAAGAAGTCCACATATTATAGCTCATTTATAAGCATTTAAAGTATCTAAGGGTTCCTTCTCACTCCTCTTTTGTCTTTCTTATTATGTGTTAGGAAATCAACTAATATGCCCTGAAGATTTTTCCATAGTCTGGATGCGGCTGAGCACACCCTCACAGTATAGTCTAACACTTTTCTTTCTTCTCTCCTGAAAATTGGAGAATCTTCAATCTTCATCTCATTCTAAGATGCAGGTGTGGATGGCATTTTGAACCATCAGTCAAGAAAACACATTCATGTATCTTCTCATAGATAAATATATTCAAAAGTGCCTGAATGAGTCCAAGCTGCCATCTTATTAACAACAAATACATAACCCAAATGGAAAGAGTTCACATGGCAGATTGTTATTCTGAAATTTACACAGCTAACATTTCCATGTTGAAGGAAAGTAAACTACACAAGAGTGATTTTGCAAGACCTTACTGCATTCTGTTTTGTAAAGATGCAAAGACATTGCTGGATATTCCATTGATCAATCTACTCAAGCCTGTCTGGTGTGCCAAAACCCAGTATAGAACAGATATGAACCACTTTTCATCCTGAGTGTACTTGTAAAAGGAAACACAACTGCCAACTATAAACGTGATGAAGATGCTGTTAACAACAACAACAACAACAAAAAGATGCTGTTAACAAGGAGGTTGATAATGTGAGGAAGATGAGAATATTGGCAGTACTGACGAATGACACTGATGATTCTAGAAACAGTGCAATATGCTTTACAAATGAAGCTGTTCTTTTTTTGCCAGCTTAGCCTTGAGTTGCGTCAGTTAGTGTGAAATCATCTTTTGTTGCAATCTACCATTCCAATTCTAATTTTGATAGCAAGGCTACATTTGACTATTTCGTGTTTCATGTCAATGGCTTAATGAATTTATTTTTTCCAGTGATATAGCAGCAAAGCTTGTGGTCTGATGCTAATTTACATGGGCTTCCCTGGTGGCTCAGCAGTAAGGAATCTGCCTGCAATGCTGGTGACACAGGAGATGCGGGTTCGATCCCTGGGTCAGGAAGATCCCCTGGAGGAGGAAATGGCAACCCACTCCTGTATTCTTGCCTAGGAAATCCAAGGGACAGAGGAACCTGGCAGGCTATAATTCATAGGATTGCAGAGTCAAGAGCAACTGAACACACACATACAGAATTTTACTAATATACTTTGGTTGGGGACACATGGAGTGCTCAAGCAAAGCACAAAGAACTGGATGCTTTCTGCAGAGTTTATTTTCCTTTAGTAGCTATTATCCCAATTTCACTCCTAGAAGCTTGGCTTCTGGACGGAGGATAATACAAGTCTAACCTTACTTCCAATTGAAGAAGCAATGTGCATGTATACAACCAATATATATGTATATTTTATATATATATATAAAACCAAAGTTAGACTTCATATATATGCAGTATATAACCAAGATAATTGAGATTATTTTGACAATGCATTTCTACATCTTTCTAAACTCACAAGAGCACGTGCATGCACACACACACATTCTACTTTATCCTGCCATTTTACTCTTAAGCTTGGGAAAATTGAAGGTGTGAAGGCAAGCATGTTCTCAGTTCCACTCTGTAGAGGCTTGAGCTAAAATGACGCCTGAAAGCAAATGCAGTGACCTTTAAAGGAATCGAGGAAGCTATTTCCAGCACATTACTAAATGCTATATTTTAAAGGTTCTAACCTTATTTGCTACAAGTATATAATATTGGGAAACCCTCATGAAGGAAGGGTCCGCATTCATCACAGGACACAAGTCTTATAGAGAGTTGGGAAAGTTATTACTTTCCAACTGGCAGACACCAAAGTTCAACTCAGCTCCTTCTGTTTGCTGCATTAAATAAGGTTCAGAGATCACTTTGAGAATTACAGGCTTTCTGACCTAACAAAAATATAATGTTTTCTGCAAATAACAATAGCCATATCATCATGCAGAACAATTTATGACACAAACACACATATCACCTTTTACAGTTCACGCCAGCTGGCAAGACTGACCCTTCATGTGTCTATGGTATTAATTTACTCTTCCAGTTGATTAATAATAGTAATTGATCTATGAGACTCAGTATCAAAATAAAGAATGGAAAGCAGAAGAAATAGAGTTTTTTATTGGAAAAAAAAGCCCTAAAACACAGTCTTTGAAACTAAAGTTAGACTTCATTATGCAGACCTGGAGGACTATTTGCAAAAAATAAAAATATATAATATTGATTATCTTGACACTTAATAGAGTACTCAGTTTAGATGTCATAGAATACATAGATAGATAGATGACTGATCAATTGATCCTGATATTGCTGACAATAATGAAACAAATTACATCTGTATATCGCTTTACAAAACACCGGTGTTTGGCACTCTTTTTTATTCTTAACCTTATTATATATTATAGATTGAAAGTAAAGATTTCCAGCAAGTCAGCTTCAGTGGATCTTTCCCACGCTGATTGCATAACTCACATCTGTGAAGGAGTAAGTTGCCAATTATCTCATGGTTGTAGGATTTATAAATCAGCCAAGTCAATAAAACATTGTGTGGGGGCTTCCGTGGTCAGAAGTGTCTCCTGTTGCCCTTTATGCTAAATGGAGCTGTCAAAACATTAGTAAATAACCCTAATTATCTAACAATGTGCTGGCCTCTATTGCAATGGTCAGACTGATTTTTAATAGCAGACTGGAGAATCTCTTTCAACCTAGTTAGCATAAAATCATTTGTTGCCATTTATTGGTTTTCCATACTTAGAGTTGAAAGATTGAAGCCACCAGCAGAAAGCAACTATAGGGGGCCAATGCCATGGATTTCCAGGCTAGGGGGAGGCTCTTGGTACAGCTTCTATCATGATCAGAGAACAACTGTGCGAGGGTTTTGAAGGTTCTCATTTAACCAAAGCCCCAGGCAAAGGAAATCAATGAGGGCACCGCTCTCTGAAGTGGCAATAAGCAAAGTCAGAGAAGGAAAGGAAACCAAATGGTTAAAGACAGCGAGCAAACTACACTCAAAAATTAGTTCCATTTCACAAATAAGGGTAGGAAAAGCTGAGAAACTCGGCCATAAGACATTAAATCAAGAAGTCACTTAAACCTAAAGATCTTCCCAATGGTTCCCCTGTGACTTGGGCCATCACAGCTACAAAATACCCTTGACTGAGTTACAGGAAATCTAAGATCTGTTGTTAGTGGCTGACTTCTAATGGCACAATGAGTATCCTAAAGCATTTTAGGCTACTGTTGTCAAAACGCTCTAGAAGGAAACAAAATACACATTGATTTTCAGTATGGAGATCCCAGTATTACTGTAAGTCAAAAAATATTTCTGCAAGATAATTCCTGTAGCCTGGGACACAACAAAATAAACCCAGGGAAGTTCAGGGCTGGGAGTCATTTGCACTAGCCCATCCTGAATTATCTTGGGCTGCTCATTTTTATTTCATGCTACCCCACCCTTTTATCTGCCACCCATGTCCGGGGAAATATCATTCCTAAGATGGCTGTATTTAATCCAAACTCAGCAAAGATAATGAAAAGAAACTACTGAAGAGTACACATGGTGCATGTCAATCCTCTGCTACATTTTGTTCTTTGGCAAAATTGGTTGTGGGTTTGCCAAGGGAGCCTGGAATAGGGTGAAGACGCTTACTCCTTGGAAGAAAAGTTATGTCCAACCTAGAAGTGCTGCGATTCATGGGGTCGCAAAGAGTCGGACACGACTGAGCGACTGAACTCAGAACTCAGAGCTCAGTGGAACTTGAGGCTCACAAGACTTCAGTGGAAGGATGTGTTCGTGTATCTCCTTATAGGCATGCTGGATGTCGTCATGCAGGGATACCCAGCAAATTCACCATTTCTAGGTTTCAGATGGCTGTCATGCCTGCTTGTGTGCTCAGTTGCTTCAGTTGTATCCAACTCTTGAGGACCCCATGGACTGTAGCCCACCAGGCTCCTCTGGCATGATATTTTCCAGGCAAGAATACTGGAGTGGGTTGCCATTTCCTTCTCTAGAGGGTCTTCCTGACCCAGGGATCAAACCCGCATCTCCTGCATTACAGGCAGATTCATCCCTGCTCAGCCATCTAGGAAGCCCGTCATGCCTACTGCTTCTAATAGCCAAGCACTGTTCTACATACTCGGTGTGGGATAACTCATTTAATCTTCTCGATAATCTTCAGCAGTTGCTGCTGTAATTATGCTTATTTTTTCCTATTTAGGAAACTGAACTTCAGAGAGGCTAAAAGATTTGCCAAAGTCACACAGTGAGTGGGACAGCTGGAATTTGAACCCAGGTTATGGATTCCAGTGATATTTGTTGCCTCAGAGTTTTGTGAGGATTCAAGCATTCCTGATACACAGTACCAAAGAAATCTTAGCTACTATTTTTTTATTATTTAGATTCATCCTATTGCTGTTGTCCTATTTTTATTAACTCAGTTGAGTTCAGTTGCTCAGTCGTGTCCAACTCTTTGTGACCCCATGAACCGAAGCACGCCAGGCCTCCCTGTCCATCACCAACTCCTGGAGTCCACCCAAACCCATGTCCACTGAGTCGGTGATGCCATCCAACCATTTCATCCTCTTTCGTCCCCTTCTCCTCCTTGTCCAACTCTTTGTGACCCCATGAACCGAAGCACGCCAGGCCTCCCTGTCCATCACCAACTCCTGGAGTCCACCCAAACCCATGTCCACTGAGTCGGTGATGCCATCCAACCATTTCATCCTCTTTCGTCCCCTTCTCCTCCTGCCCTCAATCTTTCCCAGTATCAGGGTCTTTTCAAATGAGTCAGCTCTTCGCATCGGGTGGCCAAAGTATTGGAGTTTCAGCTTCAGCATCAGTCCTTCCAATGAATATTCAGGACTGATTTCCTTTTGTATACTATTTTAAAGATTTTGACTTATATATTCATTATACCTTTTCCTTGGCTTATCTTCCCCAAGTGAACTTGACCTGTTGCAAATGTATAATATTTAATCTACTAGCTGACAGGAACCTGGTGTGATGGTTAATTTTATGTGTCCACTTGCCTGGGCCATGGTGCCCAGACATTTAGTCAAACATTATTCTGGATGTTTCTGTGAGTATGTTTTCTGAATGAAAATAACATTTTGAGGAAAGCAGGTTGCCCTCCACAATGTGGGTGGGCCTCAATCAGTCCGTCAAAGGCCTTCATAGGACAAAGACTGACCTCCCCAAGAAAGAAAGAATTCTACCTACAGGTGGTCTCCAGACTGAACTGCAACATCAGTTTCTCCATGGGTCCCCAGCCTGATGGCCCATCTGTAGGTTTTGGACTTGCCTCTAAAGCTGCCTAAGCCAATTCTTTACTATATATATGTGTGTGTGTGTGTGTGCGCACAATTTTTTTAGTATACACACATGCACATCCTATTGCTTCTTTTCTTTGGAGAATCCTGAATAATACATGCATGAACTGAAATGTCAAAAACAAGCCTGGGCATTTTTACCAGCCTACACAAATTACTTCACTTCTCCCTATCCATCCTGGCACCTGGAGAGTTAGAAGATCCCCAAATTTCTCCTTGGGGAGTAGACTTTCGAAGTATCATTTGTTTGCTGTTACTCCTTGTCAGTTTGCCTACAGAGAACTTCAGGCTGCACAGTAAACACAAATGCCAGCAGTGCGACCAGTTTGCCCCAAGTTTTGGCTTGTTCTGGGACTTTCTGGGTCATCATCTGAACAAGCTCACACAGCTGGTGAGGAGGGCAGCCTAGTCCCGTCCCCTCACTGCATCTGCCTTTGCCACAGATGACCACAGCCCTCGTGTCAGCCGAAACCAAGATGTGATTGATTAAATATCCTGCCAGAGATTTTATAACTAATTATTTATGTTCCCTAAGGCTAATCTTTTTTTAAAAATAGTGAAAAAACAATGTCAATAGCTTGCAAAAGATAACTCACACACCATCAAAAGCAAGTGTAGCATTTCACCCAGTTCCACCTGTTAATCCCCCAGCAAGGATGTCCTTTTCATAAGTTAAAGATTTCTTATAAGATGGAATGATGTGAGTTATAAACAGCTGGTGGGCGGTTTAGCATAGTTGCAGGTGAGTGAATCTCCACCCTTCCCCTGCCCCACACTTTTTATTTTCTTGCTCTTGTCACTTTAAAGATAAAAAAGCTACACCCTCCAGAAAGCACAAGATATAAAACCAGTATGTTTGCCTTTCAATGAAAAACCTCCGGCTCTCAGCTGGAGTGCAACACCCTAACATCAATGAGAAGGTTTTTCTAAGAACTGAAATGCAGGACCAGGAATGTGACTGTTTCTGTAGGGGAATCCTGCTAATGAGCTTTAATGTCCCTGACAACTCAGATCCCTCTAGGCTGAAGTATCTTTTGCATATTGTCACCTCAGGCATGCTTTTGTTTCCTAAAATCTTAATCTACTAAGACATATTTGAGATTTAAGAATCAAAATGTTTACATGAATTCAGTTCTTTTTTAAGTTCTGGCCAATGGAATGATGAAAATGATACATAGGTATAGTCCAAACTTCTCTCTCTTTTTTTTTTTTAAACTGACCTTCTCTTTTTTAGAGCAGTTTTAGATTCCCAGCAAAACTGCAGAAGGGAGAGAGATTTCTTTTATACTTCCTGCCCCTACACATGCTATCCCCGTTATCATGCCATCCAACATCCATCAGTTGTTACAACTGATGAGCCTGTATTGACACATCATTATCACCCAAAGCCCACACTTTGCATTACAGTTCACTCTTGGTGTTGGATGGTATACGGACTTAGAGCAATGTATTGTGAAATGAAATATTTTCTACTCTAAGCTCTACCAGTAAACAAGACTTTCCCAGCTGCAAATTTATGAGCCCAGGTGAAGCAAAGCCAAATATTTGGATGCCATCAGGTACCTCCTCCCCAGTAAGCACTGAGGAGCTGCGGGGATATGAGAGGTGGCCATTTACCACATTCACCATCTCTTACAGAAGGCAAGAACTTAATATGTGAACAATAAAGAAAGCACGATTGGCCCCAGATAGCTAGATGCATATGAAAGAAATGATGTCAGCAAGCCCGGATGCTTGCATCTTCCCATACATAGAAGAACACTAAATCTCTTCATGTGAGAGATTTAGTTTTCTCTTAATTAACAGTAATCTTTTAATATACGGATTACCTGCCCCTTGCTGCAAACTTGTATATAGCCTGTCTCCTCTCCTACCTCCTCAGAGTAAGCTCTCTTGGTTCACCTAAGATACTGTCTCCCAGGCTCAAGTCCTAACATTCCCAATGAATAAAATCTAACTCTCAACTTTTATACTGTGAGTATTTTTTTAGTTGACAGTATGATAACATGTACCCACCATTATGGTATCATGCAGAGTAGTTTCACTATCCTAAAAGCCCTCTGTGTCCTTCCTGTTCATCCCTCCCTCCCTTCTAACCTTTGGCAATCACCTATCTTCTAACTGTCTCTATGGTTTTGATTTTTTCCTTAACATATAGTTTTTGGAAGCATGCAGTATGTAGCCTTTCCAGATTGGCTTCCTTCACTTAGTAATATGCATTTAAGTTTTCTGCAAATCTTTTCATAGCTTCCTAGCTTCTTTCTTTTTAACTCTGAATAATATTCCATTGATTGAATGTATCACAGTTTTTCGGTTCACCTACTGAAGCAGATCTTGGTTGCCAAATTGCCAACTTCTCTTTTGAAATATCTTTTTGAAAAATAAAGGGATTAGTAGCTCACTTCAAGAAAAAAGAAAATACTATATTTTTTAAAGATATATTTGTGGATCAAAGGCTACAAATTTGGTGGATGTGTTAGGCAAATTGGGTAGGAGTGGCCTTGAATGAAGAAAACCAATAAGTTATAAAAATATCAGTCTTCAGTATGATTTAATCTGGCTTAATCACTCATTGTTAAATAGTGCACAGAATTAAGAATTTTGAATATATGTTTATCGCTAAAACTATGGCATTTTTTGGCAATTCCAAATTTTACCTAGTTAGCAACTTGCTTCATTCAAGACTCTAAATTATTCTGTTAACTAATACCACTACCTTAAGAGAAAACAATATCAACTTTCATTTTCAGAAGAAAAATGAAGCAAAATAACTATAAAAAATAGATTCCTGGCATGGTACATCTCAGGTATAAGGTTTACTTACTTTGTGCCCTCCTAATGACACACATAGTGATTCCTTTAAGAAATTTAGCTGGCTGCCTAGCTAGTTGTTTGCATCACATAACTCAAAATAATTTTTTTTTTTAATCAAACCAACCTATGGTTTCTGAGCTGTTCATAACATCTCCATGATAATGTAAGCTCCATGAAGGCATCTGTAGTTTCCTGGTTGGGTTCCTGGACCACGGTCTTCAATAAATATTTGCTGAATGAATGCCCATTTGTTTGTTTGTTTAAAATGAATAAGAACTGTATTTGATTCACAGGCTAGGTATGCCTGCCACCATATTATAGCCAATACAGTAGATCTGGGAATCAGCCCTTGCCAACAATTCTCAATCTGGGCAGAGTTATGTTGGGCGTACTCTAAAGGGCACCATTTTTATACATGACAATGATGGGAATTGTGGTCTCTGGAGTTAGTGTGGCAGCCCTAGTTGATTTTTCTGATTATCATCAATATCCCCTGAGAAATGCTGTATGGTCAATGTTTACTTCTAATCAAGAAGCAAGATGAACGAACGTTACTTTCCATGTGCTTGAGATTTTTACATGCTATATAATTAACTAATTGAAAGTATCCTGCAGTATTACAAGTCTGAGAACTCTTGTTATTAGTTTCTCCTGCTGCTGCTGGCTGCTCAGTTGCTTCAGTCATGTCCTACTCTGTGCAACCCCACAGACGGCAGCCCACCAGGCTCCTCTGTCCCTGGGATTCTCCAGGCAAAAACACTGGAGTGGGTTGCCATTTCCTTCTCCAATGCTTAAAAGTAAAAAGTGAAGTGAAGTTGCTCGGTCATGCCCAACTTTTAGTGACCCCATGGACTGCAGCCTACCAGGCTCCTCTGTCCATAGGATTCTCCAGGCAAGAGTACTGAAGTGGGTTGCCATTGCCTTCTCCATTAGTTTCTCCTAAATGGGGATAAAAATCCTGCCCTGGCTGCCTCATTGAGGTGGTGTGAATTTTTTACTTCTGTGTGCTCATCTGTAAACCAGTAGAGGTAAAACTGGACCTGTATGGATTCTTATAGTTCTGACATTCTATAAATTTAAAATCAGAATCCTCAGAATTCAGGCCCATTATATGATTATAGCCTTTGACTTTCAAGGTGCAAATCACATTGCAACTAAAATCTTTGTTTTTTTTATTCAACAAATATTTAGGAAACGCCTATGATGTTGGTAGTCACTAAGAAAGGACTAGATATGCCCAATTACCTCCAGCAGTAATAACTGACAACAAATGTCAGCATGCACTAAATGTTTACTATGCACCAGCCCCTCTTCTAAGATTTATATATTCTATTAATCCTCTTAACAATCCTATAAGTACAAGTACTAGTGAAAGTTGCTCAATATGTCACTCTTTGTGACCCCATGGACCATACAGTCCATGGAATTCTCTTGGCCAGAATACTGGAGTGGGAAGCTGTTTCCTTCTCCAGGGGATCTACCCAAACCAGGGATCAGACCCAGGTCTCCTGCATTGCAGGCAGGTTTACCATCTGAGCCACCAGGGTAACCCTAACAATCCTATAAGCTGGTATAAATAAAGAAACTGAGGCACAGACAGGGTACACTCATCACCAGTAAGCGAAAGAGCTAGGACTCAAATAGAGACAGTGTGACTCCAAATCAATTGTTCCTAATTATTCAGTCAGTTCAGTCACTCAGTCGTGTCCGACTCTTTGCGACCCCATGAATCACAGCATGCCAGGCCTCCCTGTCCATCACCAACTTCCAGAGTTCACTCAGACTCACGTCCATCGAGCCGGTGATACCTTCCAGCCATCTCATCCTCGGTCGTCCCTTTCTCCTCCTGCCCCCAATCCCTCCCAGCATCAAGGTCTTTTCCAATGAGTCAATTCTTCACATGAGGTGGTCAAAGTACTGGAGTTTCAGCTTTAGCACCATTCCTTCCAAAGAAATTCCAGGGCTGATCTCCTTCAGAATGGATTGGTTGGATCTTGCAGTCCAAGGGACTCTCAAGAGTCTTCTCCAACACCACAGTTCAAAAGCATCAATTCTTTGGCACTCAGCTTTCTTCACAGTCCAACTCTCACATCTATACATGACCCCTGGAAAAACCATAGCCTTGACTAGATGGACCTTTGTTGGCAAAGTAATGTCTCTGCTTTTTTGAATATGCTATCTAGGTTGGTCATAACTTTCCTTCCAAGGAGTAAGCGTCTTTTAATTTCATGACTGCAGTCACCATCTGCAGTGATTTTGGAGCCCCAAAAAATAAAGTCAGCCACTGTTTCCCCATCTATTTGCCATGAGGTGATGGGACCAGATGCCATGATCTTCGTTTTCTGAATGTTGACCTTTAAGCCAACCTTTTCACTCTCCTCTTTCACTTTCATCAAGAGGCTTTTTAGTTCCTCTTCACTTTCTGCCATAACGGTGGTGTCATCTGCATATCTGAGGTTATTGATATTTCTCCCAGCAATCTTGATTCCAGCTTGTGTTTCTTCCAGTCCAGCGTTTCTCATGATGTACTCTGCATATAAGTTAAATAAGCAGGGTGATGATATACAGCCTTGAGATACTCCTTTTCTACACTATCATAAAAAAACTACAAATAAATTACAAAAGAAAACAAAGAATGTGAACAGTTACTTATAGATCGGCATTTTCTACCTGGATTTAACTTGTAAACTGAAAGAAAATTATCCACATCATCTAAAGTAGATTCAGTGGGAGGAATCAGGATGAGAATCAACAATAACAAAAAACAAAGTCCCCATCTCTTAATATAGTCATCAGTTCAGTTCAATTGCTCAGTCATGTCCAACTCTGAGATCCCATGGACTGCAGCACTCCAGGCTTCTCTGTCCATCATTAACTCTCAAAGTTGCTCAAATTCATGTCCATAGAGTCGGTGATGCCATCCAACAGCCATCCCCTTCTCCTCCTGCCTTCAATCTCTTCCAGCATCAGCGTCTTTTCAAATGAGTCAGTTCTTCCCATCAAGTGGCCAAAGTATGGGAGTTTCAGCTTCAGCATCAGTCCTTCCAATGAATA
>SJYT01028463.1:357501-406148 GCA_006410635.1 Cephalophus harveyi | reverse complement strand
CAGTAGTAGATATAATGGTCATCTGAGTTAAATTCACCCATTCCAGTCCATTTTAGTTAGCTGATTCCTAGAATGTCGACATTCACCCTTGCCATCTCCTGTTTAACCACTTCCAATTTGCCTTGATTCATGGACCTGACATTCCAGGTTCCTATGCAATATTGCTCTTTACAGCATTGAACCTTGCTTCTATCACCAGTCACATCCACAACTGGGTATTGTTTTTGCTTTGGCTCCATCCCTTCATTCTTTCTGGAGTTATTTCTCCACTGATCTCCAGTAGCATATTGGGCATCTACCAACCTGGGAAGTTCCCCTTTCAGTATCCTATCATTTTGCCATTTAAAACTGTTCATGGGGTTCTCAAGGCAAGAATACTGAAGTGGTTTGCCATTCTCTTCTCCAGTGGACCACGTTCTGTCAGAGCTTTCCACCTTGACCTGCCCATCTTGGGTGGCCCCACAAGGCATAGCTTAGTGTCATTGAGTTAGACAAGGCTATGGTCCATGTGATTAGACTGGCGAGTTTTCTGCGATTATGGTTTGTGTGTCTGCCCTCTGATGCCTCTCACAATACCTAACATCTTACTTGGGTTTCTCTTACCCTGGACATGGGTATCTCTTCATGGCTGCTCCAGCAAAGTGTAGCCACTGCTCCTTACCTTGGACAAGGGGTATCTCCTCACCACTGCCCCTCCTGATCTTGAACATAATTATTACTGTAATTATTCACAAAAGTGAAATCATTTGTGTATATTGAACTATTTGATCTTTAGTTTAAGGACCTCTAGGAAGATGGGACCTTTCCAAGACATTAATTTAATAATATTTAGAGCATGGTGCTGGGGCTCCCTAATGGATCACCTATAAAATGAAAGGGTGAGATGACCTTTAGAATCTTCCAGCTCTCCCAGCCTGTTTCTGTAAGATATACCTCTGTGGAGGCTATTCTAATAAATGTGCTAAGTTTCCAAAAATTGGAATTAATGAGATATTTTCATAAAAGTGGTTGAGCATGATATGATTATGTAGAAATAAATAATGTTTCTTCTTACTAGTTAGAAAATATCATGGAAAATGTGATATTTATAAAAACAAACTCCATAAAATTCTTTAAAGCTAGCAAGACACACAAGAGAATTATGGGGGGAAAAAAAAGCAAATCATTCCTGAAAAATATAAACTAATTATTGAATAATTGGAGACAGAATGCTTTCAGATGGCAAAACTATATGTTGTAATCATATTAATTATTGACAAATTGAGTTGCTTGATTAAAGCATATCCAATAAAAACATCAACAGATTTTTCTTCTTTTAGCATACCTGAAAAATGTTTCAAAATTTCATATGGAGAATACATACATATGAACAGCTAAACATATTTTGAAAGAGAAAAGACTGGGTACAATACCATAGGATTCATATTTCACTACACATACGAAGTTCTTAATATACCCAAGAATTCAATGTAAAAGCCAGATCTTAACAATCAGGAAAAAACCAAATGGGTGAATATCTGTCATCTCTTCAGCATGGAAAGACTTGAAAGCAAGACCAAAGGAAAGAAGGAAGGAAGAAAGGGGGAGGAAGGGAAGGAAGGAAGGGAAAGAAGGACCCCATGGGAATGTTAATAATTCAAACACATTATCATTTTTTATCCATGAAAATAGTATAAACTAAATGTAAATGCATATAAGCTAGAAGAGTATTTGCAAGATATGATGAAGGTTTAATATTCAAAATATTAAAAGCTCATATAAAGTGAAAGCGAAGGTCACTTAGTTGTGTCCAACTCTTTGTGACCCCATGGACTATACAGTCCATGGAATTCTCCAGGCCAGAATACTGGAGTAGGTAGCCTTTCCCTTCTCCAGTGGATCTTTCCAACCCGGGGATCAAACCCAGGTCTCCCGCATTGAGGGCAGATTCTTTACCAGCTGAGCCACAATGGAAGCCCAAGGATACTGGAGTGGGTAGCCTATCCCTTCTCCAGGGGATCTTCCTGACCCAGGAATCAAACCGGGGTCTCCTGCATTGCAGGCAAATTCTTTATCAACTGAGCTATGCGGGAAGCCCAAAAGCTCATGTCAAGCTTATCTTATTTCAGGGGCCCAAGGAGCAGACAATAAGAATTAAAAATGGGACAATTTTATTAGGTATTTTAGTTACCTGAGGCTATCATACAAAATACCACAAACTGGGTGGCTTAAACACCAGGAATTTATTGTCTCACAGATCTGGAGACTAAAAATTGGATACCTAAGGGTCAGCAGGTTGGTTCTTTCTGAGAGCTTTAAAGAAGAGTCTGTTCCATACCTTCCCCCAAGGTATTGGGGGTTTCTTGGCTTGTAGATGGTATTCCCCTCCTGTCTTCAATCCATCTTCCTTCTGTGAGTCTGTATCTTCACATGGTGCTCTTTACAGGAGAAGGCCTGTCATTTTGGATTAGGGGCCCATCCTATTTCAGTGTGACCTCAGCTGGTTTCTTGGCTTGTAGATGGTATTCCCCTCCTGTCTTCAATCCATCTTCCTTCTGTGAGTCTGTATCTTCACATGGTGCTCTTTACAGGAGAAGGCCTGTCATTTTGGATTAGGGGCCCATCCTATTTCAGTGTGACCTCAGCTTAACTACTTACATCTGCAGCAACACTATTTCTGAAGCATGTCAGGTTCTAAAGTATTGAGGGGTACAACTTTGAAATATGAATTTGGGTGGAATGTAATTTTACTCATAACATTAGGAGAACAGCTTGTGTGAGAGGGAATCAGGAGGGAGCCTAGCCTGGGAGGGTCATCAGAGATGGAGAGAAAGGGTGTAAACTGCCTCTAATCTAAGGGAGGGTCCGAAAGGCATAGAGGAGTCAGATTCAGATAACAAAGGTATTCTGTTTCTCCTGGGGGTGGATCTTCCTCAGTATCCCCAGTGCACTCCACACCCGGCCATTGGCAGGAAGCAGCCCATCAGTGGTGTGACCTCAGCATGAGCAAGCCAGGGATTTCAGAGTGCTCCATCTGGGGCCCTGGTCAAGGGCCCCTGCTGTAGTAGGAGCCTGGGGGCGCTCTCATGGCTGCCACAATAACCACAAGACATGAAGGGGTGGGGGCTGATTCACAAAAAAGGAAATAAAAAATGTTCAGTTTCACTGGTAATCATAAAATTGAAATATAAGATAGCATGCCATTTTTTTGTTGTTGTGTTTAAAATTATCAAAGAGTTATTTTTAAAAAATGAGGGTGCAAAGTGCTGGTGAGGGTGAGGTAGGCAGGCTGGAATGCAATTTGGTTGGGAAAAAAAAAAACTGTCTTTTTGTCACCACATGTTTTTACCTAGTCATTCTTTATTTAGAAATTCATCTTAGAAAACAGTCAGAAATGCCTACAAAGACACATGCCCAAAGATGATTATTAGTTATTGTTTAGTTGCTAAGTCGTGCCTGACTCTTTTGCGACCCCATGGACTGTAGCCTACCAGGCTTTTCTGTGAATGGATTTCCCAGGTAAGAATACTGGATTGGGCTGCCATGTCCTTCTCCAGGGGATTTTCCCAACCCAGGGATCGAACCTGCATCTGCTGCATTGGCAGACAGATTCTTTACCACTGAGCCACCAGGGAAGCCCAAGATGATTATAATATTTATAGTCATAAAAACAATAGATGCAATCAAAAAGAAAGACTTAATCACAAAGGAATCTACAGGAAATGTTGATGTATTCAGTTAATGGGATAAGATAAGGCTATCCAAAACCACACCTTTGAAAAACTTGTAATGTTACAGGAACACATTTAAGATAAAAGGCTGTTAATAAAGATAATTTGTATTTCCATACATAATCTGAACTCAATCATGAAAACATACATGGGCATGGGAAAAAATAACCAGAAGGAAGCATGTCAACATTTTAGCAGTAATTATTCCCAAGCTATAGGAAGGTTTTGCATGATTGCTGCTTTCTTCTTTTCTCTTCTCTATATTTTCTGCCAAGTATTAAAATGGGTGATTTTTTTGTTATAAAATGGCAGTTCTTCCACACTTGAGAAAGAGGTAAGAATGAACCAGTGACAGGAGGTTTAGGTGATCATGACAGCCCTGAAGGAACTGGGACCACCTATTTTCTCAGTGATGTAGGAATGAAAGTGAAAGAGGAAATAAAATAAATAACTCAACACGCCTCTGAGACATCCTACTCCCCATTCAGTCCTTGTGCACCAGAGTAAAGAGGATCACAAGTTAGCTCAATTCCAGTTAGGACCAATTGGCTCAATGTCATCCTCTATAACCACCTCCAAATTTATATCTAAGCCAAAAAGAAGAGACAATGCGCTTTCAATAAGTCACTCTGTAGTCTAGAAAACAAGTGTCCTCTAACTAGGGAAAAATGCTTAAATGTGCTGTGATGGACCCCAAGGCATCAATTCCTTCAGTCTCCTGGGGCTTGTGCAATTATATGATATCTACCTGCTCTCTCATTCCCTTCTGGCCAGGAAGACAGGGAACGCAGAGGAATGAGGTGTCACTCAGAGGTCTTCTTCCCATCCCCTTCATTTCTAGCCTCATGCTGCTGCTGCTCAGTCACATCACTAATGTCTACTCTTTGCAAATCTATGGACTCTGGCCCACCAGATTCTTCTGTCTATGGGATTCTCCAGGTAAGAATACTGGAGTGGGTTGCCATGCCCTCCTCCCATTTCTGGCCTCATTCATTTCAGTTGCCCATTCATGTCTGACAATTTGTGACCCCATGGACTGTGGTAAGTCAGGCTTCCATGTCCATCACCAACTCCTGAACTTTACTCAAACTCATGTCCATCAAGTTGGTGATGCCATCCAACCATCTCATCCTCTATCATCCTCTTCTCCTCCCACCTTCAATCTTTCCCAGTATCAGGGTCTTTTCCAACGAGTCAGTTCTTCCCATCAGGTGGCCAAAGTATTGGAGTTTCAGCTTCAGCGTCAGTCCTTCCAATGAATATTCAGAACTGATTTCCTTTAAGATTGACTGGCTGGATCTCATGGCAGTCCAAGAGACTCTCAAGAGTCTTCTCCAACACCACAGTTTAGATGCATCAGTTCTTTAGCACCCAGCTTTCTTTATAGTTCAGCTCACATCCATACATGACCACTGGAAAAACCACAGCCTTGACTAGACGGACCTTTGTTGACAAAGTAATGTCTCTCTCTGCTTTTTAGTATGCTGTCTAGGTTAGTCATAGCTTTTCTTCCAAGGAGCAAGCGTCTTTTAATTTCATGGCTGCAGTCATCATCTGCAGTGGTTTTGGAGCCCCCAAAAATAAAGTCTGTCACTGTTTCCACTGTTTCCCCATCTATTTGCCATGAAGTGATGGGACCAGATGCCACGATCTTAGTTTTCTGAATGTTGAGCTTTAAGCCAACTTTTTCACTCTCCACTTTCACTTTCATCAAGAGGCTTTTTAGTTCATCTTCACTTTCTGCCATAACGGTGGTGTCGTCCTCATATCAATCTTGATTCCAGTTAGTGCTTCATCAAACCTGGAATCTTGCATGATGTACTCTGCCTATAAGTTAAATAAGCAGGGTGACAATATACAGCCTTGACATATCCCGTTCCCAATTTGGAACCAGTCTACTGTTCCATATCCAGTTCTAACTTCTGCTTCTTGATCGGTTTACAGATTACTCAGGAGGCAGGTCAGGTGGTTCGATAATCCCATCTCTTGAAGAACTTTCCACAGTTTATTGTGATCCACACAGTCAAAGGCTTTAGCATAGTTAATAAAGCAGAAGTAGATATTTTTCTGGAACTCTCTTTGTTTTTCAGTGATCCAACAGATATTGGGAATTTGATCTCTGGTTCCTCTGCCTTTTCTAAATCCAGCTTGAATATCTGAAAGTTCACAGTTCATGTACTGTTGAAGCCTGGCTTGGAGAATTTTGAGCATTTCTTTGCTAGCATGGAAGATAAGAGCAATTGTGTGGTAGTTTGAGCATTCTTTGACATTGCCTTTCTTTGAGATTGGAATGAAAACTGACCTTTTCCAGTCCTGTGGCCACTGTTGAGTTTTCCACATTTGCTGGCATATTGACTGCAGCACTTTCACAGCATCCTCTTTTAGGATTTGAAATAGCTCAACTGGAATTCCATCACCTCCACTAGCTTTGTTCATAATGATGCTTCCTAGGGCCCACTTGACTTTGCATTCCAGGATGTCTGACTCTAGGTGAATGATCACAGCATTGTGAAGATAGTTTTTGTGTAGGTCTTCTGTGTATTCTTGCCACCTCTTCTTAATATCTTTTGCTTCTGTTAGGCCCATGTAATTTCTGTCTTTTATTGAGCCCATTTTTTGCATGAAATGTTCCCTTGATATCTTTAATTTTCTTGAAGAGATCTCTAGTCTTTCCCATTCTGCTGTTTTCCTCTATTTCTTGGCACTGATTGCTGAGGAGTTCAGTTCAGTTCAGTTCAGTTCAGTCACTCAGTCGTGTCCGACTCTTTGCGACCCCGTGGACTGCAACCTACGAGGCTTCTCCGTCCATGGGATTCTCCAGGCAAGAATACTGGAGTGGATTGCCATTTCCTTCTCCAGGGGATCTTCCCGACCCAGGGATCGAACCCAGGTCTCCCGCATTGGAGGCAGACGCTTTAACCTCTGAGCCACCAGGGAAGCTGAGGAAGGCTTTCTTATCTCTGCTTGCTATTCTTTGGAACTCTGCATTCAAATGCGTATATCTTTCCTTCTCTGCTTTGCCTTTTGCTTCTCTTCTTTTCTCAGCTATTTGTAAGGACTCCTCAGACAACCATTTTGCCTTTTTGCATTTTTTTCCTTGGGGATGGTCTTCATCACTGCCTCCTGTACAATGTCAGGAACTTCCATCCGTAGTTCATCAGGCATTCTATCAGATTGAATCCCTTGAAGCTATTTGTCACTCCCACTGTATAGTTGTAAGGGATTTGATTTAGATCATACCTGAATGGTCTAGTGGTTTCCCCCAATTTCTTCAATTTAAGTCTGAATTTGGCAATAAGGAGTTCATGATTTGAGTCACAATCAGCTCCTGGTCTTGTTTTTGCTGACTGTATAGAGCTTCACCATCTTTGGCTGCAAAGAGTATAATCAATCTGATTTAGGTATTGACCATCTGGGGATGTCCATGAGTAGAGTCGTCTGTTATGTTGTTGGAAGTGGGTGCTTTCTATGACCAGTGCATTCTCTTGGCAAAATTTTGTTAGCCTTTGACCTGCTTCTTTTTGTATCTAAGACCAAATTTTCCTGTTACTCCAGGTATCTCTTGACTTCCTACTTTTACATTCCAGTCCCTACAGTGAAAAGGACATCTTTTCTGGGTGTTAGTTCCAGAAGATCTTGTAGGTCTTCATAGAACTGTTCAACTTCAGCTTTTTCAGCATTACTGGTTGGGACATGAAAAGTGAAAGTGAAGTCGTGTCCAGCTCTTTGCAACCCCATGGACTGTAGCCCACCAGGCTCCTCCATCCATGGGATTCTCCAGGCAAGAATACTGGAGTGGGTTGCCATTTCCTTCTCCAGGGGATCTTCCTGACCCAGGGATTGAACCCAGGTCTCCCGCATTGCAGGCAGATGCTTTAACCTCTGAGCCACCAGGGAATGTGATATTGAATGGTTTGCCTTGGAAACGAACAGAGATCATTCTGTCATTTTTGAGATTGCATCCAAGTACTGCATTTTGGACTCTTTTGTTGACTATGATGACTATTCCATTTCTTCTAACTGATTCTTGCCCACAGTAGTAGATATAATGGTCATCTGGGTTAAATTCAACCATTCCAGTCCATTTTAGTTCACTAATTCCTAAAATGTTGATGTTGACTCTTGGCATCTCCTGTTTGACCACTTCCAATTTGCCTTGATTCATGGACTTAACATTTCAGGTTCCTATGCATTATTTCTCTTTACAGCATCAGACTTCCATCACCTGTCACATCCACAAATGGGTGTTGTTTTTGCTTTAGTTCCATCTCTTCATTCTTCCTGGAGTTATTTCTCCACTGATCTCCTGTAGCATACTGGGCACCTACCAACCTGGGGAGTTCATCTTTTAGTGTGCTATCTTTTTGCCTTTTCATGCTGTTCATGGGGTTCTCAAGGCAAGAATACTGAGGTGGCTTGCCATTCCCTTCTCCAGTGGACCATGTTTTGCCAGAACTCTCCACCGTGGCCCTACATGGCATGGCTCATAGTTTCATTGAGTTAAACAAGGCTGTGGTCCATGTGATCAGTTTGGTTAGTTTTCTGTGATTATAGTTTTCATTCTGTCTGCCCTCTGATGGATAAGGATAAGAAGCTTATGGAAGCTTCCTGATGGGAGAGATTAAGGCATTTATGGTATAAGATGGCAGAGTAGAAGGGCATGTGCTCATCTTCTCCTGCAAGAACTTCAAACTACAACTTGCTGCTGAACAATTAATGACTAGAGAATGTTGGATCCCACCAAAAAAAGATAACGCATGTCCAAGGGCAAAGGAGAAGCCCCAGCAAGACAGTAGGAGGGGCGAAATCATGTTTAGAATCAAACCCCTTACCTGCCAGAGATGCTCAGAGGGCTCAAACAAACCTTGTGCACAGCAGGACCCAGAGACTCCACAGAGACTCAGCCAGAACTGTGTTTGAGTATCTCCTGTGAAGGTAGATGGGTCAGCAGTGGCCTGCCACAGGGGCAGGGGCTCTGGGTGCCACAAACATGGGTGTGGCATAAACCCTCTTGGAGGAGGTCACCATTAACTCCACCATAGAGCTGCCAGAACTTACACAGGACTGGGGAAACAGACTTTTGGAGGGCACAAGCAGAACCTTGTGTGCACCAGGGCCCAGGAGAAAGGAGCAGTGACCCCACAGGAGACTGATCCAGACTCACCAGTGAGTGTCCAGGAGTCTCCAGCAGAGGCATGGGTCAATGGTGGCCTACTCCAGGTGAAGAACCATTTTGTTAAAAAAAGACTCCATTTTAGAGTTCTGAGGAAAGAGTCTTTGGAAATCCCCTGACTTCACCCCACCACCTGCGAGCCAATCAGATCCCAGATCAGGATCTCCTGACTTTACGTTCAGGACTTATGACCTGCCTGGGAAATGGGAACCAATCAGAACCCGTGGCTAGCCCAGGAAATGAAAACCAATCAGAACCCAACACCTAACCCTTCCACAGAAGGTAACCAATTAAACGTCTCCCAACCCGGAAACTCCTGTTTTTTGAATTTTTCATGCAAGAAAACCCTATATAAGCAATGAAACCCGCAGTTCAAGACTCCTCTCCTTAGCCGCTGTGTTGGTAACGGTGGGAGCCCCAGCTCGATCTTGGTAATAAAAACTCTCTTGCTTTTGCATCGGATATTGGCTCCCTGGTCGTCATTGGGAGATTTCGCGATTTGGGCATAACACAGGGTCAAGGGCACTGAGTTTGGCAGTGCGTGCATGGGACCATTTGAAGGAGGTCACCATTATCTTCATTACCTCTACCATAGTTTGGCCTCAGATCAAACAACAGGGAGGGAACACAGCTCCATCTATCAACAGAAAATTGGATTAAAGATTTACTGAGCATGGCTCCGCTCATCAGAACAAGATCCATTTTCTCCCTCAGTCAGTCTCTCTCATCAGGAAGCTTCCATAAGCCTCTAGCCTCATCAGTTCAGTTCAGTCGCTCAGTCAGGTCTGACTCTTTGTGACCCCATGGACTGCAGCACACGAGACCTCCCTGTCCATCACCAACTCCCAGAGTTTACTCAAACTCATGCCCATTGAGTTGGTGATGCCATCCAACCATCTCTTCCTCTTGTCTTCCCCTTCTCCTCCCGCCTTCAATCTTTCCCAGCATCAGGGTCTTTTCAAATGAGTCAATTCTTCGCATCAGGTGGCCAAACTATTGGAGTTTCAGTTTCAACATCAGTCCTTCCAGTGAATATTCAGAACTAATTTCCTTTAGGATGGACTGGTTGGATCTCCTTGCAGTCCAAGGGACTCTCAAGAGTCTTCTCCAACACCACAGTTCAAAAGTATCAATTCTTCATTGTCCAGCTTTCTTTATAGTCCAACTCTCACATCGATACATGACTACTGGAGAAACCATAGCCTTGACTAGACAGACCTTTGTTGGCAAAGTGATATCTCTGCTTTATAATATGCTGTCTAGGTTTGTCATAGCTTTTCTTCCAAGCAGCAAGCATCTTTTAATTTCATGGCTGCAGTCACCATCTGCAGTGATTTTGGAGCCCTTCAAAATAAAGTCTGTCACTGTTTCCGCTGTTTCCCCATCTGTTTGCCATGAAGTGATGGGATCAGACACCATGATCCTAGTATTCTGAATGTAAATGTTTCTAGCCTCCTAACCATCTGCAAATAGAGTCATACTTCTCCTCCTTCAGAGGAATATCACAGTACCAAAATCATATCTATGGTGGAGAAATAGGACATTTAGTTGGCTGAATGACCTTCCTTTCAGAGGCCAGTTTGCTGTTGCTGCAGTTTTAATAACCTAGCTTGCCAGTGTCAACAGTTTTAGGTCGATGCTATATTTTGCACATCAGACAAATGGTTGCACATCAGTGAAACCTCTTTTTTCTTCCTTCTCCCAAACAAGAATAAGATCATTAGAAACAGATATAGGAACTTCCTTGCAAAATATCTGATCTAATTTTCAACACAAATGGTTCAGTGGACTTTTCATTCATCAGACACAGAAGAAATTAATTCATATTCAATTTTGGAAAAGAAGGAGTCGAATGAAGCAGGGGAAGTTCACCATCCCATGAACAACTGATTGTGTTGTTTACATTAACTGCTTGTGAACAAGCTTTAAAATTCTCATACTGTTATGGCAGCATGCCTCTGAAACTCCATTTCCAAATACCTCCCTATCATATTACTTATGTGGTTTCACCCCACATCCCTCCAACTCATTCCAGTTTATCAAGACATCTCACCTTTTAAGTTCCCACTCTTCCCAGAGTACCATTGTATTGTTTCTTGGATTTGACCAGAGTGCCTTAGTTTGTCCCATCAACCCTTTTTCTCTGGGAGGTAGTCAGCACATTTTAGCAGACTTTACAGCATTAAAGAAAAAAAGGGGGGAAGAAAGCTCTTCCTGATATCTGCTCTGAATTTGTTTCTGTTTTATTCTGTGTGTATCCCTCCTTTGTTCTGTCCTCTGCATCAGACGGAAAGCAATCATCCTGCCTGAAATGTATCTATAGCCAAGGCTCCATGTAAATTACAGAGAGAGATGACAGATTTCATGGCCTGGTTATGGTAAAAATGTGAAATTTCACAGTTTGTCATGGATTAATAGAAAGGGAAAACAAACACAAATGAAGTCATCCCAATTGTTAGAAATAATTCCAGAGTGACTATTTGATGAATTTAAACAATGGGATGGAATGCAGGCCGTTCAACACGTAATCTATGATTTTAAATTTAATAAAGGACCTTGTAGTTTTATACTCAAACATCCTCATGCCGAAGGTTGAATTCAAACAGCCTGAACCCATAATGAGCAATCCCTAAATTCCAAAAACCTGAGTTTACCCGTCTTCACAAAAAATAATAAAACATCCATGAAATGTTTTCACGATGAACCACAGATTGTAGATTTTCAGGGTCATTGGTGACATCATGATAGATGAGGAGAATTATCTACAAGTTTGGAAATGTTACACAGCTCAGTCGATCCACCTGGAAAATATCTTTAAAAGATTAAGGGACTGAGCCCATCTTCATAGTTCATTCTCTTTCATTCTAGTTTCATCTTTATTCCCTCTTTTTGCTCATTCTCTGTAACTACCGCAACCTTGTGAAAAACGTGTTGACCAGGGCTTCAGTCACCACGGAATTCTGAAAAGGGTCTTAGAGAAGAATTGGGTAATCCATCATCATCTCTTTAAACTCAGATTCTGTAGCCTGGGCTTAAGGCTTGGCATTCCTGCGGCTTTGGTAACTGTTTCTCCACATTGTCCAAAATCCCTCAAAAGAATTCCTCATTGTTTCAGAACCTGAGCAGTGTTTTTGCACTGTACCTCATTTCTGTGTTTGTATTTCACTCCTGATCCATAGATTCCTTGTGTTTCTCTATAGCATTCATGTCAGGTTTGAAAAGCAAATTCCAAGATTATAGTAGAATTATGTACAGGCAAAATTACATTCAGCCAAAATTACGTTCATTGGGCTAATATTTTAAGGTTGCCTGATACTTGTCAATCCAGTCAAATTGGCCATAAAAATTTAGTCTTAATAAACCTCTTGAGCATTTTGGATTCTTCCACAAAAATGAAGGCCTCTACTGAGAATGTATTAATAAATGCTAGCATATATGAAGGTGAATAAAGGTAGGAAGATAAAACAAGTCATGACAATTGATGCCTCAAGCACTTAAGGTTTAGGGACTGTCCAAAACTCATAAATGGAATAAGTACAAAATGGAATTTATATTATAAAAAGTACTAATACAGAAAGCAGAGTTCATTTTTCACCTCTGCATATGCAATCATAGTTTATTGTTAGCTTTGAAAATCATGGCTAAGTCATCTGGAAATTGAAAATAAACAAACAGTAGTCAGATACTGATGCCTCTTTTCTTACTTTATCACAAGATTTTTAATTTCTATGGAAGGAAAAACGAGCAGAATGACCCTGGCTTCCCTTCAGTGCCTTCACTGCTTACATAAACTTTCTGTCGCATATTATCACCATGCTCACATATGTCACCTTGCAATGTTTCTGTGTGTATGTCTTCCCCACACAACTAGACTGCAAGTTCATTTTGGAGATGGTCTTTATATCTCCTTTTAATGCGCTCTGGCAGCATGGAGAATAATTCAAGACCATAAGTTTTTGCTGACTTGAGAGACACTCCTCAGAACCACATCAAGGCCATCAGCTGCACAGCTTGCCAATTTCACTATAGTCATTTGCAACAGGTCTTCTTAAATCACTGCTAAGGATTCAAGTCTCCAGAGCTCCATGGAATATCACCACTTAATATTCCCAGCACTGCCACAGAAAACAGTTTCATATGCAAATATAGCCACTCAGCTTTCTGATCAGAGAAGCTTCACATTAAGAAAAGGCTGCTGGAGCATCTGGTGTCCCATCAAGTTCCAAATATCACCATCAGGACAGAGTGAGCTTCACTTGGAGAGTGAGGATAAAGGCACTAGCCTCTGGCTGAGCCTCCATTCCACATTGCTGATGGAATAGTAGTCATTTGCTCCAAGTCTGTGAGAAATAATATGGGTTCTGGCAGATAAGGAAGAACCTACATTTGAACCTTTTAAGGCCACTGGGTCTTATGTTTAGTAGTATTTTACTGTCTTAACTCTCAGTCCATGACAAAAGAAGACTGCGATTTTCTGGGGAGTGAAGAAGGGATTGGTGGACAATACTACTGAGCCACTATAGAGGAAAGAAGTTCCTTCCAAAAATCAGAGGTTGAGCAAACAGTTGGGTGTAAATCTGAAAATCTAAAGAAGTCAAAGCGGTCCTTGAAGCAGAAGATAAAACCAAGGGGCCAGAAGCAGAAATGGAAAGTAGAAATCCAGAGTGAGAAGCTGAAACTCTGGTCAAAAGTGACCAATCTAATACCAAAGAACTACAGTCTGAAAAATAACCATTTTGTTTGCTTGCTCTCATATACCAGTTTAAGCCAGTATAGAGAAAAAGCCATAAAGAAAAAAGGGGAAAAAATTGCCTCCTCTTGATTTTTCTCTCAACTCATAGGAAAAATGAGAGAGCTTTCTAAACTTATCCAAAAGAAAACTCAGACCCAATTCAAGTATTCTTGAAGTAGGATGCTGGGTTGATCTCTTGACTTCTCTTCTCAACCTTATCCAGTGCATCAAGTTTAGGAACTAGCCCTGACCTTCTTCAACTACATCCTTGAGTTTCCCATTTTGGGTTTTGTGGCTGCATGAATGGTAGGGCTTGGTCTTATCAGGTTGGGGGCAGGTAGAAATGGTCAGATGTAGTATGTGGTCTATACTCTTCAGTAGAGATTATTAAGGATGCAGGATGATGCACTCCAGGCTAAATGAACAGCCAGAGGTCCCACACAGCTTCCTCTTTTTCTGTCTGATGCCTGTTAGGTATATACTATCTCTTATTGCTCTTCAGTCTACCAGGAGGCAACTGGTAGACCTTTCTAGCTCACCTAAAACACCTTCAGGTATCTTGCTGCCAGAGCTATGGCAGCAATCAGGTTTCAGGTTAATGATTAGCTGTGAGGGTAAATTAACTTAAATGTGTTAATGTGCATGGATTTCCCACTTACTTAAGTCCTTGAGCAAACTACTTAATTTCTTTAAGATTAAGGTTTAAATTTGTCAAATGGCTATTCTTCAAGATACATGTATTAATTAGACAGGCATATAAGACTGTTGATGATGATATGGTGATGATGATGGTGATAATGGTGATGATGATGGTGGTGGTGGTGGTGATAATGATGATGACATCTGTCAGCTAGTTAATCCAAAAATAATTAATATTCTCCAGGTATAGATCAGCCAGCTCTGTTCCAAGCAAGACTCAGGGATTCAGGTTATAACTTGTAAGTGGTTCTGACTGGAACTCCATTAAATCCTCTGCATCTGTCCAAGAAAATAGGAAAGCAAGAAAGCCGAGAATCTCATGGAGTTTTAAGGGCCAAGGAATCTATATATACCACATTGGCCAAAATCAGTTCTACAGCTTTACCTACATTCAGTGGAATGTCCCAGGAAGAAGAGAGGAAACACAGACATTGGTGAGGATTGCTAGGATCTGCCCTAACCAATGTGGAGGCAGTTCATCTAGCTACTGGCAATGGTTTGTGTAACTGTGCATGGAGCATCTTGAACACTCAAAACCGGGTTATGAACCTAAAAACCAAATGCTGTAGTAGGAATTAGGAGGAAACCTCTTTGTAGATGGGGAGCTGACAGGAGATAAATATAGTCATTTTAATGGGCCTGCTCATCATCACTCAGTGCTTTCCTGGATAAATGAGAGTGCTAACCCCTCCTTCGTCCAACACTAACTAATATGATGTGAAGTCAGATGCCTTTGTAAGCCTATTTTGCCCAAGCTGCAGAGATCACTATAAATTGGTACAGTCAGAAAAGCCTTCAAAGAAAGTTAAGAACTTGGTCTATGTTTTCAAATAGGCAAAGAACTAGATAATTGATACAACGGTAAAAATTTCATATGCTCTTAACTCTTGTCCCCAAATTACCAAGGAAGATAAATGAAAATTAAAGAAGGGAGGATCACTAAAATTTTTGGTCATAGAGTGAAAATGATCATAGGATGAAAATACATCCTTCTATTTAAAAATTTTTTTAATTTTATAGGCAAGTTATTTTTTAAAAGATAGCTTATTCAGCCATAAGTTCTGAACTGATGGTACAGGTACAGGCTTCATGTTTACATATAACAGGAGAGTTGGGATGTAGAAAATTGCCAAAGAGCATCTGTAATCTGCTTATGAATCTGTCTAAGAGTCTCATGATACAGGTGCTTTCTGCTTTAACTGAACGAAAAAGCGGGGGAGGAAAGTAAGTAGTGTGAAAAGGAATCAACCTAAGGGAAAAGAAATACTCAGAAAGTGATTAATAATTCTTCCATATTTTCTTCTAGGGTATGAGGGAAAAGTCAATAGTTTTACCACAAAGTTTAGGTAAAGTCTAGCAGTTTGAGAACTTTTCATGCCAAAGCATCAGTGTTCCAATCCCTAGGGGATACTGTATGTGTGTTATAAAAAGAAAAAGGAGCAAAATTACAATTCAAGCACTTATAGATCTTCCATATTTGAGAGATTTCTCAATTATTAGAGACCTGTAAATGAATGAAAATGTAATTTTGTTATGTAGCACTGATAACAGGGGAAATATGGGGAAGCTTATATATACTTATTATCCAGTTATTGTATTTATTGTATTTTACTTCAGTTAGCTTTCCTCTTTTAATGCTAAAACGTGATCACAGGTAATGGAATTTAATTAACTTTTATATCTGTTCCAACAAATAATATAATCTATTTTTAATGCATTCTTAAGAGCAGAAGCATCAATTCTTTGGCGCTCAGCCTTCTTCACAGTCCAGCTCTCACATCCACAGTCCAGCTCTTACATGACCACTGGAAAAACCATAGCCTTGACTAGATGGACCTTTGGTGGCAAAGTAATGTCTCTGCTTTTCAACATGCTATTTAGTTTGGTCATAACTTTTCTTCCAAGGAGTAAGCGTCTTTTAATTTCATGGCTGCAATCACCATCTGCAGTGATTTTGGAGGCCCCCAAAATAAAGTCTGACACTGTTTCCACTGTTTCCCCATCTATTTCCCATGAGGTGATGGGACCAGATGCCATGATCATCATTTTCTGAATGTTGAGCTTTAAGCCAACTTTTTCACTCTCCACTNGTCTTTTAATTTCATGGCTGCAATTACCATCTGCAGTGATTTTTGAGCCCAAAAAAATAAAGTCGGCCACTGTTTCCACTGTTTCCCCATCTATTTCCCATGAAGTGATGGGACTGGATGCCATGATCTTAGATTTCTGAATGTTGAGCTTTAAGCCACCTTTTTCACTCTCCTCTTTCACTTTCATCAAAAAGCTCTTTAGTTCTTCCCTTTCTGCCATATCTGAAGTTATTGATATTTCTCTCAGCAATCTTGATTCCAGCTTGTGCTTCCTGCAGCCCAGTGTTTCTCATGATGTCCTCTGCATATAAGTTAAATAAGCAGGATGACAATATACAGCCTTGACGTACTCCTTTTCCTATTTGGAACCAGTCTGTTGTTCCATGTCCAGTTCTAACTGTTGCCTCCTGACCTGCATATAGGTTTCTCAAGAGGCAGGTCAGGTGGTCTGGTATTCCCATCTCTTTCAGAATTTTTCACAGTTTATTGTGATCCACACAGTGATGAAAGTGAAAGAAGAGAGTGAAAAAGTTGGCTTAAAGCTCAACATTCAGAAAACTAAGATCATGGAATCCGGTCCCATCACTTCATGGCAGATAGATGGGGAAACAGAGGAAACAGTGTCCAACTTTATTTTGGGGGGCTCCAAAATCACTGCAGATGGTGATTGCAGCCGTGAAATTAAAAGACACTTACTCCTTGGAAGGAAAGCTATGACCAACCTAGACAGCATGTTAAAAAGCAGAGACATTACTTTGCCAACAAAGGTCTGTCTAGTCAAGGCTATGGTTTTTCCAGTAGTCATGTATGGGTGTGAGAGTTGGACTATAAAGAAAGCTGAGCACCGAAGAATTGATGCTTTTCTAATGTGGTGTTGGAGAAGACCCTTGAGAGTCCCTTGGACAGCAAAGAGGTCCAACCACTCCATCCTAAAGGGAATCAGTCCTGAATATTCATTGGAAGGACTGATGTTGAAGCTGAAACTCCAATACTTTGGCCACCTGATGTGAGGAGCTGACTCATTGGAAAAGACCCTGATGCCTGTCTCTTATACACATCTAGATGTGTATAAGAGACAGGCATCAGGGTCTTTTCCAATGAGTCAGCTCCTCACATCAGGTGGCCAAAGTATTGGAGTTTCAGCTTCAACATCAGTCCTTCCAATGAATATTCAGGACTGATTCCCTTTAGGATGGAGTGGTTGGACCTCTTTGCTGTCCAAGGGACTCTCAAGGGTCTTCTCCAACACCACATTAGAAAAGCATCAATTCTTCGGTGCTCAGCTTTCTTTATAGTCCAACTCTCACACCCATACATGACTACTGGAAAAACCATAGCCTTGACTAGACAGACCTTTGTTGGCAAAGTAATGTCTCTGCTTTTTAACATGCTGTCTAGGTTGGTCATAGCTTTCCTTCCAAGGAGTAAGTGTCTTTTAATTTCACGGCTGCAATCACCATCTGCAGTGATTTTGGAGCCCCCCAAAATAAAGTTGGACACTGTTTCCTCTGTTTCCCCATCTATCTGCCATGAAGTGATGGGACCGGATTCCATGATCTTAGTTTTCTGAATGTTGAGCTTTAAGCCAACTTTTTCACTCTCTTCTTTCACTTTCATCACTGTGTGGATCACAATAAACTGTGAAAAATTCTGAAAGAGATGGGAATACCAGACCACCTGACCTGCCTCTTGAGAAACCTATATGCAGGTCAGGAGGCAACAGTTAGAACTGGACATGGAACAACAGACTGGTTCCAAATAGGAAAAGGAGTACGTCAAGGCTGTATATTGTCATCCTGCTTATTTAACTTATATGCAGAGGACATCATGAGAAACACTGGGCTGCAGGAAGCACAAGCTGGAATCAAGATTGCTGAGAGAAATATCAATAACTTCAGATATGGCAGAAAGGGAAGAACTAAAGAGCTTTTTGATGAAAGTGAAAGAGGAGAGTGAAAAAGGTGGCTTAAAGCTCAACATTCAGAAATCTAAGATCATGGCATCCAGTCCCATCACTTCATGGGAAATAGATGGGGAAACAGTGGAAACAGTGGCCGACTTTATTTTTTTGGGCTCAAAAATCACTGCAGATGGTAATTGCAGCCATGAAATTAAAAGACTCTAGCTCCTTGGAAGGAAAATTATGACCAACCTAGACAGCATATTAAAAAGCAGAGGCATTACTTTGCCAACAAAGGTCTGTGTAGTCAAGGCTATGGTTTTTCCAGTAGTCATGTATGGATGTGAGAGTTGGACTATAAAGAAAGCTGAGCACTGAAGAATTGATGCTTTTGAACTGTGGTGTTGGAGAAGACTCTTAAGACTCCCTTGGACTGTAAGGAGATCCAACTAGTCCATCCTAAAGGAGATCAGTCCTGGGTGTTCATTGGAAGGACTGATGTTGAAGATGAAATTCCAATACTTTGGCCACCTGATGCAAAGAGCTGACTCATTTGAGAAGACCCTTATGCTAGGAATGATTGAGGGCAGGAGGAGAAGGGGATGGCAGAGGATGAGATGGTTGGATAGCATCACTGACTCAATGGACATGGGTTTGGATCGACTCCGACAGTTGGTGATGGATAGGGAGGCCTTGCGTGCTGCAGTTCATGGGGTCGCAAAGAGTGAGACACAAGTGAGTGACTGAACTGAATCTACTTTTTATTTCTATAGATTTGCTATTCTAGATAGTGCATATGAATGGAATCATTTAATAGGTGGTCCTTTATGACTGGCTTATTGCACTTGAAAATAATATTTTCAGAGTTCGTGTGTATTGTTGAGTTGAGTTCAGTCGCTCAGTGGTGTCCGTCTCTTGTGACCCCGTGAGTCGCAACATGCCAGGCTTCCCTGTCCATCACCAACTCCCGGAGTTTACCCAAACTCATGTCCATCATTCGGTGATGCCATCCAGCCATCTCATCCTCGGTCGTCCCCTTCTCCTCCTGCCCCCAATCCCTCCTAGCATCAGGGTCTTTTCCAATGAGTCAACTCTTCGCATCAGGTGGCCAAACTACTGGAGTTTCAGCTTTAGCATCATTCCTTCCAAAGAAATCCCAGGGCTGATCTCCTTCAGAATGGACTGGTTGGATCTCCTTGCAGTCCAAGAGACTCTCAAGAGTCTTCTCCAATACCACAGTTCAAAAGCATCAATGCTTCAGCACTCAGCTTTCTTCACTGTCCCAACTCTCACATCCATACATGACCACAGGAAAAACCATACCCTTGACTAGAGGGACCTTTGTTGGCAAAGTAATATCTCTGCTTTTCAATATGCTATCTAGGTTGGTCATAACTTTCCTTCCAAGGAGAAAGTGTCTTTTAATTTCATGGGTGCAGTCACCATCTGCAGTGATTTTGGAGCCCCCAAAAATAAAGTCAGTCACTGTTTCCCCATCTATCTGCAATGAAGTGATGGGACCGGATTCCATGATCTTAGTTTTCTGAATGTTGAGCTTTAAGCCACCTTTTTCACTCTCCTCTTTCACTTCCATCAGAGGGTTTTTAGTTCTTGTTTGCATTCGGCCATAAGGGTGGTGTCATTGGCATATCTGAGGTTATTGATATTTCTCCCAGCAATCTTGAATCCAGCTTGTGCTTCTTCCAGCCCAGCGTTTCTCATGATGTACTCTGCAGATAAGTTAAATAAGCAGGGTGACAATATACAGCCTGACGTACTCCCTTTCCTATTTGGAAGCAGTCTGTTGTTTTATGTCCTGTTCTAACTGTTGCTTCCTGACCTGTATATAGGTTTCTCAAGAGGCAGGTCAGGTGGTCTGGTATTCCCATCTCTCTCAGAATTTTCCACAGTTTATTGTGATCCACACAGTCAAAGGCTTTGGCATAGTCAATAAAGCAGAAATAGATGTTTTTCTGGAACTCCTTTGCTTTTTCCATGATCCAGGGGATGTTGGCAACTTGATCTCTGGCTCCTCTGCCTTTTCTAAAACCAGCTTGAACATTAGGAAGTTCATGGTTCATGTATTGCTGAAGTCTGGCTTGGAGAATTTTGAGCATTACTTTACTAGCATGTGAGATGAGTGCAATTGTGCAGTAGTTTGAGCATTCTTTGGCATTGCCTTTCTTTGGGATTGGAATGAAAACTGACCTTTTCCAGTCCTGTGGCCACTGCTGAGTTTGCCAAATTTGTTGGCATATTGACTGCAGCATTTTCTCAGCATCATCTTTTAGGATTTGAAAGAGCTCAACTGGAATTCCATCACCTCCACTTGCTTTGTTCGTAGNCTCTTTTGTTGACCATGATGGCTACTCCATTTCTTCTGAGGGATTCCTGCCCGCAGTAGTAGATATAATGGTCATCTGAGTTAAATTCACCCATTCCAGTCCATTTTAGTTCGCTGATTCCTAGAATGTCGACATTCACTCTTGCCATCTCTTGTTTGACCACTTCCAATTTGCCTTGATTCATGGACCTGACATTCCAGGTTCCTATGCAGTATTGCTCTTTACAGCATTGGACCTTGCTTCTATCAGCAGTCACATCCACAGGTGGGTATTGTTTTTGCTTTGGCTCCATCCCTTCATTTTTTCTAGAGTTATTTCTCTACTGATCTCCACTAGCATATTGGGCACCTACTGACCTGGGGAGTTCCTCTTTCAGTATCCTATCATTTTGCCTTTTCATACTGTTCATGGGGTTCTCAAGGCAAGAATACTGAAGTGGTTTGCCATTCCCTTCTCCAGTGGACCACATTCTGTCAGACCTCTCCACCATGACCCGCCCGCCCTGGCTTGCCCCGCAGGCATGGCTTAGTTTCATTGAGTTAGACAAGGCTGTGGTCCTAGTGTGATTGGATTGACTAGTTTTCTGTGAGTATGGTTTCAGTGTGTCTGCCCTTTGATGCCCTCTTGCAACACCTACCATCTCACTTGGGTTTCTGCTACCTTGGGTGTGGGGTATCTCTTCATGGCTGCTCCAGCAAAGCACAGCCGCTGCTCCTTCCTTTGGACGAGGGGTATCTCCTCACTGCCAACCTTCCTGACCTTCAAGGTGGGATGGCTCCTCTAAGCCCTCCTGTGCCCACGCAGCCACCACCCCTTGGACGTGGGGTTGCTCCTCCTGGCCGCCGCCCTGGCCTCGGGCGTGGGGTAGCACCTCTCAGCTGTTGTCCCTGAACTCAGATGCGGGGTAGCTCCTCCCGGCCGCCGCCCCTGACCTCGGATGCAGGGTAGTTCCTCTTGCCATTCCCTGCGCCGTCGCAGCCTGGCGCTCTCGGCCGCTGCCCTTGACCTCGGACGTGGGGTAACTCCTCTTGGCCACCGCCCTTCGGGCATGGGATCCTCCCGGCTTCTTCCCCTGACCTCGGACGTGGGGTAGGTCCTCTCGGCCATGCTTAGTGCCCTTATTTTTAGATATATGATTTGCAAATATATGAAGTTTCTGTCAGAGTCCTTTTCAGTTTTTTAATGATGTTCCTTGTTACAAAATATTTGCAATTTAAAAATTTTATTTGTTTATTTGACATACAATATTATGTTAGTTTCAAGTATACTACATAGTGAGCTTCCCAGGTAGCTCAGCAGTAAAGAATCCACCTACCAATGCAGGAGATGTACGAGATGCGAGTTTGATCCCTGGGTTGGGAAGATCTCTTGGAGTAGGTAATGAGAAAGTTTTTAACTTTGATGAGGTCCAGTTTATCTGTTTGTTGTTCATGCTTTTGGTGTCATATTTAAGAATTCATTGCTAAATCAAAGGTCATGATTACTTTTCTGTTTCTTCAAAGAGTTTAACTCTTAAATTTTGTTCTTAGATACATTTTGAGTTAGTTTTATATAAGATTTGTGGTAGGGATCTACCTTCATTCTTGGTATGTGGATATTCGGTTATCTCAGCACCATTTGTTGAGAGACTATTTTTTTTTCCCCTAAATGTATGGATTTATTTCTGGATATTCATTTGTGTGCCATTGATATCTATGTCTACATCTGTATATCTTACTTATGCTTGTACGTCCCTTGATTACTGTTGCTTTTTAGTAAGTTTTGAAATTGCTCTTTTCCAGTATTTTAGCTATTTGGAGTCCCTTGTAATTCCATTGTGAATTTTAGAATCAGCTTGCCAAGTTCTACAAAGAAACAAGCTGTGATTGTGATAGGGATTGTGGTGAGTCTGCAGTTTGCTTGCATAGTAAGCAAAGATGGCCATAGTATGGCCATCTTCACAACAGTAAGTCTTCCAGTTTGTTAACATGGGATGCTGTTCCATTTATTTAGATCTTTGTTTTTATTTCAACAATCTTTTCAGAGATACATTTTGTACTTTATTAAGATTATTCCTGAATATTTTCTTTTTGATGCTGTTGTAAATGAAGTTGTCTGTTTGTTTATATTGATTTTGTAGCTTACAACCTTGCTGAATTAATTAGATTTTAAATAAGTTGTTTTTAGTGAATTCCTTAGGATTTTCTCTATGTAAGATCATTTAGAGATAGTTTTTCTACTTTCTTTCCAATTTGGTGGCCTTTTACATCTTTTTCCTGCATAATAGCACTTGGCTAGAACTTTTAGTGCAGTGTTAAATGCAAGAACAGACATCCCTGTCTGATTTGTTCCTGGTTTTTGGGATAGTGTTCAGTCTTTCATCATTATGTATAATGTCAACTTTGGGCTTTTTGTATATTGATCAGGTTGGAGAAGTTCCCTTGTTAATTTGTTGAACGATTTTGTCATGAAAGGACGTTGTATTTTGTCAAATGTTTTTTCTGCATCAGTTGATATTTATTATGATATTATCATGTGGTTTTTGTTTTTTCTTCTGTAGATATGACATATTCATTTTTGGATATTAAAACCAACCTTGCATTCCTGGGATAGACCCCACTTGGTCATGGCATACAAGTCTTCTTGTGTATTGCTGGATTCAATTTGCTATTATTTTGTTGAAGCTTTTTGTGTTCATACTCATAAGAGGTATGGATGTGTAATGCCTTGTCGAATGAATTGGGAAGTAGTTTTTCAACCTGTTTTTTTCTGGGGGTCGGGGGGATTTGAGAAGGATTGATGGTAATTCTTTATTTGATAGAATTCACCAGTGAAGCCATCTGGGTCTGGGCTTTTGTTTGTTGGTAATGTTTTGATACCCAGTTGAGTCTCTTTACTTCTTATAGGTATAATTTTGCTATCTATTTCTTCTTGAGTCAGTTTTGTTATTTCATATCTTTTAAGGAATTTTTCCATTTTGTCTAAGTTGTCTAATTTATTGGCATATAGTTTAGTATTCTTCTTCTTGAAGTATATCCTTCAGAAGTTACATTAGTGGATATCTTTTGGTAAATTATCTTTGTATCTGTTTATCTGGATATACAGTATTTATATTTTGTCATAGTTTTAAAAGGTAATTTTTTCTGGTGTAAAGAAAGGCTTGATTGTTTTTCTCTTAGCATTTAATCATTTTATGCAACATTATCTGACTGTGGATGTTGCTGCTAAGATGTTTTCTGTTTGTCTAACTGCCCTTTCTCAGGAGGTGATTTTTTTCCTCTATAGTTGCTTTTAAAGTCTATTTATTTAATTTGACATTTTAGTGCAGTGTGATTTAGTGTGGTGTACTTTTAATTTATTTTGCTTGGTTTGTGTTGTGCTTTCTCTATTTGTGGATATGTCTTTTATTAGTTCTGGGAAATTCTCAGCCATTTTCTCATCAGATATTCTCTCTTCTCCATTATCCTGTTCTTTTCTTCCTAGACTCTATGTATATATAGCAGACCTAATTTTATCATTTTCTTTAGTTCTGCCTTCCAGTTCACTGATTTTTGTCTTCACCTTTGTCTAATCTGTTCATTTATTTGATCATTGAGTTTTCCATTTCAGTAGTTATACTTTTAATTTCTCAGAGTTCTGTTTGGTTGATTTTCACATCTGCTTGGTATTTTTGATAGTTCCTTGTTGCTTGTCCATTTTTAAACTCCATCTTTTATTTCTTTAAACAATTTATGAATAGATATTTTATATTCTGTATCTTAAAAGATACAATAAAACCTTGGAGGTTAAAAAAGATAATCTCTTGTTATTTTGGCCAGCTCATCCATACTGCTTGGGTTTTTAAAGTTGTATGATCATGAGCTCATGTTTGTTTGACCTTAATCTATGAGAATCCTGGGGACCTAAATAGGGAATGCTTTTCTCCAGAGAAAATATGGATCTTTGGCTTAAGGGAGAAGTCTCAGGTTTAGATGCTGTACTCTATGGCTTATTCCTAGAAACCATACCTACACTGATGTTGCCTACAGGGCAGCTCAGCCTTCTCTATTGCTCTTTGCTCAAACCTCTAATTTCAACTCTCTTGGGAGTGACAGAGAGAAGAGGGGATTGGGTTGGGGATTTCCCTTACCTTCTGCAAGCCTAGCAGTGCATTAACAATGTTAATAGGGATACCATTGTTTTGTCGGAGGGGCCTTGCAAGTTCTCTGTACTCCCAAAAATGTTCTTGTTAGTATGGTTATATAACTAATTGTAATTTTTTTTGAGTGTTATTTTTGTTAGTAGTAAAAATAATGTTTACATTTTTGTACTTTAACCCTTGTACACTTAATCTTATCTGCCAGTGAGATTTTTAGAAGTTAAAATGCTAGATTTATTTTTGATAGATCCTGTCATATTGTCCTCCTGAAAAAGACTTTGCCAATTTATGTTCCTTCTTGTAATAGTCGAGGGCCCTGTTTTCCACATGCCCTCAAAAATAATTTATATTTTTAGTATTTAAAATTTTAATTTTCTAAGCTTTTTATTCATTAACCACTTGTATCGTGGAATACAGCAACATATAAAACTGCACAGCAAAAGTTGTACACCTCAATTATTTGTCATAAAGAAGACTCTTGGAGAACTACCAGTTAGGTTTGAATATGCAATACTGGCAGCTAATCAGAATCCCTGTTTCCTGTAAGTTATTTCTGTTGCATTTTTCCCTCAAGTTAACTATTGTATTGGCTTTCATACCTATATTTTAATTTATGTGTTTGAACTTTATAATTACAGAATCAAGTATATCTCTTTTTTTTGGAAGTTCTATATGACATGTATTAAATTTACTAATATTATTGCATTCATTTCCATATTTTCATTGTTTTATTGTGATATATTTAAATGGATATGCTACAGTTCACCCATTCTGTGGTGGACAGATATTTGAGTTGCTCCCTGTTTGACTGTTACAAATAAAGGTTTTGCAAAACATTCTTGTACAGATCTCTTAGTGAACATGTATATACATTTCTCTTGGGTATATTCCTAGGAGTGCAATTTCTGGACCAGAGATGTGAGCATATTCAGCTTTAGCAGATATTGTGAAACAGTTTATATTCCCTACAACTGGCTAAGGTAGTTTGACAGGCTAGGGTAGTTCCTGTGGACCCATATCCTCTCTGCCACTTGTTTGTGGGTCTTTTTAATTTTAGTCATTCTGGGTAATAGTGGTTGGTAATAGTGGTTTATTGGGCAATCATATGCTTATTGGTCTTTTTATTTCCTTTTCCATGAGGCACCTAAGTCTCTTCCTCAGTTTTTTTTTTTTGTAGGGTTGTCTTTTTCTTATTGGTTTGAAGTCAAGAAGTCCATTGTCAGATATATATGTTACAAATATCTTCTTCTCCTAGCCATTTTACTCTCTTAATGAAGTTTGTCCCTTTCAGAAGGGAAGGTCATAATTTTAAGATTAATTTATATCTTTTTCTTTCTTTAGTAGTCTTTCTCTGTGTTTTATCTACCTTAAGGTCCTACAGATATTTGAGAAACCTTATTGTATTTGGTAGATACCTTTTGTAGTTGATTTTTGGTGTGCATGTGCAGGTATTTGGTAGATACCTTTTGCAGTTGATTTTTGATGTGGCATGAGGTAAGGTTTTATTTTCATATGGAATTGTCCTAGAGTCATAGGAATTGTCCTGATCACTATAGAGTCATAATAAATCTTGATACCCAATAGGGTAAATTCTTCTATACTTTCTTCAAGAATGTCTTTCCTTTAATTAATGCCTGGCTCTTCTTGACCTTTTGCTTATCTATATAAATTTTAGAATCAACTTGTTCAAAAAAGAAACACTTCCCACAGATACAGAGAACAAATGAGTAGTTACCTGGGGGGATAGAGATGAGGGACAGGCAAGGTAGGGGTGGGGGGATTAAGAGGTACAGACTACTATGTATAAAATAAGCTACAAGGATATATTATACAACACAGGTTATATAGCTGATACAACAGCTATAAAAATAGCTATAAATGGGATATAATTTTTTAAATTTAATTGGAGGATAATTACTTTACAGTATTTTGATGTTTTTTGCCATACATCAACATGAGTCGGCCATAGGCATACTATCTTCCTTAGTGACTGTATCAATTTACATTCCCATCTGCAGTTCAATAGGGTTTCCTTTTCTCCACACCCTCTCCAGCATTTATGCTTTGCAGACTTTTTGATGGTGGCCATTCTGACCAGTGTGAGATGTAGTTTTGATTCCCATTTCTCTAATAATGAGTGATGTTAAGCATCTTTTCATGTGTTTATTAGCCATTTGTATGTCTTCTTTGGAGAAATGTCTGTTTAGGTCTTCTGCCCACTTTTTCATTAGGTTGTTTCTTTTTCTGGTATTGAGCTGCATGAGCTGCTTGTATATTTGGAAGATCAATTATTTGTCAGTTGTTTGTGACTCACTATGGTGTGTACCTGAAACTTAAATCAGCTTACATTGTATATCAACTGTACCTCAAAAAAAAAAAGAGTCAACTTGTTCAGTTCTACAGGGAAAGCAACAACAAACCTGTTGGGATTTTGATTGATTTGGCACTAAAATGATGAAAAGAGTTGATACAAGATTGAATTCCCAACATGGGCATTTTCTTTGTAATAGATACTATTTAAAATCTGATAAAAACATTTTATAGTTTTTTTAGAGAGATCATATATTTTACTAGATATATTTCTAGATATTTGATGGTTTTAGATATAGATCATATCTTACTATTTCACTTTAAGTGTTTATTGTGGATATATAGATATGCAATTGATTTTTCTACCTTGAGATTTTTCTACTCTTTATCTGATTTTTTCTACTCTTTATCTCTCAGACTTGTTGAAGCCACTAATTCTAACTCTATATATATAAAATATTGTTTGTGAATTTGATTTTCCCCCCCCCTTTCTGATATGTATACGTTTTACTTATTTATTTTGTTTTGCCTAACTGCATGGAGTTAATTTCTGATAGTGGAAATTCTAGTTTTGTTCCCAATCTTAAAGAGAAAGCATTTACCATTAAATTGTTTACTGTAGGCATTTTTGATGTTGTTTGGTTTATTTATTAAAAAAATAATAATTTTATTTATTTATTTTACTTTTGGCTGTGCTGTGTCTGTTGCTGCACAGGCTTTCTCTAGTTGCAGCGAGCAGGGGTTACTTTTTGTTGAAATGCATGTGTTTCTCATTCCGTTAGCTTCGCTTGTTGCTGAGCATGGGCTTCAGGGTGCATGGGCTTCAGTAGTTGCAGCACATGGGCTTAGCAGTTTTGGTTGCCAGGCCCTGGAGCACAGGCTCAACAAGAGTTGTGGTGCGTGGGCTTAACTGCCCTGCACCATGTCAGATCTGCCTGGATCGGGGATCATACCTATGTCTCCTGCATTGGCATGAAGATTCTTTATCACTGAGACACCAGGGAAACCCTGATTTACTTTAAAATAAATAACCTTTATCAAATTGAGGAAGTTCCCTTCTATTCCTGATTTGTTAGGAGATTTTTTAGGAATGGGTGTTGAGTTATTCAATGCCTTTTCTATTTCTATTGAGAAGACCATGTGACTTTTCTATTTTCTGTTAATGTGGTTACAGGTATACCTCAGAGATATTGTGGGTTTGGTTCCAGACCACTACAATAAAGCAAATATCTTAATAAAGTGAGTTATATGAATTTTTTGGCTTTCTAGTGCATATTAAAGTTATGTTTATACTATATTATACTCTATTAAGTATGCAATAGCATTATGTCTAAAGAACGTAATTAATTAAAAAATACATTATTGCTAAAAAATGTTGATTATTACCTAAGCCTATAGCAGGTAATCTTTTTGTTGGTGGAGGGCCTTGCCTCTGTGTTCATGGCTAATGACTGATCAGGGTAGTGGGTGCTGGAGGTTGGGGTAGCTGTGGCAATTTCTTAAAATAAGATACAATGAAGTTTGATGCATTGGTTGATTCTTTCTTTCATGAATGATTTATCTGAAGCATGAAATGCTCTTTGAAAGCACTTTACCACAGTAGAACTTCTTTCAATATTTGGAGTCAGTCCTCTCAAACTCTGCCACTGCTTTACCAACTAAATTTATGTTATAGTCTAAATATTCTCTTGTTTCAGCAATCTTCACTGCATCTTTAGTTGTAGATTCCATCTCAAGAAAACAGTTTCTTTTTGCTCACCCATAAGAAACAAACCCTTATCCAGTAAAATTTTATCATAAAAATAAAATTTTTATGATGTGCAGCACAGTCACATTTTGAGGCTTCATTTCTAATTCTAGATCTCTTGCTGTTTGTACCACATTGATAGTTACTTCTTCCACTGAAGTCTTGAACTCTCAAAGACATCCATGAGGGCTGGAACCAGCTTCTTCTAAACTGTTATTGTTGATCTTTTCACTTCGTCTCATTAATCATGAATGTTCTTAATGGTATCTAGAATGGGGAATCCTTTCCAGAAGGTTTTCAGTTGACTGCCCAGATCCATCAGAAGAATTCACTATCTGTAGCAACTATAGCCTTACAAAATGTAACTGGTAAGACTTAAAAGCTGAGATCACTCCTTGATTCATGGGCTATGATGGAATGGATGTTGTATTCAGTTCAGTTCAGTTGCTCAGTTGTGTCCTACTCTTTGCGACCCCATGAATCACAGCACGCCAGGCCTCCCTGTCCATCACCAACTCCCAGAGTTCACTCAGACTCACGTCCATCGAGTCGGCGATGCCATCCAGCCATCTCATCCTCTTTCGTCCCCTTCTCCTGCCCTCAATCCCTCCCAGCATCAGAGTCTTTTCCAATGAGTCAACTCTTTGCATGAGGTGGCCAAAGTATTGGAGTTTCAGCCTCAGCATCAGTCCTTACAATGAACACCCAGTACTGGTCTCCTTTAGGATGGACTGGTTGGATCTCCTCGCAGTCCAAGGGACTCTCGAGTCTTCTCCAACACCACAGTTCAAAAGCATCAGTTCTTCTTCGGCACTCAGCTTTCTTCACAGTCCAACTCTCACATCCGTACGTGACCACTAGAAAAACCATAACCTTGACTAGACAGACCTTTGTTGGCAAAGTAATATCTCTGCTTTTGAATATGCTATCTAGGTTGGTCATAACTTTCCTTCCAAGGAGTAAGCATCTTTTAATTTCATGGCTGCAGTCACCATCTGCAGTGATTTTGGAGCCCAAAAAAAGCCTCTTGATTAAAGTGAAAGAGGAGAGTGAAAAAGTTGGTTTAAAGCTCAACATTCAGAAAACTAAGATCATGGCATCTGGTCCCATCACTTCATGGGAAATAGATGGGGCAACAGTGGATCTTCTCCTGCCCTCAATCCCTCCCAGCATCAGAGTCTTTTCCAATGAGTCAACTCTTTGCATGAGGTGGCCAAAGTATTGGAGTTTCAGCCTCAGCATCAGTCCTTACAATGAACACCCAGTACTGGTCTCCTTTAGGATGGACTGGTTGGATCTCCTCGCAGTCCAAGGGACTCTCGAGTCTTCTCCAACACCACAGTTCAAAAGCATCAGTTCTTCTTCGGCACTCAGCTTTCTTCACAGTCCAACTCTCACATCCGTACGTGACCACTAGAAAAACCATAACCTTTACTAGACAGACCTTTGTTGGCAAAGTAATATCTCTGCTTTTGAATATGCTATCTAGGTTGGTCATAACTTTCCTTCCAAGGAGTAAGCATCTTTTAATTTCATGGCTGCAGTCACCATCTGCAGTGATTTTGGAGCCCAAAAAAAGCCTCTTGATTAAAGTGAAAGAGGAGAGTGAAAAAGTTGGTTTAAAGCTCAACATTCAGAAAACTAAGATCATGGCATCTGGTCCCATCACTTCATGGGAAATAGATGGGGCAACAGTGGATGTTTTGTTAGCTGGCATGAAAACATGGTAATCTCATTGTACATCTCCCATCAGAGCTCTTGGATGTCAGTGAGCAGTAATTTTGAAAGGAATCTTTTTTTTTCTAAGCAGAAAAATAGTCCCCAACAGTGCGCTTAAAGTATTTAGTAAACTATGTTGTAAACAGATGTGCTGTCATCCAGGCTTTGTTGTTCCATTTATAGAGCAAAGGCAGAGTAGATGGAGCATAATTCTCAAGGGCCCTAAGAATTTTGGAATGGTGAATGAACACTGGCTTCAATTTAAAGTCACCAGTGGCATTAGCGCCTAACAACAGTCAACCTGTCCTTTGAAGCCAGACATGGACTTCTCTCTAGCTATTAAAGTCCTAGATGGTATTTTCTTCTGATATGTCTGTTTCATCCACAATGAAAATCTGTTGTTTAATGTAGCCTAACTTTCATGGATGATCTTAGCTATATCTTTTGGATAACTAGCTGCAGCTTCTACATCAGCCCTTATTGCTTCATCTTTCACTTTTATGTTATAGAGACGGCTTCTTTGCTTTTTAAACCTCATAAACTAATCTCTGATAGCTTCAAATTTTTCTTGCAGCTTCCCTACCTCTCTCATCCTTAATAGAACTGAAGAGAATTATGACCTTGCTCTGGCTTAGACTTTGGTTTAAGGAAATGTTGTAATTGGTTTGGGCTTCCCAGGTGGCACTAGTGGTAAAGATCCTGCCTACCAATGCAGGAGACATAAGAGATGCAGGTTCGATCTCTGGGTTGGGAAGATCCCCTGGAGAAGGAAATGGCAACCCGCTTTAGTATTCTTGTCTGGAGAACTTCATGGACAGAGGAGCCTAGCAGGGTACAGTCATGGCAGGGTTCTCAAAGAGTTGGACATGACTAAGCGACTAATGCTTTCACGCTTGGTGATTGGTTTGATCTTCTATCTAGACCACTAAAACTTTATATCAGCAATAAGTTGTTTTGTTAGCATTTGTGTGTTCACTGGAGCAATACATTTAATTTCCTTCAAGAACATTTCCTGTGCTTTCACAACTTGGCTGTTTGTTACAAGAGGCCTAGCTTTTAGCCTATCACAGTTTTCAACATGCCTTTCTCACTAAGCTTATTTCCAGCCTTTGATTTAAGAGACCTGTGACTCTTCCTATCACTTGAACACTTAGAAGCCATTTGTAGGGTTATTAATTGGCCTAATTTGGCCTAAGGGAATGGGGAGCCTGAGGAAGAAAGAGAGATGGGGGGATGGCAAGTTGGTATTCGCAGTCAGAACACACATTTGTTGATTGTCATTTTATGTGGTTCCAGTTCCTGGTGCTCCAAAACAATTATAATAACAACATCAAAGGTCACTAATTACAGATCATTATAACAAATATAATGAAGTTTGAAATAGTGTGAGAATTACCAAAGTGTAACACAGAGACATGAAGTGAACAAATGCTATTGGCAAAATGGTGCCAATGGACTTGCTTGATGCAGGGTTGCCACAAACGAGTTTGTGAAAAAACACATCTGTGCCCTGCGTCCTGCTCCTCAGGCTTGCTATTTGTGAAAAAACACATACTGTGCCCTGCGTCCTGCTCCTCAGGCTTGCTCACTGGCTCCCAGCTCCTCCCGGCCCTTTCCTGGCTCCCTCTGGCTCCAGCTCTGGTGCAGCGCCAGCGGCAGAGATCAAGCCCTGAGCCTTTGAAGTGGGAACCCTGACTCCAAGATCCTAGGGTACCAGAGAACTAACCCTGGGGAGTATCACAAAGGAAAGCACTTGAATACAAGACCCAGCATCACCCACCACCAGTAGCACCCTGTGCAGGATGCCTCATCTAAACAACAAACAAAACAAAAATACAAACCCAGTCATTAGCAGACAGGATTACCACCTGACTCAGCCTTCATCAGAGGAAAAACAAACAAAAACTCAGCACAAATCTCACCTATACAAAGCTTACAACAAACCACTGGACCAACCTTAGAAGGGCAGAAACCAAAAGCAAGAAAGAATTCAACCTTGAAGCCTGAGAAAAGGAGACCTCAAACACAGTAAGTTAAAAAAAATAATAAAAAGGCAGAGAAATACTACACAAATGAAGAAACAAACTAGAAACACAGAAGATGAATAAATGAAGAGGAAATAGACAAACTACTTGAAAAAGAATTCAGAATAATGATAGTAAAGATGAGCAAAAACCTTGAAAACAAAATGGAGAAAATGCAAGACTCAATTAACAAAGACCTAGAAGAATTAAAGAATAAACATACAAACAACACAAGTACTGAAATTAAAAATACTCTAGAAGGAATCCATAGCAGAATATCTGAAGCAGAATGAATCAGTGAGCTGGAAGATAAAATGGTGGAAATAACTTCTGAAGAGCAGAATAAAGTAAAGAATGAAAAGAACTGAGGATAGTCTCAGAGTCCTCTGGGACAATATCAAATGCACCAACATTCGAATTATAGGGGTCCCAGAAGAAGAAAAGAAAAAGAAGGCTATGAGAAAATATTTGAAGAGATTATCGTTGAAAATTTCCCCAACATGGGAAAGGGAAGTCAATCAAGTCCAAGAGGCCCAAAGAGTCCCATTCAGGATAAACCGAAGGAGAAACACACCAAGACACATACTAATCAAACTAACAAAGACTAAACACAAAGAAAGAATATTAAAAGCAGCAAGGGACAAGCGACAAGTAACATACAAGGGAAACCCCATAGTCTCCAGTTATCTGAAGTTCTTAATTTTGTTTTTCTTTGAGCCGAGCAGCCATGTGTGTGTGGTACCTCTGATACCTGGAGTCCATGATACCTGATAGCTCTTTCTACTATTGTGGGTTTTGGGGGGGTTCATTTGTGGGTGTTTTTTTTTTTTTTTTGGCTGGTTTTCTCTCATGGCATCATCTTTTTGCGCCTGGGTAGTTTTGCTTGTGTGTCAGAAACTGTATTTGTATAATTAGTTTAGAGATATTTGAGGCCTAGGATGTTATCTTCTAGAGAGAATTTTAGGTTTGCTTCTGTCAGGGACCTGGGAAGCATTAGCAGGCTGAGGCCATCTTAATCCAGCTTTGGTGACTATTCTCTTTGAAGCAGAGTTGCAGTTCTTGATAAGGCCTGTTGACTTCTGGCTCACCCTGTCTAAAGCTGCAACATTTGGATACAAACCCAGAGCAGGGATTCATCATGGTTCCTGTCCCATAGCCCTGGAGGTTAAAGTGTCTCTTGGCTGGCCTTCCAGAATTGTCATCCACTCAGTAGGCAGAAAAGGTCTTTGTTCTCCCCCTGGTTAAGCAGTTCTCCCTGGTCTTGTGACCTCTGCCTTCAAGCAGGTGTTTTTGATATTTTGTTTAGATTTTTCTACTTCAGCAGTTGGGTTGGCCCTGATTATACTCCAGCATTGCTTGAAGTGAAAGTCTAGCCCTTTTATATATATATATATATTTTTTTTTTTTTTGGTGATGAAAGCAAAAATTTTCACTGTTATAATTTGCATTTCCTTGATTAGTAGTACATTTGAACATCTTATATATGTATTGGCTATTTTTTATTTTGTCAATTTCTTTGGTCCATATCTTTTTTGATTAGTTTTCTTTTTACATATTGATCTAGCATTTTATGTATTAAAAAATTGTATTGAAGTATAGTTGATTTATATAGTGTTAATTTCTGCTGTACAGCAAAGTGATTCAGTTATAAATGTATATAGGTTCTTTTTTGTATTTTTTTCCATTACGGCTTATTAAGGATATTGAATATAGTTCTCTGTGATATACATTGTTGTTTATCCATTCTTTGATAATAGTTTGCATTTGCTAATCCCAAACTGTCAATCCATCCTTCCCCTAACCCCTACTCCTTTAGCAACAGCAAGTCTCTTCAGTATGTCTGTGAGTCTGTTTCTGTTTTATAGATAAATTTGTGTCATATTTTAGACTCCACGTGTTAAGTAATAAACCACATGGTATTTGTCTCTTTCTGATCTACTTGACTTAGTATGATAATCTCTGGTTGCATCCATGTTGCTGCAAATGGAATTATTTCATTCGTTCTTTTTTTTATGACCGAGTAGTATTCCGCTGTATAAATGTACCACATCTTTATCCATTCATCTATCAGTGGACTTTCAGGTTGTTTCCATGTCTTAGGTACTGTGAATAGTAGCACTTTATATATTTTAAATGTATTTACTTGGCTGTGTAGGGTGTTAGTTGCAGCACAGAGGTCTTCATCATGGTTCATGGGCTCTCTACTTGTGATACGCAGGCTCCAGAGGGCACAGGCTCAGTAGCTGACTCTCAGCAAGTGGGCTCTTAGTTCCCTGACCAGGGATCAAACCTCCTGTATTGGACAGTGGATTCTTAACTACTGAACCACCAGGGAGATCTTGCATATGTTCTTGATGTTGAGTATTATATGCTGCAGATATTTTCTCCTATTCTTCAACAAGTCTTTTATATTTGGATTATAACTGTATCAAATAAAAGCTTTTTATTTTTAGGTATTCAGATGTCTTTGTCTTTCATGGCTTTTATGTTTTAAGTTTTGCAGATTAGGATGCAATATTTTATATTTTGTTTTTAATATTTATCTCTGTAATTCTTTTAGACTGGATTTTTTTGTGTGTATATATTGTAAAATACTTGATTTCTTAGCTAAATGAATAGTAGGAGAAGAGCTTCTTTTTCCTCCTACTGTAAAGATTTTTGCAGGCCACACTTGGGGCCACACTTCTGTAACCCACACTTAGGGTTCTCCCCTCTTTCCCACACATTCCTGCCTTGTGGAATGAAGCTTGAATGTTGTCTCAGGGCAGTCCTCTTGATGTGTTTCATTGAAGGAAATGACTGAAAGGGAGACAAGTTATGATCTGCCATCACACAGATGTTGAGGCTAGTGATAATGTGTAGGGCCCACTTCTTTGTAACTAGTTTATTTCTGTAAAAGTGAGAGCTGTTCAGTCTAAAAAAGTCAAGTGAGACTTCCCTGGTGGCGCGGTGGATAAGAATCCTCCTGCCAATGCAGAGAGCATGGGTTCAATCCTTGGTCCAGGAAGATTCCACTTGCCATGGAGCAACTAAACCCATGATCTAGTGCCCGAGACTTGCAACTACTGAGCCTACGTGCCAGTTACTAAAGCCTGCACACTCTAGGACTCACAAGCCACAACTAATGAGCCCCTGTGCTCTAACTACTGAAGTCTGTGCATTAAAACTAGAGAGAAGCCTCCACTGTTTGCACCTAGAGAAAGCCCACGTGCAGCAACAAAGACCCAGGGTGATACTCACTGCTGTCAGTGTGGCTATTGCTTTTTCTTACAAGGTGGACTGTGATTTCTTGCTGAAGTCCTAGGTTTCCGGAATCAGGGTCCATACATTGCCTACAGTGAGAGGTCAGAGGGCGGGCCTGGCCTCTAATGAGCTCTTTGGGCCTGGGTCTTCCTAACCCACCCCTTATCTGGGACCAGTTCCCGGACCTCTCCAGTTGGGAAAGGTATGTGTGGGGGTGCTGTGGAACTGACTTCTCCTTCCCTGCAGGTTCAGCAGTACCGGGTTGCCATGACTGCGAAGGACTGCTCCATCATGATTGCACTCTCTCCCTGTCTGCAGGATGCAAGGTGAGGCACCTTCTGCTGTGTCACGTGTCCTTGGTCTAGTAAGGTTTTGTGGCGTGGCAAGAGGGTTGGTGTCCTTATATTTAGAGAGGCCCTTGAAGGATCATGTCTATAAACAAAGGCCAATTTCCAAGGCCTACTTAATACAATGGGGATTATTAACTCTTGCTGTTTAGAAGTTTGTAACAAGTCAAAAAGACATTTTTGAGAATAATTTTAAAAGCTTGTTCTATTAAATTCAAGATTACTACTGTTTTCTAAGAAAATATCTCAAGGACTTTAGAAGCAGTTTAGATGCTGTGGTGCAAATACCTTTCTGTCAAAGAAAACCCCAAGTTTCCATCTGGCTCAGAGGCCCAAGAAGCTGTAGGTTACTCTGGGCCTTATTTTCCTTCCTTTTTCCAGGTCCTGATGTGCCAATCTTTATAGTCATGTCAAAACCTTTAAAACAACATTTCATTGTTCTGTTTCCTCTTTGCAGCATCTCTCCCAGGACATCATTATCCAATCCTATCTCTGCCTAGGAATTCAGGATGAACCTGATAATTTTCTCTCATTGATTAAATGGCATTTTTAGCATTAATCTTCAGGGTGCCAAACCCTACACATGGTTTTGTGGAATGTTCCATAATCTTCTGATGTGTGTTCCTGGGTCAAGATGACCTTGTAACTGGCTGCCAGCCACTCGGTTTTCTGACGCTTTTGAACTAAACATTCCTAAGAGTCCTGCTTCTTGGCAGGCATAGGATTGTCCACTTTCTGATAGGAAACACGGAGGGACATTTATAGGGCATAACTGAAATATTTTTAAAAAGAGTTGTTTAGTTGAAATCTCTCATTATCCCCTAAGAAAATGCTCCCAGTGCTTAGCAGCAGGAATCCATTTGGATTAAGCTAGCATTATTAGGTGAGAGAAAAGCACACAAATGTTACCATCACCCTTCCTGAAGGAAGGATATAGTCAGGATACAGATATGTGATGGGGTGGGGGCCAGGAGTCCTGACACCCTTGACCACAGCTGCTCAACAGAAATTGACATGTTGGGAGAGGAGTGAGGACGTGTGTCCAGAAACTTCTGAACCATGTGGGTACCTGTGTCATCCACAGGGTAGAGAAGCATTTTAGGTATGACAAGACTCAGAGGCTGACCAGTAGGCTCCTCAGGAGTGGCCTGCACCATGCTCTCATCAGACTCTGTGTGATGGATTCCTTTCTTGATCCATGTCATCTTGTTGGGTGTTGGTTCTGATGTGATGTGTGGTTTCCTATAAAATGTGCAGCCCTGGTGAGGGCCAGAGATGTTCACTGTCCTAGCCCAGCTGCATGAAGCTTGGGTGTCAGGCCCTGAGAGTGAGACTCAGAAGCAAGACCTTAATTTGTATACATGTTCTCTGCTGTTCAGGAGGGAGTAGCTAAGACCCCAGCAACTGAGCCAGGGATTCATTTTTTCTATAAACAGTATTTCTGAGCAGGAACTGAATGAGAATCTAGGCCTTAATTAGGTTATTAGATAGGAATGTTTTTATCTGCCTTCCCTCTCCCAGGCAGGACCTTTAGAGATTGGTATTTTGTTTATTTGTTTTTAATAATGTCTAAATCTAGAATAGTATGCATGGAGAAACCAGAACTCCTTAATACTTCTCTCTTGGGCTAAACCAAGCTCATGTAATGTATTTAACCAATGATTTGGACGCATTTTGAGAGCTAAATGGTATATACAGAAATGTTAGTACAAAATTCAGAACTAGCCTGAAAGGGTTTTGGTTGTTGCTGTTGTTCTAAGTCACGTCCGACTCTTGGTGACCCTATGGACTGCAGCACGCCAGGCTTCCCAGTTCTTCACTATCTCCTGGAATTTGCTCAAATTCATGTCCATTGAGTCGGTGATGCTATCCAGCCATCTCATCCTGTTGTCCCCTTCTCCTTCTGCCCTCAATCTTTTCCAGCATCAGGGTTTTTTCCCAGTGAGTCAGCTCTTCGCATCAAGTGTTTTTAAGTACAAGTAAATATGTTTTGTTATAAGCATACAACTATTCCAATATTTAGAAAAACCACAAAGCAAAACCCCAAGAAACAAAATAGAAAACACTACAGACACAATGTGAGAATAAAACATGAAACCATTTGAGAACAAAACGAAACCAGATCTCTCTTTCCTAATGTGAAAAAGCATAGAGGAGCAAGAGTTTCTCACCAGACATGGGAAAAGATACGTAAAGAGAAGTCTGTTCTTAACATTTTATGCATTTGGCTGTTGTATGGCTAGATCTACTTTCTTTTTCTTAGGTTTTGTAATACTTGGCTCACGATAAGTAACATTTTTAGCATTTGTTTATACTACTGGGATGTGGGGAATATCAATTGCATAGTCTACTTAATTGCTTTTCCATCTTTCTGCACTTTAACTCTTTGTTATCTGGTGTGCTGGTAGGTATCACAGTAGGTGCCTCTCTTGCAGAAGCTTCAAGCATGAGGCATACAGCTGGCACAGACAGAGATGGAATGCATATAGATGCACAGAATGGGTGCTCTTTGTGAGTTGCATTGAGAGGATTTGGGAGGTTTGTGTATTCTGAAATTGCTCTTTTGCTTCCAGCTCCGATCAAAGGCCTGTTGTCCCTTCATCGAGATCTAGGTTTGCCTTCTCTGTGTCTGTGCTGGACCTTGACCTCAAGCCCTATGAGAGCATTCCTCATCAGTATAAACTGGATGGCAAGATAGTCAACTACTATTTAAAGACCGTACATGCCAAAGATGCCACCGTGATGTCAACAAGGTTCAAGGAGAGCGAAGACTGCACGTTAGTTCTCCATAAGGTCTAACCTTTTTCTTGTAGTGGCTTTGAAACTTGAACACAGAATGTGAAGGTTGAATGATAGAGCTATTTTCTGTTGTGTTGGGTGACTTCTGGCTGTGAATGTTTTTGCTTTTCAACCCCTGTTCAGGTGGGACTGCCTCTGGGAGACATGGGATGCCTAGAGACAGCTTCCAGGACAAGGAATGTTGGATGTGAGCCCAGCAGTGTGCTATCTCCCTGGAGGGCCCTGGGCAGTTCTCCCTTTCCACCCACGGTTCACATCTAATCTCTAAAAAGCCTTATAAGACCCAAGGTTTGGATCTCCTACCACCCGAATCCTAACATAGAAAACTTGAATTGTCACATACACCTTACAGTTTGGACTTTGAACAAAACACAGATACTACTAGAACGTTCCCAGCTGAGTTACCTGGTCACTCTTCCAACACAAGCCGTGTGTCAGCGCAGCTTTAGTAGTTCCCTGCTGTGGAGAGCGCTGAGTTGCTGATGTGGGCGTCAGTTCTGAGCAGCGGACTCACAGTCGGTGTGGAGGTGCCGTACCCACTGCTCTGCTCAGGGTCAGCAGGGAGCGTGGGACTCAGGGCAGGGGTAGACACCACTCATGCGAGCACTGACTTTCTATTTTGTGTTGAATGATTTTATTTTTAACTTTAGGGGAAACAAGGTATTCTTTCCCACCTGAAATTGCTGCTGTGGAAGCTGAAAGCAGAGCTGTAACTCTGAGCTGCTATGCCCAGGGTGGGTGTCATGGGGTGCCTGTGCATCTGCCGGTTCTGTATTCTGACATTTCTGGATGTTTGGGAAACCTCAGCTACTTCTGCCAGGGCCAGCATCCTGATTCGGGTTTCACCAAGATGTGTGGTGTTGGTGGCCTTGAGTAATTCTGGCCTGCCTCCCCATCAGGGCTGCCCAAGGCCCTGCTTCTGCATGATGAGCAACTCCTGGCTGGCACCAAGAGGGTTCTTGTTGGGGTCACCAAAAGTGTGCCCAGCTGCTATGAAAACTGTTGGGAAACTTGGCTTCAGTTTTTTATTCTATGGTAGGTTGTATAGATTATTTATATCATCATTTTGAGGGACTAATGAAGGCTTATTGTAATATAATAGTGAAACCATGAGATTGTATGAAAATACTACACAAAAAATAATATTTTGCTGATTATAATTTTTGTGGGGAATTTTGTGATAAATTGAGAATTATGTTTATTTGAATCAAGCCAGCTCTTCTAGAATTTATTCTTCAGTCCTGTCCTATCATTTACTTCTTACTTCTTCACTCAGAGGTTCAAAAAGATACTCAAGTAACACATGCCTCTCATTCATGTGGGATGCTGGGGTACGGGGCTTTGGAGATTCCACACCTAAGGGTATGCATGGAGCCCTGCTCTCATGGTCAAGCTGCAGGCTCCAGAGTGCATGGAAGTAGGTAGCTGCCAGAGTTGTTTTGGCCTGAGGTTGTTCCTTGTTGCTGGCCTTGGGTGAGGATGGTCTTGCCCAGCACCAGGGTATGCAGGGGACCCTGAATATCTTGTGTGTGGAGCTCTGAAGCCCCAGCCCCTCAAGGAGGTAGGCTGGGCAGCCTCCTGTTGCCTATTCTGACTGGAGTGAACGGTCTGAAAACAATCACCCTCTATTTGGGGGAAAAAAATTAAAGATGAGTATCTCCTGCTAGAGGGTCTTGACTCAACCCTTTGCACTTCTCACACTCCACCTCAGCCCCTTCCCTGAGGCTTTCATTTGATGGAAACTGTTTTCACCTTTTCTACCTTAAAACTGGCAACTCGGGTCAGTGCAGCACTTAGGACTCTGGGTGACTTTAATGAAAACACTGCTTCTTCTCTGCAGAGGGGCCGGGGGGCCAAGGCCCTGTGTGAAGGGACAATGCTATGTTTGCTGTCTTACTGCATTTGTTAATGTTAACCACTCTACTTTTTTGTGAAAGACCATGAAGAGTGAATGTCAGAGGACTTGCTGCTGAGAGGTGCTGTGAAAGCCTCCAGTGCTGCTTCTAGAGCCAGGAGGTGAGGAGGGTGGTGTGGCTCCCCTGGGGTGTCTGAGGAATGTAAGAGAATGGGGCTGCACTGGTAAGCCCTCCCGGAGTCCCTCAGCAGTGGATGGTAGGAGGAGGGCCAGCCTTTGAGATGGGCTGGTGCCGCCTCTGCCCTTAGATTCATACCAAGGTGGGGGCCCGGTGGCTCTCCATACCATATCCCAGGATGGATAGCCACTTCTGTACTTTCTTGGATGTTGAGTTTACTTTGAAAAATACACTATATGTATCACTTGTTTGGTATTTTGAATTTAAATAACTGTATTTATTTTTCATGTCCCGACAACTGATATATAATGTGCCATAACTGCATAAACATGTTCTAAAGGTAAGGTTTCTAAGTGGAAAAGAGCAAATGTTCATATTCAATAAAATCACACACCTCCAGGTGCAGCATCTTACTCCTATGTGTAGTTGTTCACTGTTTGGGAATTAGCTGCTTTCCTCTGTGCCAAGTGATTTAATCAGGCTTTCTAGAGTGGCTTCAATGCCCAGCACGCCCAGTAGGGTTCGGAAGCTGAGAGGAGCAGTTTCTATGACTCCGTTCTTGTCCAGTTCCAGGGCTGTAAAGAAAATAAATCGGGTAAGACACTTCACCAAGACACTTCCCTCATTCTCAACTGGCTGCACTGAAGGGAAGCCAGGATGACTGAATCACCTTGACCCAAGCCCCTCCCCGCCTTCCTGAGGCAGAGACATCAGGCTATCGCTTGGGAGGGCCTTACAGGGGCAACCCTACTTCCATGTGCTTTTTGAGTGACTATGGACAAAAAAATATTTTGAAAACCTATTTTAAAAGTGCATCAGTGAGATTTTTTACTTTTGATTCTTGCCATATAAAACCAGATGAAATGAGTAGGTGTCTGTGTTGAATACAGTGAGAAATCACCAGAACATCCCTACCTCGCAACGGCACTTTGGTGAGAAGATCCAGCTTTGGCAAAACCTTCCCTTCTTCATCTATTTGTATCCTCCAAACAATGACTAGTTCAAACCTGAAAGAGGTAAGATGCATTGCTGAGTGCTTTTAAAATCAGACTAGACTGTTTGCAGCATTTGACTCTCTCTCTAGAGGAGAGGATGCCTACATGGGCAGGAACGCTGCTGTCTTCCCAGTCACCCTTGGAGTTGCTGCCCTTCCCCAAGGCTGTGCTCAGACTCCCTTGATCTTAAAGACCCACAAGTGAAGAGGGAGTATGGCCAGTTAAACATGAGAAGATCATCATTAACATACAGGAAAGTGACCATAGTGAGATACTGTTTTGTGCCCACTACATGTTAGTTGACCATACAAGTGAAGTACAGGATATCCAGCAGCGAGAACTTAAAAGATTACTGGTGGGAAATACGAATTGATAAACTACTTTAAAAGGAATTTGGCAATGATAGCTGAATCTCCCCTATGACCCAGGAATTTCATTTCTAAGTATATGCTCAAGAGAAGCCTGTGTACTTGTGTGCCCAAGGACATAAAACAGGAAATGTTAGAGATAGTGGAAGATAATGACAACCCAAAGGCCCAAGACTTGAAGAATGCAGATACATATATTCACCTAATGGAGTGTAAGCAGTGAAAATGAATAGCTACAGCTATAGGCATCACCATAGGTGGATTTTGGAAATAATGTTGAATAACAAGGCGTGTTCCAGAGGCTTACATAACTACACCATTTTAAGGCTTGGAACAAAACATCTTTAGGTGCAGGTCACAGAAGCACATCCTGCCCACGTGCACATAAAGGTACCCACAGTGGGCGGAAGGAGACCTGGATGACTTCTCCCCTCACTCAGTACTTGCAGACTCCCCACCTTTCTTGAAATAAGTTGATGAAAATAGAACTCCACCCCTCTGGCCTCCCCTCCGTGGCCTCCCTTCCCTAAGGACTCTAGCAGTGAGACTGGCACCTGCTGGACTTCTCCTTATAGATCCCATTTGTGTTTTCCTTATAGATTTCCTTATAGATCCCCTGGTGCTCTCCTGCCATTGCTGCTATCTGTTGTAACTCCAAAGACACATCTCAAGATGTCAGTTAGGTGGTTTACATTTGTTTTCTACTATTTGTAATCGTTTTTAACAGGAAAGAACCATCTGGGTTGGGGAGGGACTTGGTGGGGCCTGTGCACTCACCCAGGTTGACTGGGGTTCCTAATGCCCATGCAGCTGGAGGAGGCCCCCTCTGAGAGCTGCACAGCTTCTGGGTACTTTTCCTGTGGGGAGAAGAAACAGAGAAATCTGTGGGGTGTGTCTGGCATTTCCTGAAAATCTTAATTGTCAGGTGTGCCACTTTCTCACCTAGGCATCATGGCAGCCTGGCCGTGGCCACCCCTGCTCCTGGCTTCTGTGCTCATCAGCCCTGCCTGTTCTAGATCTCTACTGCCACACAGCCTCGTGGATTCCACACTGACAACCACCCAGTGTTAACAAATTACACGACTCCATTCTGATTTTCCTGGCTTGTCTACCCAGGGCCCTGCAGCATTTGGCCAACATACTTCCTCTGTCTTGTCTCGTGACCTGGACAGCTTGAGGAGGCTGGTCACACATGCTGGCCAGCTGACTCATGAAGGTGATGCTGATCCTGATGACTGAAGTGAGGTGCTATATGCCAGGTTTCTCATTGTAAAGCAGATGTTTTTCTTCAGAGCTTTAGCATTTGGCTCCGAAGCCTTTCAAACTGAGGTCCGTGGGCTTGCTGCTCCAACAGTGGGTGTCCACCCTGTCTTCACACTTGCTGCAGAATGGCCCTGGCCTGCATTCTGGTAACTGCATGCAGACGGCTCCTGCACAGCCAGCGTGGGGCTACCTGAGCTCTCCTAGTGTCCTACGGGTTTCCCCAGGCATGGTGTCTGGCTATTCTGGGTAACAGGTTTTCAGAAAGCATGCTCTGCTAGAGGTCAGCTTCATGGTGAGATCATGTACCGTTTTAGAGTCGAAAGTATTCTCTCTTAAACGAAAATGAAGTAGAATTTCACAAATTTCTAGGGGTTTCTCCCTTATTTATTTTCTATCGCCATTGACTCACAAATCACTGCTTTATTCAACGTATATCAGTGTTTCTTTGGGAAGCTGATGGTATTTAGAAACCAAGACCTAGGCTCATTGCTCCCGGGGCTTTGGTGGCTTACAGGCTCTCTCGGGGGGAAGAACTTGGTAAGACAGGTTGGTGTGACACATGCGTGAGCATGCACATACCACAGCCCCTTGGGAATCCTTCTGCACACACATACTAACCACTGTCTCTTATACACATCTCCACCCCCACCCTGCCCTGTGTAATAGTTTTGGAACTGTCTGCTTCTTTCTGTTATTTGTAGTGGGCCCTGGGAACCTCCAGCATTAGACTTGACTTGTAGGTCATTAGAACAACAAAGCTTTGCAGGAATCCGAACAGAATGTTTACAACAGAGTAATGAGTGGCTCTGTCTTCAGTTCTTGGAAAACCTTTTGTTTGCTCTTATAAGAATAGATTGTGGGGTTGGGGTGATATGACAGACTTAAAGTAGGCTCCACAGTGAGATTTCAAGTTCTACAAGGGACAGCTTTTGAAAGACATATTTTCTTTCCCTCTTCTTATAGCTCTTGCTATTGAAATGGACACCTGGGCTGATGCTGAAATCAGATGTAAGCCCTGCCACATCCCAAATCCAAACCTACACCCTGCCCTGAGGGCCACCCTAAGCCTCATGGAAGGACAGTGAGGTGCAGCTTCATCTGAGAAATGCTTGGTCTAGCAGCCAGTCACACAGCCCCCTCCGCCTGCAAGACAAGGGACAGAGCTGGAACTGTGTGTGGGCAGAACCTATGGGCTTCAGAGGATGGGGCCTTCCTGAGGCCACAGGTACTTGATGGGCTGAACAAAATAAGCTCCCTCAAATGAGGTCTTGTGGGGACAAAGTTGTGTCACAACTTTTAAAGGACCAGCCCACATATCAGTGAGCTTGTTGCCAGCGTGTGAGGCCAGTGCTCTCAGACCTGCATGTGAAAGATGCTGATGGAGCAAGAACACATCCAAACACCAGGCCATTGTGACCAAAGGCTGGGGTGGGCCTGGTTTAAACTTACAGATGATTTCTAATTTCAGGGAAGCAGTTTTTATGAGAAAATGTATACCTAAATTTTTTAAATGGAAAGTGCTGGCTGGTTTTTTTAAACCTCAGGCTCTTCTAAATTAATAACAACTGTATGAGGAATGTAAAGGAGAACATGTGACTGTGGCAGTGTAACTTCCAGCTGAGCTGAAAGCACGTGGCCTGGGCCAGTTCCAGCGTGAGGCCCAAGAGCTTGGTCTGCCTCCAAGCAGACCTCAGCCTCTCTAGGCCTTCTTCTCATGAGCAAAAGGAGGGTTTAGATTAGAAGCTTTCACTAAAAAAAAAAAAAAAATGTACTCCTTTTCATTTTTAAAGTAAAAACCAAAAGTAGAAATGCTGACATTAGGAAGAGATCGGGCATTTCTGGAGAGCTCTTAGGGACTTGTGTGGAAAGTTTCCTTTTATACAAGTTAATAAATATTCAAAGCTGACAGGAAGAAAGCAACTAAAGGCTGAAGAGGAGCCCAGAGACACAACATAAACAGCAAAGTCTAGATACCATTGCTGATAGTTAGAAATATAAAACGTGGGTCTCATCGACAGAGTGTACGCATACAAGTGGCCTGGAGGGAGAAGACAGAAAAGTTGGAAAAAGTGATACAACTCAATGCAAAGTGGGTCTGAGGTCACAGCCAAATATCAGTACATTTCAAAAGCAATTAAAAGTTCTACATATTACTGTATTTGACATTCAAAAAAGACAACAGAATCACCAAGAAAGGATTAAGGTGATGTACTCAGATAAGGCAGCCATCTGGCCAGTGTGTTTTAGAATATTTAACGTGAAAAAATAGCTACACACACATGAAAAAAAGGTTGACAGGAAAGTTATCAGCCTGACTTGGAAATCACCTTGGACACTTCACATTCTGCCACTAGTAAAACCAAGGTCCAGGCCTGGAGCCTAAAGGGAGCAAATGGGAGCCTGTGCTTCACAGTGTTGTTGGGAAGGCTGGGAACGGGCTGCGTGGTGCTGATCCTGTGTGTACACTGGGCCTGTCAGTCTTTCACAGGAAGCTTGTCCTAAGTGGTGATTCAAAAATGGATGTTTATAACTTTCCTGGTGGTCCAGTGATTAGACTCCATGTTCCCAGTGCTGGGGGCATGAGTTCGATCCCTGGTTGAATTAAGATCCTGTATGATACCAGGCTCCTCTGTCCATGGAATTTTCCAGGCAAGACTACTGGAGTGGGTTGCCATTTCCTTCTCCAGGGGATCTTCCCGACCTAGGGATCAAACCCAGGCCTCTCCCATTGCAGGCAGATGCTTTACCATCTGAACCACCAGGGAAGCCACATGATACACAGTGCAGCCAAAAAAAAGGGTGGGGGTTGTGTGTGTGTTTATTTAGCTGCTTGCCATGTGCCTGGAGTCTGCAGTCAAGAACTCTCCTTGTTTATGATAGAAAAAATGGTAGCTTTGAGAAGGCTGGGAATTTGTTATTCATCCCAGTTTTCTACCTGAGACCCATTTACTGTTGGAATGACTGCTGGATGCTGGTCCAAAGGGAAGAGAAATTTAAACAGAACTTTAGAGAAAACCAACCATGTATTAAGGATCAGTCATTCTATCCCAGTTCACTCCCCGCTTGCCACTTAAATGAATGGGAAACCTTGAATCTCGAGTTTAAATGTATCCTTGAGTGTTCACAGATATCTAGAGCAAGTGATACCCCTCATCCCTGGACACTCAGTGGCATTTCCCCAAACAGGGCCATCTTCCTGATTTATAAAAACATAACATTCCAACCAGAAATTTTCAGATGTTCCCAGCTCCCTCCTGTAACCATCACACCCTCCCCGCCCCAACTGCCCCAGGCAGTTTGGAAAATGAGGCCTCTTGGGCCTTAGTCCAGGTCTGATGTCTCCTCATGATGCCACATTGGGAGTGCTCCAGAAATGCTGCTGTGCTTCTGGGGTGACCCAAAAGCCACCCTTTCCCCTCTGTTATTGGAATTTTCCAAGGGAACATCATGAGACCAGGCTACTGTCTGGCTCCTCAGTCAGACATCCACTCATCAGCCTGGGCCTGTTGGTGCCTCAAAGCTGAGTCAACCACACGAGGGGTGCCAAAGGTTGACTGTGTCCATCATTCCTTCCACACTGGCAAGTAGATTTTCACCAGAAAAACGAGCTTTTACTTCTCCCTTATTTATTTTCTATCGCCATTGACTCACAAATCACTGCTTTATTCAACGTATATCAGTGTTTCTTTGGGAAGCTGATGGTATTTAGAAACCAAGACCTAGGCTCATTGCTCCCGGGGCTTTGGTGGCTTACAGGCTCTCTCGGGGGGAAGAACTTGGTAAGACAGGTTGGTGTGACACATGCGTGAGCATGCACATACCACAGCCCCTTGGGAATCCTTCTGCACACACATACTAACCAACAAGCGATGACCTCAATACCTCTATCCACCCCCCAGGGTTTTCTAGCCTTCTTCCTTCTGCAGCTAAAAAATCACTCTAATCCTAGGAAGGAAGAGAGCTTACAAAAATAATCCCTTTATACCTTCCCTGTTTAGAATGGAAAGGCGAAATTTAGGCAAGCAAAATCAGTCAAATATATAGCCAAGAAACATACACCCTGCAATAAATCTGAAGGCAAGTGTACCCGTAAAAGATCTCCATTAAGAGTACTAGACAATAAACATCACTTCAGGTGGGGATACAAGTCCAAGAAGTAGTTCTTAAGATTTTCAAGATTGTCATTTTCATTTTAACTAATTGGGTAGCAATTGTATGCTTTTATATGTAGTCTGTTCCCTTTTAGACTAATAATTAAAAAGCAAGGCAAGTTGGTTTCTTTTACAATAGTCAGAAATGATAATTAAGAAGCTGAACACACACATACACATATGTGTAATAATCAGTACTAAAAACTCTATAAATTTCACAGCTTTCTCTTCATACAGTTTTTAATATGTAATTGTGCCAGCAAAATAATGAAATGCAGGCAGATGATGAAAATAATATTCAGATATTCACTGGCAATTTTATTGTTACTAATAAAACTCTCACTATTTTATATATCTCAAAGTAACGACCAAAGCATTGTAACTGATTATAATTTAAAGTTACTATGGTCTGGGCACTTCCCTAATGGTCCAGTGGCTGAGACTCTGTGATCCCAATGAAGGGGGCTTGGGTTCAATCCCTGGTCAGGGAACTAGATCCTACATGCTTCAATTAAAGACTGCACATGCCACAGCTAAAAGCCAGCACAGCCAAATAAAAAATACTTTTTTAAAAGTTAAAAAAAGAGGAGTTACTATGATCTAATTTGAATTTTTTCATAGATTCACAGACGTTTTGAGCTTTTAAGGTGTTTTCTCTTTCAAAAGACAAATTACACATCCACACTGCCACATACAATTTAACAGCTAAAGCCTTTGACTGTGTGGATCACAATAAACTGTGGAAAATTCTGAAAGAGATGGGAATACCAGACCACCTGACCTGAGAAATCTGTATGCAGGTCAGGAAGCAACAGTTAGAACTGGACATGGAACAACAGACTGGTTCCAAATAGGAAAAGGAGTACGTCAAGGCTGTATATT
>SJYT01028463.1:318981-357313 GCA_006410635.1 Cephalophus harveyi | reverse complement strand
CTGGAAGAAACACAAGCTGGAATCAAGATTGCCGGGAGAAATATCAATAACCTCAGATATGCAGATGACACCACCCTTATGGCAGAAAGTGAAGAGGAGCTAAAAAGCCTCTTGATGAAAGTGAAAGAGGAGTTGGCTTAAAGCTCAACATTCAGAAAACGAAGATCATGGCATCTGGTCCCATCACTTCATGGGAAATAGATGTGGAAACAGTGCCAGACTTTATTTTTTGGGGCTCCAAAATCACTGCAGATAGTGACTACAGCCATGAAATTAAAAGATGCTTACTCCTTGGAAGGAAAGTTATGACCAACCTAGATAGTATATTGAAAAGCAGAGACATTACTTTGCGAAAAAAGGTTCGTCTAGTCAAGGCTATGGTTTTTCCAGTAGTCATGTATGGATGTGAGAGTTGGACTGTGAAGAAAGCTGAGTGCCGAAGAACTGATGCTTCTGAACTGTGGTGTTGGAGAAGACTCTTGAGAGTCCCTTGGACTGCAAGGAGATCCAACCAGTCCATTCTGAAGGAGATCAGCCCTGAGATTTCTTTGGAAGGAATGATGCTAAAGCTGAAACTCCAGTACTTTGGCCACCTCATGCGAAGAGTTGACTCATTGGAAAAGACTCTGATGCTGGGAGGGATTGGGGGCAGGAGGAGAAGGGAACGACAGAGGATGAGATGGCTGGATGGCATCACGGACTCGATGGACGTGAGTCTGAGCGAACTCCAGGAGTTGGTGATGGACAGGGAGGCCTGGCATGTTGTGATTCACGGGGTTGCAAAGAGTTGGACATGACTGAGCGACTGAACTGAACTCAACTGAACGGTAATGGGCTCCTGATCTAGTGCAAGCAACTTGGTGTGCGTATATTTTTTGGCTGCACTATGTGGATTGCTAGGTCTCATTCCTGGACCAGGGATTGAACCCAGGCCATGGCAGTGAAAGCCCAGAGTCCTGTCCACTAGGCTACCAAGGAACTCCCCTGTGCCTATTTTTTATTAGAGGTTCTTAGTTTTCTCTCCAGAGGAGTAAGGTTGCATTGCCAAGTCCAGGCCCCTTTTAGTAGTGCCAAGCTTTTTCACACAGGCCTTCTGTCAGGGCGAGGATGAACTGCCTCTCATATAGACTTTCTACTAATTCTCCTCCTACCCACAGTCCCTTTTTCAGAGGTTCCAGAGAACAAATCGGTTGATTTGTTCCTTCCTCCAAGGAAGATAACTTTCCCAGTCTCCTGCGTGCTGAGAGTCACACTCGGCTGGAAACCCTTGGCTTGGAGGTCATTTTTCAGTGGCAATGGCCCCTGAGGCCCTGCCCCCAGGGATGGTTCCCATACTCCCACGGAAAGTCAAAGCAACCTCCAAACGACTGTTCGGGCATGTTCCCTTCAGGGGTTAGGTCTCAGCTTTGTCTGGGCCTCATCAAACTATAATTATCTGCTTCCTGAATGTACTGCTGCCTTCCTCTGGCCTATTCTTCATCTTTGTGTATTCAGTTCAGCTCAGTCGCTCAGTCATGTCTGACTCTTTGTGACCCCATGAATCGCAGCACGCCAGGCCTCCATATCAATCACCATCTCCTGGAGTTCACTCAGACTCACGTCCATCGAGTCCGTGATGCCATCCAGCCATCTCATCCTCTGTCGTCCCCTTCTCCTCCTGCCCCCAATCCCTCCCAGCATCAGTCTTTTCCAATGAGTCAACTCTTCGCATGAGGTGGCCAAAGTACTGGAGTTTCAGCTTTAGCACCATTCCTTCCAAAGAAACCCCAGGGTTGATCTCCTTCAGAATGGACTGGTTGGATCTCCTTGCAGTCCAATGTCTTTTAAAACTCTCTCTACTGTCATTTCTGAAGAATTTTAGCAGAGTGGCTGATGAAGGTAGTATGTTTCAATGGTCCACTTTTGAGGCCTTTTACATTTATATTTTCAATTTTTCCTCATACTTGATGAATAGTTTGGGTATAGAATTTAAGGTTTAAATAGTATTTAAATTATTTTATATATAAAACTAATGATATATGTTCAAACTTGTATTCTAGAGTCCTATGTTAAAATGCTTTCAAGGCGGGAGCACTGGGATGACCCAGAGGGATGGGAATGGCGAAGGAGATGGGAGAGGGTTTCAGGATGGGGAACACATGTAAAGTAAAGCCATGGCTGATTCATATCAATGTATGGCAAAAACCATTACAATATTGTAAAGTAATTAGCCTCCAGCTAAAAAAATTAATGAAATAAAATGCTTTCAGTTTTTTAAAATGAAAAGAAAATAAATAATTAAGTCAACTCATGTCCTTAGAAATAGAGGAAATCCCCCACCCTGGGACAAAATAAGAGAGGGCATAAATAATGTTTGTAACTAAAATTTTAAATGGTTCAAATCTTATACTATATCAAGTCCTGATAACTTTATTTTCATAAAACAAAATGAATATTAGGCAAGAGAATTAAAATGTGAGAGAGGAAACAAGTCTTGGTGAAATAATCCAAATGACAATAATAATGTATTCTATTTGCACAATAGTTCTAACTTTGCCAGATCTTTACATATTTACTCACAGGAGACCTTTATGAATTGGGGATATAAAATTATGCACACTTTAAAAATAAGGAAAAAAAGGCTCAGAGATTTGCAAGGCTGTTCCAATGACCCTGAGCCCGAAGTAAAGAAGTCAAGCTGAGCTGGCTTCCTAACTCCAATGCCTTTCTTGAAGCAAATTTCAGGTGACCCATGGTCCAGCTGAGAGTAAACTCACCTTGAAACCAATAAGGCTTATGCTTCAGGGACCAACAATTCCCTCCCTGTACATGGGCTCCTTTCAAGCCCCTCTACTAAATTTAAAACAAATAATTTTTTAGAACAGTTCCAGATTGACAGAAAAATTGGAAGGATAGTACAGAGTTCCTATATTATTAACATCTAATATTGGTGTGGTATATTTGTTACAATCAATGCACCAATATTGAGATATCACTTTTATAACTGAAGTCTATATTTTATTTAGCTATCTTAGTTTTTACTTAATGTCCATTTTCTTTTTTAGAATTCCCACTCAGGATCCCACATGACATTTTTGTGAGAGGTAGGAAAATTCACCTAGATCCTTACTCTATATACACCTTCTTATGTTCTGCCATGGGTTTAAGTATTATGCTTATTCTAATAAGGGGCTCCCATTTTTTTTACCTAAAGACTCTTAAGAGAAAATGCACAGTTGTTCTTTGGGTCTTAGAGTAATACATCTTGCTATCTGGCAGCGCCCTTAGGACCAGGCCGAAAGAAGGGGTCAGCTGATCCTGGGCTTGACTTGAGACTCAAAACAGGTAATAAGAGAGGAGCAAACATGAAAACGCTTTCACATATGTATCTGTCTACAGACCATCCATGAACTGGCATCTTAAAATAATTCAAATTTTCAGCATGGACTAGCTCTTGAATTGATTGAGGGCAGAGGATTTTCTTTGCTGCCTTGTCCTGAAACTGCTTTATTTTCCTAGAGAAATTCTTAAGTAGAAGTATTTCAAATTCATCCTCTCACACACAATGAGACCTACACATGTGATGAACTTGGATTGACTAATTCATCACTCAAAATGATTTGCAGCGTGGCTATTGTGTGGAACTATTGTGGACTGTCAGACCTGTTTTTCTTTGCCTGGCAAGCTTTCTTATTACCCTTACTCTGGCAACAGACCTGTCCCTTTCATAAGATTGGCTCAGGTCATCAGAGACTGTTAGCTCCTCACGAACAGCATATAATGTACCCTGGGCCAAATGGCAGATGCTGGGAGGACAAACCTTTTCCAGCAGGGGCTGTTCAGTGGGCAGCCTCTTCCAGGCTGTGGGAGGCCTGTGTGTTGCCCTGATAGACAACCAGCAGAGAATCGTGCAGAAACGAGGGTCTCACAACAGGAGGGGAAATCCTCTATCTTGATGTGATCCCCACATGCAGGCTACCCTTTCTTTAATTGTCTGAACTACTCCAGCTCTCTGCTACAGCTGGAGTGACTAATTTCCTTTTTGTTAAGCCAATGTGAATTTACATTTCTGTCCCTGTTGAAAGAGCTCCAATAAAAACACTGGGTACCTTGTTAAATGCTGGGTATGTCCTGGAACAAAATAACACTGAGCATCAGGAAAGTAAAAATAAAAATTACAAATGGAATACCACAACATACACACCTGAATGGCTACAAACAACTGACAAAACCAGTGTTGAAACTGATATGAGCAACTGTTACCCTCATACCCTGCGGGTGAGAGTGTAAATGGGCACAGTTATTTTGACAACACCTCCAAAAGCTGAACATACATCTGCCCTAAGATTCAGCAATTCTACCCAACATAAACATGTACCTGTATCACCAAAAGGCATGCACACAGCAGCACTGTTTACAACTGCCAGGACCTGGAAAGGGCCAGGGACAGAACCCTGGGTGAGTGCTTTGTGGCCCGTCCATGTGACAGAAGGCTGCACTGTTTACAACTGCCAGGACCTGGAAAGGGCCAGGGACAGAACCCTGGGTGAATGCTTTGTGGCTCATCCATGTGACAGAAGGCTCAAGGGCTGTGAAATGAATGATCACGTTACACTCCTCATGGATGGATCTCAGGGATAGTGTATGCAGTGACAAGCACCAACCCCGTCTTGTAGCACCTGTGGCAGGTGGGTGGGCCCTGGGGGCTGCTCCTGGTTTGCTTCCTCTTCCAGTGAATGGCTCTGTAATTTTGTGAAAAATCATCCAACTGTGCATTTATGACGTGTGTGCCCTTTCCTGTATCTATATATTTCAACAAAACAATTAAAATACAAAAGACAGCTCCCCTCAGCCCATGAAGTATACAACCCAGTGAAGATAGACAATAAGCAAGTAAACACAGAAAAGCTTCCCCTCTGCCTCTGCCATCCAGGGTGGAGAATGCTTTGTTCTTTTTCTCATCCAGAAGCCCAGGAGCCATCTCAATTACTATGCTATCTTTTTTGGGTCTTCTCCAGCTTTATCATATCTGTCCTGAAGAGCCAACCCTAACTGCATGAAATACGTACAGATATTCTAGGATTTGGAACCAAGAACATAAAACCTATTTTCTTTTACCTGATCAACCTGAATTAAGGCTAACAGTCTGCAAGCCTTTCTTGATGTTGAGGTATCTGAAATACTGTTTTGATAAGTAGTAATATGCCTTTTTTTGGGCCACTCCTGCTGCTGCTGCTGCTAAGTCGCTTCAGTCGTGTCCGACTCTGTGCGACCCCATAGACAGGAGCCCAACAGGCTCCCCTGTCCCTGGGATTCTCCAGGCAAGAACACTGGAGTGGGTTGCCATTTCCTTCTCCATTGTGTGAAAGCGAAAAGTGAAAGGTGCATTTTTTTTCCGGCCATGCTGCACTGCAATGTGGGATCTTATTCCCTGACCAGAGATCAAATCCACACCCTTTGCAGTGGAAGCATGGAGTCCTAACCACTGGACTGCCAGAGAAGTCCCCAAGGGCCCATCTTTTGATAGGTATTTTCTGGATTTCTTTTTCCTTGAAGGTCTTATCTTATGCACAATAAATTTTTATTATTTTTTTGTGTCCTCTAACTAATGTTTTCACTGCATTCCCATTCTCTCGGTATTTCAGTATGTGGAAAGGCTTAAAGTTGTCCGAAAATAGGGAGATTTCACTGTTGACTTCTTCTTGGCTCATTTATATAACAGTTTAATTGCTTAACACTTCTCTATTCTGAAAATATGGTCCACGTGACTTTGTTAAACTGGAATTAGTTGAACCACATTTGAGGTAAGTGGGCCAAAAGCTGCAGCTTAAATTTTTTTGTTACATGACAATTTTACTCGTAAAAACATTTGTTTGAATGTTTGTAAACTTTCTTTCTGGCTGCACTGGGGCTGTTGCTGTGCGTGGGCTTTCTCTAGTTGCAGCAAGCGGGGCTGCTCTCTATAGTTGTGGTGCCCAGGCTTCTCATGGCAGTGCCTTCTCTTGCCGAGCACGGGCTCTACAGTGTTGGCTCAGTAGTTGTGCATGGGCTTAGTTGCCCCGCAGCACATGGAATCTTCCTGGACCAGGGATAGAATCCGTGTCCCCTGTACTGGCAGGTAGATTCTCAACTACTGGACCACCAGGGAAGTCCTGAATGTTTGTAAACTTTCTACTTATCCTTCCTAATCTCCTTATATTAAAGTTCAGCCAATTTGCACATTTAAATAATACTTGAAGAAACATACTAATTTCCAGAGGCTGAGGCTGACCAAAGAAATGGAAAAGGCCTGTACAAACTTATCTTTATTTGGGAACAGAAAGACATCATGATGAAGGTCTGGAGGGGAACTCAGGCCCCAGGACCCCAGAGGCTTGCCCAACAACAGTCCAAGGTGGATTACGTGGCCCAGAAACAAGAGAAAATGGAAACAGAGGATGTGAGCCAACACAGTCAAGCTTTTTTTTTTTTTTTAAAAGACAAGACAGTTGAAGGACAGATTCCATTTTCCTAAAGGTCATACTTCAGCCTCATATAAATATAAATTCCATCTTGTTTTAAATATCAAAAGCTGTAAGCACAGTATTTATACATTTACAACAGAAAGAGGGTCCTTTATTTATAAGTGCCAAAAGCAGTGAATACTAACCAGATGTGGTTTACTGCCTCTTACAAAGCAAGAAAACAAACAGAGAAGAAATGACAGTTGGAGTTAAAAAAAAAAAAGTTAAAACAAGTATAAAACAATTAAAACAATTTGTCCTACTAACGGAACTGAGTAGCTGAAAGCCTCCACTGAAATACTACCAGTGAACTTGCTTAAGCAGGGCCCTCCTCTTTCTTCCAAGAGCACTTGCAAATATCTGGGCTTTTCTGCCACACCTTTCTACGTGAAAGTGATAATAATGTTCAGGTAAGATGCTCCTAAATGACTGGCCTGTAGACCCTGATTTATGCAAACATGATTATGGGTGTTTGAAATCATTTAACTACTTATAAGAGGAAGGTGATTATTACCTTATGCTTTCCCTAAGTAACCAAACTTTAAGTTCTTGAGGCAAGAATATAATCAGTCTTTTCTTTTGGGTGGGTACTGAGGGTGGGGTGGTGGGATGGGTAGTGATGGTAATACTGTCTGGTTTGTGTTTATCAGAAAAATACACTATTTAAAACACATTAAAAATATTGTAATCAAAGACTGGATAAAGACTATAAAAGACTGAATAAAGAGGAAATGTAAACATATTATTTTCTATTTAAATTACAACTAGACTTTGTAAGATAGTTTAAAAAGGCATTCAACAACAATTTGAACTATCATAAATAACTTGAATGTAATACTTTAGTGTAAAAAATAGATTTGAAGGATGCTTAATTTGAAATCTACCTTAAAAGAATACAGAACCACTTCAGATCCACTACAATATCTATAATAAAAAAGACAATAAAAAGACAAATGTTGGTGAGAATGTGACAAATGCAGACCCCAGACACTGTTTGTGAGTGTAAAATGGGATAGCCACTTAAGAGTAAAATGGGATAGTCACTTAAGAGTTTGGCTGTTTCCCTACCCCTCCCCACCCCCACACACTTTTCAATGTCCTTTATAAATTCTGAGATGATACATCCATGTATGAAGTTTTAATTGTCCCTTTAAATCTAGTCCATATTTTCACATAGGATCCTGTCATTCAAATTTTTCTGCACTGGGACAAACAACTGAGGATATCTGACAAAACAACATTCTTTTATTTTAAATACAGCATCTATTTCATTCTATCTTTCTGGTACTCTTATTGGATTACATTAAACCACCTAATTCTATGCTTAACTGAACTCATTTATTTTCCATCTATTACCTTTCTAGAATTTCTTTGTCTGACTTCTTCAAATACATCTTCTAATTTTCTTTTTACTAATATTTAACCTGTTGTTTCATTTATCCACTGGTTTCTAAATTTTAAAAATTCTAATGACATTGAAGAAATGTATAAGTGTAAATTTGTTTCTTTTTCCAGTAGGTTTTTTGAAAAAAAAAAAAAAAAAAAAAATTGCTCTGGGGCTTTGCCTGGTGGCACAGTGGATACGAATCTGCCTGCCAATGCAAGGATCACCTGGCCCAGGAAGGTACCACATGACGTGGAGCAACTAAGCCCATGTGCCGTAACTTCTGAGCCCAAGCCCACACTCTAGGGCCTGAGAACCGCAATTACTGAACCTGGGTATGACAACAGCGCTCCAAGAGCCTGTGCTCCCCAGCAAGAAAAGCCACTGCAATAGGAGCCTGCACACCACAGCCAAGAGTAGCTCCCGCTCACCATAACTAGAGAAAGCCCGCATGCGGCAACAAAGACCCAGTGCAACCAAAAATAATAAATAAATTCTAAGAAACTGTCCCTTACTTTTAAATTAGGTTTATATTTTAGGTACTTCTTTGCTATCTTTAACCTTGTACTTTGTCTAGATTGACTAGTTTTTGTCTAGATTGTTTTATAATTCTCACTTATAGAAGTTTGTTTTATGCAATTAATGCATAATGTTTTAAATGTATACTTGCTTCATCTACAAGCTTCCCTGGTGGCTCAGATGGTAAAGAATCTGCCTGCAAAGCAGGAGATCTGGGTTTGATCCCTGGGTTGGGAAGATCTCCTGGAGAACGGCATGGCTACCCATTCCAGTATTCTTGCCTGGAGAATTCCATGCACAGAGGAGCTTGGCAGGCTACAAGTCCATGGGGTTGCAAAGAGTCGGACGTGACTGAGTGACTAACACTGTTTCATCTGGGGTCATATTTTTCTGTGACAGTTCTGTGAAATTGTGTGAGAATTTCCCTCTCTGGCAGTTTCAAGGTGGCTTTTCCCAGAGCCCGGAGAAGTCCCTGTATCTACAATTTATATCCCTTTCCAGACTTGGGCTTCTACCTAAACCACACAGGCAGTGTAAACTGAGATCCAGTATATATCTATGCCAGGGATCTGGAGACGTGAGTTTCTCCACCTAACTTCCCTGCAGTTTCTTTGGCCTGGCTGGCAGTTTTCCTCTTCCTCTGTCAACTAACAGAGATCTTTGAGGCCCCAGGCTCTGGGAGGAGGATTCACCCTAGCATCTGATACAGTCCAGGCTGTCTTCCAGACCCAGGGCCCAAATCTGTGTTCTACCCAGCTCTAGCTCCTGTTCTTGCTTTGTCTCCTTATTTATGGCTCTTGGGACATTTCTACTTCTATAATACTTAAGACATGTTGTACTTAACCCAGAATTTCTGAATAATTAAAATGGTGGGAAAGGGTACACATGGTCATCTTAGCCTGCCATATTTACTTTCTTTTTCTTTTTGGCTGAGCTGTGAGGCATGCAGGACCTTAGTTCTCTGACCAGAAATGGAACCCGTGCCGCCTGCAGTGGAAGTGTGTAATCTTAACCACCAGGGAAGTTCCTGACATATTTAAGTCTCCACTTGCTTTCTCTTTGGTGAGAAATATCACATTTTCATTTCTCTTTAATTATACAAATAATTAACACATGCATTCTCACTATGAAAATTAAATGGTTAAAGGAACTTTCTTGGTGGTCCAGTGGTTAAGAATCTGTCCACTGGACTAGGGGATATGGGTTTGATCCCTGATCCAGGAAGGTCCCACATGCTGTGGTGCAACTACTGAAATCGGCTCGCCTACAGTCTCTGTTCCACAAGAGAAATCATCACACTGAGAAGCTAGCGCACCCCAGCAAAGAGTAGCACCTATTCGCCACAACTAGAGAAAGTCTGTGTGCAGCAACAAAGACCCAGTGCAGCCATAAATAAATTAAAAAAATAAATATTAAATGGTATAAGCTAAGTTAAAGTCTTCTTTGACATAACCCCAATTCTATTCTCCACCCCTCTGTCCCCAGGTATCTTGCAGATCTCTTCCCATATTACAGTTCTCTAAAGACCCACAGAAGATACGAAATTACATCTCAATGAAAAATACCTCAATAGAGAAAATTTAGTGAATAAAATCATATTACACCATATTGTTTTCTCATTTCTTTTCTTCACTCAACAATGTGTATTGAAGAGCTTTCTCAGTGAAGATAGAGTTTCTATCTGGGGTTGCTGTGTAGTATTCCATTGTGTATTTAATTGCTGTGTAGTATTTAATCGCTGTGTAGTATTCCATTGTGAATAATTTTCAAGGGTGTGTCAGCCCAAGAGGGAAAATTTCCTCAAAGGAGAGGAATGCTTTTAGCAGAAGGAAGGGAAGTTATTGGGCACCAAACAACTGATATCCACCCTCTACCACCATGTTCCACCAGTCACTCATTGCTACATACTATAAGTATGGTGTTAGGACCATTCCACAGAATACGATGGACACCCCCATAAAACTTCAGGTCAGATGTTGACACTGATGACTCCATTCATTGCAAGAGGGTATGTATCAAGGCTTAACAAACATTTGTTGAATTCACTGAAGGCACATGACTTACGAGTAAAAAAGCTAAAGGAAACAAAAGTAATTTAGGAAACTGAGAATTATAGGAGAATGATTGAAAAACAAAGCTTTAAATAAGAAAGTAAATACAGAGAAGTTCTTAGATAGATGTTTTAGTATAAAATCTGAAGGACTTCAGGAAAGACACTTGGTCCAAGACAGAAGCAACTACTGTAATTCCTGGCATATAAATGTCTGGTAAACAATATGACTAGTTGGTTAAAACAAAGAGAAACTGAAAAATAAAACACTGAGCACCTAACTGTGCCAAAAATATGTGAAACACATACTTAGACAAGACCCTCACCTGACTTTGAGAGGCAAAGAGTAATTGGAACAGAGCAGATGCATGCTAGGAGTCACTGCTTTCTTTAGAAGGAACTAGCATCCAGTTGTGTGTTACAGTCATGAAATTGGCCAAGATGGTACTGGGGAGGGGCAATGGAGCACTGAGAAAGAGTCTCTGAGAAAATATGAGGAGGCAAGATTAATTACAGTGGTTTGATTTAGTCTTTTATTCCTATTTGACATGGAGCATAATGCTTGCATAGGTCTTGTGATGGTTCAAGAAACTGCAGTAAGATGGATGGAGTTGGAAGGCATTACACTAAGTAAAAGAAATCAGACAGAGAAAGACAAATACTATATAATATCACTTACATGTGGAATCTAAAAAATAATAACAGACTACTGAATATAACAAAAAAGAAGCAGACTCACAGAAGCAGAGAACAAATGAGGGGTCACCAGTGAGGGTGGGGGAAGGGGGTAATACAGGGGTGGGTGGTGGGAAGTACAAACTTTTGGATGTAAGTAAGATTGGCTCAAGGATATACTGGACAACATGGGGAATACAACCAATAGTTTGTAATAACTATAAATGGAAAGTAACCTTTAAAAATTGTATTAAATAAACTGAACTAAGGGGAGCCATCAAATTGTAGACAGGAAACATGATCACTGCTAAGTGCTTGATCATTGCTAATTCTCCCTTCAAAAGACATAAATAAACCATTTTCAGCATGAAAGCACTTAAAATTTACTTTCACTACTCTGAATCACAGATACCAAATGGCATGCCATCATAAATAGATGACAGCATGACTCCTCCTGCTATCGTACTGGTGATTTCATAGTGAAAATATTGTTTGCTTCACTAAAGCCTGCTTGAAATTAGTTTTAAAAGCAAAAAACATCAGATATGCAGATGATACCACCCTTATGGCAGAAAGTGAAGAAGCACTAAACAGCCTCTTGATGAAAGTGAAAGTGGAGAGAAAAAGTTGGCTTAAAACTCAACATTCAGAAAACTAAGATCGTGGCATCCCTTTGCATCACTTCATGGTAAATAGATGGGGAAATAATGGAAATAGTGACAGACTTTTATTTTTTAGGCTCCCAAATCACTGCAGATGGTGACTATAGCCATGAAATTAAAAGACGCTTACTCCTTGGAAGAAAAGCTATGACCAACCTAGACAGCATGTTAAAAAGCAGATATATTACTCTGCCAACAAAGGTCCATCTAGTCAAGGGTATGGTTTTTCCAGTAGTCATGTATGGATGTGAGAGTTGGACTATAAAGAAAGCTGAGCACCAAAGAATTGATGCTTTTGAACTGTGGTGTTAGAGGAGGCTCTTGAGAGTCCCTTGTACTGCAAGGAGATCCAATCTGTCCATCCTAAGGGAAATCAGTCCTGAATATTCATTGGAAGGACTGATGGTGAAGCTGAAACTCCATTACTTTGGCCACCTGATGTGAAAAGCTGACTCATTTGAAAAGATCCTGATGCTGGGAAAGATTGAAGGTGGGAGGAGAAGGGGATGACAGAGGATGAGAGGTTTGATGGCATCATGGACTCAATGGACATGAGTTTGAATAGGCTCTGAGAGTTGGTGATGGACAGGGAAGCCTGGGATGCTGCAGTCCATGGGTCACAAAGAGTCGGACATGACTGGGCGACTGAACTGAACTGAACTGAAAAGCAAAAAAACTCCTTAGCCAGAGAGGACTTTGCTTTTTTACAAGTGGTTTTTAACCACCCTCTAAAAAAGAAAAAAAGAAACCTCTCTGTAATTTAAGTATATATTCAGAAAAAAATTAAGCAGCCATAGTCTTTGAAATGTGTATATACTAATTAAAGGACAATTCTCATGAGAAAGATTTACAAATTGTATAAAATCTCAACACTCACTTATAAGTATTGTATAAATGAAACAATCTAAAAAGAAATAATCAGTAAATATTTACTGACAGATTAATAGGTAAGAAGCTTGCCCTAGGCTATACAATAGAGTATTACAACAGTATAAAGATGTTCTCTTCAGGAAGTGAAGATAAATACAGGCTGATTGAAGAAGGTTATATTAAATATTAATGACTTTTCTCTTTCTCACAAAAGCTTTACATGTGATAGTCAATATGAAAATTTTTTTGTTGAATATGTTTACCTCTGTACTACACTTTATCACCAATATCCAGGAAAATTTTTGTGACCTTGCTTCCTCTAGAGATCATAGCTGATAGGACCAGCGGGTGAACACATGATCCAAGCTGGTTAAATCAGGTTCTTTGGAGAAATCTGAAATTAAGGGCCATACCACCAATCTGGGAAGTAGCTTGAACTGAAAGTAAACAGGTTTGTGTTTTTGGAGACGGGCCACTGGCTGGCCACATGTGTGTCAACACAGAAGAAGTTGTCCTGCAGAAGGCAAGACCTACTGAGAGAAGAACGAAGTGAACATGCAGAAAATGATAAGGATGAGACAACTCCGAAAAAGAAAGCAAGATAAGAGTCCTTGAGGGCTGCCTGGACCATGAGAACCACCTCATTGCTGGTCCCAGGGCCTCGGAAATCTCTAAGGCCGTTCAATAAGAGGGTATTCTCAGTGTCCTTCCAAAATACCCACATTGTTCTTGGGCTTATTTGAAGTGAGTTTCTATTACCTGCAATTGAAATGTCTTCACAAACAAAATGGCTATTTCAATTCCATTATTGACAATAAAAAGTATGGGATGGATAAGGGAGATATTTTTGTAGAAAGACTATCTAGGACATCATGAGAGAACATAGATGTTAAAAGAGAGGGGAGAATTAAGCTCTGAATTATTTGTTCTTTGCCTTGATCAATCTCCTCAGTTCTAAAATGGTTCTTTTGAACAATTTCCCCAGCTTTACATGGATTTTTTTGTGGAGAAGATTCAATAATCTCATCATTCTGCCATAGTTGAAAGTTCCGCTGCAACTGATTTTTACAACTTTCTTAAAAATTTTTTTTTTGTCTTTTTGCCTTCCCTTTTATTAGCTTTTAAAAATTTTGCTTTCCCTTATACTGGCTAGGATGTCACATGATCTATTCCTATATGTCAAATGATTGCCTTAGATATTTTATCGCACATACTCATCAAAGTCCAAATTAATCCATGTCTCAATGCTCCTCATGAACAAAGGGCTTTATAATGTTTTAATTTCAGTCTGAATTCTAGCTTAAAAAAAACCCCTCACTTGACATTACTATGACTTTATTATACGGAAACTGTTTTCTGTATTTACCATATTGTTCCTTATTACACCTCAAATTCTTTCCTGGGTTATTTTCCCTCTGTCTGAAGAATATCTTTTAATTCTAAAATGAACATATGTTAGAGGTAAAATCTCTCAGTTTCTATTTATATGACTTTCACTTTTCCAGTTTATTGAGATATAATTGACATAATACTATGTAAGGTGTACAATGATCTGATAAATGTACAAATTGCAAAATGATCAGTACTGTGACAGTTTTATGCATGTTTCTGAATATACCTGTGCACACATTTCTTTTGAAAATATACTTAGGAAGTTTCAAGATGGTGGAGTAGAAGGACGTGCGCTCATCTTCTCTTGCAAGAACTCCAAAATTACCACTTGTTGCTGAACAACCATCAACAGGAGAATGTTGGGTCCCATCGAAAAAAGATACACCATGTCCAAGGGCAATGGAGAAGCCCCAGGAAGACAGTAGGAGGGGTGAAATCGCATTTAGAATCAAACCCCATACCTGCCAGAGATGCTCAAAGGGCTCAAACTAACCTTGTGCACACCAAGACTCAGAGACCCCACAGAGACTGAGCCAGAACTATGTTTGAGTGTCTCCTATGGAGGTATGGGTCAGCAGTGGCCTGCTATAGGGGTAGGGGCTCTGGGTGCAGCAGACTTGGGTATGGCATAGGGCCTCTTGAAGGAGGTCACCATTAACCCCACCACAGAAGCGATGGCACCCCACTCCAGTACTCTTGCCTGGAAAATCCCATGGACAGAGGAGCCTGGTAGGCTGCGGTCCACGGGGTCGCGAAGAGTTGGACACGACTGAGTGACTTCCCTTTCACTTTTCACTTTCATGCATTGGAGAAGGAAATGGCAACCCACTCCAGTGTTCTTACCTGGAGAATCCCAGGGACGGGGGAACCTGGTGGGCTGCTGTCTATGGGGTCACACAGAGTCGGACACAACTGAAGTGACTCAGCAGCAGCAGAGCTGCTAAAACTTACACAGGACTGGGGTACAGACTCTTGGAGGGCACAAACAAAACCTTGTGCACACTGGGACCCAGGAGAAAGGAGAGTGACCCCACAAGAGACTGACTGAGACTTGTCCATGAGTGTCCTGGAGTCTCTGGAGGAGGCATGGGTCGGTGGTGGCTGATGCTGGGTCAGAGGCACTGAGTGTGGCAGTGCGTGCCCGGGACCTTTTGAAAGAGGTCCATTATCTTCATTATCTCCACCATAGTTTGGCCTCAGGTCAAACAACAGGGAGGGAACACAGCCCTGCCCATCAACAGAAAATTGGATTAAAGATTTTCTCAGCATGGCCCCTTCCATTAGAACAAGACCCAGTTTCCCCCAGAGTCAGTCTCTCCCATCAGAAAGTTTCCATAAGCCTCTTATCCTTCTCCATTAGAGGGCTGACAGAATGAAAACCACAATCACAGAAAACTAACCAAACTGATCACATGGACCACAGCCTTGTCTAACTCAGTGAAACTATGAACCATGCTATGTAGGGCCACCCAACATGGACGGGTCATGGTGGAGAGCTCTGACAAAACATGGTCCACTGGAGAAGGGAATGGCAATCCACTTCAGTATTCTTGCCTTGAGAACCCTATGAACAGTATGAAAAGGCAAAAAGGACACTGAAAGATGAATTCCCCAGGTCAGTAGGTACCCAATTTGTTACTCGAGATTGGTGGAGAAATAACTCCAGAAAGAATGAAGAGATGGAGCCAAAGCAAAAACAACACCCAGTAGTGGATGTGACTGGTGATGGACTGCATAGGAATCTGGAATATTAGGTTCATGAATCAAGGTAAATTGGAATAGGTCAAACAAGAGATGGCAAGAGTGAACATCGACATTTTAGGAATCAGTGAACTAAAATGAACTGGAATGGGTGAATTTAACTCAGATGACCATTATATCGACTACTGTGAGCAGGAATCCCTTAGAAGAAATGAAGTAGCCATCATAGGTAACAAGAGTCTGAAATGCAGTACTTGGATGCAATATCAAAAACAACAAAATGATCTCTGTTCATTTCCAAGGCAAACCATTCAATATCACAGTAATCCAAGCCTATTGCCTGACCAGTAATGTTGAAGAAGCTGATATTGAACGGTTCTATGAAGACCTACAAGACCTTCTAGGACTAACACCTAAAAGAAATGTCCTTTTCATTACAGGTGACAGGAATGCAAAAGTAGGAAGTCAAGAGATAACTTGGAGTAACAGGCAGATTAGGCCTTAAGTACAAAATGAAGCAGGGCAAAGGCTAACAGAGTTTTTCCAAGAGAACACACTGGTTATAGCAAACACCCTCTTCCAACAACACAAGAGAAGACTCTACACATGGACATCACCAGATGGTCAAAACCAAAATCTGATTATATTCTTTGCAGCCAAAGATGAAGAAGCTCTACACAGTCAGCAAAAACAAGACTGGGAGGTGACTGTGGCTCAGATCATGAACTCCTTATTGCCAAATTCAGACTCAAACTGAAGAGAGTAGGGAAAACCACCAGACCATTCAGGTATGACCTAAATCAAATCCCTTATGATTATACAGTGGAAGTGAGAAATAGATTTAAGGGACTAGATCTGATAGAGTGCCTGATGAACTATGGAATGAGATTTGTGACATTATACAGAAGGCAGGGATCAAGATCATCCACAAGAAAAAAAAATGCAAAAAGGCAAAATAGTTTGTCTGAGGAGGTCTTGCAAATAGCTGAGAAAGGAAGAGAAGCAAAAGGCACAAGACATAAGGAAAGATATACCCATTTGAATGGAGAAGTCAAGCAGGCCTTAGGAAGCATCACTACGAACAAAGCTAATGGAGGTGATGGAATTCCAATTGGGCTAATTCAAATTCTAAAAGATGATGCTGTTAAAGTGTTGCACTCAATATGCCAGCAAATTTGGAAAACTCAGCAGTGGCCACAGGACTGGAAAGGGTCAGTTTTCATTCCAATCCCAAAGAAAAGCAATGCCAAAGAATGTTCAGACTACCACACAATTGCCCTCATTTCACACACTGGCAAAGTAATGCTCAAAATTCTCCAAGCCAGGCTTCAACAGTACGTGAACCATGAACTTCCAGATATTTAAGCTGGATTTAGAAAAGGCAGAGGAACCAGAGAGCAAATTGCCAACATTTGTTGGACCATCAAAAAAGCAAGAGAGTTCCAGAAAAACATCTATTTCTGCTTTATTGACTATGACAAAGCCTTTGACTGTGTGGATCACAACAAACTGTGGAAAATTCTGAAAGAAATAGGAACACCAGATCACCTGACCTGCCTCCTGAGAAACCTGTATGTGGGTTAGCAACAGTTAGAACCAGACATGGAACAACAGACTGGTTCCAAATAGGGAAAGGAGTATGTCAAGGCTCCATATTGTCATCCTGTTTATTTAACTTATACGCAGAGTACATCATGCAAAATGCCAGACTATATGAAGCACAAGCTAGAATAAAGATTGTTGGGAGAAATATCAATAACCTCAGATATGCAGACGACACCACCCTTATGGCAGAAAGCGAAGAAGCTAAAGAACCTCTTGGTGAAAGTGAAAGAGGAGAGTGAAAAAGTTGGCTTAAACTCAACATTCAGAAAACTAAGATCATGACATCCAGTCCAATCACTTCATGGCAAATAGATGGGGAAACAATGGAAACAGTGACAGACTTTATTATTTTGGGCTTCAAAATCACTGCAGATGGTGACTGCAGCCATGAAATTAAAAGAACTCTTCCAAGAGCTCCTTGGAAGGAAGGCTATGATCAACCTAGCTGCTGCTGCTGCTGCTAAGTCGCTTCAGTCGTGTCCAACTCTGTGCGACCCCAGAGACGGCAGCCCACCAGGCTCCCCCGTCCCTGGGATTCTCCAGGCAAGAACACTGGAGTGGGTTGCCATTTCCTTCTCCAATGCATGAAAGTGAAAAGTGAAAGTGAAGTCGCTCAGTTGTGCCTGACTCCTAGCGACCCCATGGACTGCAGCCTACCTGGCTCCCCTGTCCATGGGATCTTCCAGGCAAGAATACTGGTGTGGGTGGCCATTGCCTTCTCCAACCTAGGTGAAGGTGAAGGTGAAGTCGCTCAGTCGTGTCCGACTCTTTGCGACCCCGTGGACTGTAACCTACTAGGCTTCTCCGTCCATGGGATTCTCCGAGCAAGAATACTGGAGTGGATTGCCATTTCCTTCTCCAGGGGATCTTCCCGACCCAGGGATCGAACCCGGGTCTCCCGCATTGGAGGCAAACGCTTTAACCTCTGAGCCACCAGGGAAGCCAAACATCATATTAAAAAGCAGAGACATTACTTTGGCAACAAAGGTCTGTCTAATCAATAGATGGTTTTTTCAGTAGTCGTGTATGGATGTGCAAGTTGGACTATAAAGCAAGCTGAGAGCTGAAGAGTTGATGGTTTTGAACTGTGGTGTTGAAGAAGACTCTTGAGAGTCCCTCGGACTGCAAGGAGATCCAACCAGTCCATTTTAAGTGAATTCAGTCCAGAATATTCATTGGAAGGACTGATGCTGAAGTTGAACCTCCAATACTGTGGCCACTTGATGTTAAGCACTGACTCATCTGAAAAGACCCTGATGCTGGGAATGATTGAAGGCGGGAGGAAAAGGGGATGACAGAAGATGAGATGGTTGGATAGCATCACCAACTCAATGGACAAGAGTTTGACTAAGCTCTGGGAGTTGGTGATGGACAAGGAAGCCTGGTATACTGCAGACCATGGAGTCGAAAAGACTTGGATATGACTGTCATGTCCGACTCTTTGTGACCCCATGAATCGCAGCACTCCAGGCCTCCCAGTCCATCACCAACTCCTGGAGTTCACCCAAACTCATGCCCATCGAGTCAGTGATGCCATCCAGCCATCTCATCCTCTGTCGTCCCCTTCTCCTCCTGCTCCCAATCCCTCCCAGCATCAGAGTCTTTTCCAATGAGTCAACTCTTAGCATGAGGTGGCCAAAGTACTGGAGTTTCAGCTTTAGCATCAGTCCTTCCAAAGAACACCCTGGACTGATTTCCTTTAGAATCGACTGGTTGGATCTTCCTGTAGTCCAAGTGACTCTCAAGAGTCTTCTCCAACACCACAGTTCAAAAGCATCAATTCTTTGGTGCTCAGCTTTCTTCACAGTCCAACTCTCACATCCATACGTGACCACTGGAAAAACCATAGCCTTGACTAGACGGACCTTTGCTGGCAAAGTAATGTCTCTGCTTTTTAATATGCTGTCTAGGTTGGTCATAACTTTCCTTCCAAAGAGTAAGTGTCTTTTAATTTCATGGCTGCAATCACCATCTGCAGTGATTTGGGAGCCCCCCCCCAAAAGTCTGACACTGTTTCCACTGTTTCCCCATCTATTTCCCATGAAGTGATGGGACCAGATGCCATGATCTTCGTTTTCTAAATGTTGAGCTTTAAGCCAACTTTTTCACTCTCCTCTTTCTCTTTCATCAAGAGGCTCTTTAGTTCTTCTTCACTTTCTGCCATAAGGGTGGTGTCATCTGCATATCTGAGGTGATTGATATTTCTCCTGGCAATCTTGATTCCAGCTTGTGCTTCATCCAGTCCAGTGTTTCCCATGATGTACTCTGCATATAAGTTAAATAAGCAGGGTGACAATATACAGCCTTGACGGACTCCTTTTCCTATTTGAAACCAGTCTGTTGTTCCATGTCCAGTTCTAACTGTTGCTTCCTGACCTGCATACAGGTTTCTCAAAAGGTAGGTCAGGTGGTCTGGTATTCTCATCTCTTTCAGAATTTTCCACAGTTTATTGTGATCCACACAGTCACAAGAACTGACTCTAATCAACTGTAAGTAAGCCCTTTGTCAACCTTATTTTTTTTTTTAACAGATTTTAGCAATGAGCTGAAGATGCACACAGTAAAACAAAACAAAACAAAACTTAAATGACTTTATTAGCAGCACATATGTGTATAAGTCCTGAAAGAATTTATATACATTTGGGGAAAACATATGGAAACCACTATTTATAATATAAAACAGAGTTAATCAGTCCTGGCAAAGTAGTAAAGCTAATGTGCTACTATGGGTGAACTGTGGAACTAGAGACAGTTTCTTGGAAAAGATGATATTAAAGTTAGGGACTGAAGAAAAGATCAGGCTATCAGAAGGTGGAGTCTTGAGTTTTTAAAGCAATAACACCTGCTTGCTTTCAATACCTATAGGCATGTGAGTGGCCACATTCAAACTTTTCACTCTGGCAGACAAATGCAGAGTAAAGATGAGCATTGTGTTTAAAAATACTAATATTTATGCATTAGTTATGTCAACAGGGTATGATCATGGATAATTTTAGTCTTTGTTACACATTGTTTTAGCAATTTCTAAATTTACTCTTGTGCTGTAATTTGGAGGGAGGAGTTTAGTTTTATTCAAGATCAGAGTTTCATCTGGGCAAATTGAGAAAAGAACTTAATTCAAAAACAATATCTTTGCACATACAGAAAAGCCAGTAATTTCCAGAATACTATTCATAAAAATTCCATAAATCCTAGAAGAGTTTGAAAACTGCACTTACAAATCTGCTAGAATTAAATTTGTTTAAAAATGGAATAAATGAAGTTAGCATTAATTTTTTCCTACTCTCGGATGCTGAAAGATTCTAATGGAAATGAAAAAGATGATATCACCCACCAGTAATGGGGAAAAAATGAGGCCATGGACAAACACACCATGTTTTGATTTATTAAACTGCAAGCGAGCTTCACTTTATCCCCCATGAGTGATGGCTTAACCAGTTGCCAAAGTCTTCTTTTTCACAAAATACCTTTGTAAATATTGTGGTTGCTCTGATTTATAGCCATTGCCTTCAGACAGTGTATCAGTAGAAAAGAATCCCATTCCCAGCAAACGTTAAAACTACCATATGTGTAATCATCTCACAAACCTCACGCTAAGTGTAGGTTTCAGAGTTGGCAGGAGGAAAATTACAGGGAAAGAGCAGTTCTGGAGGCTGTGGCTGTGGTGGTTCATCCCAAAGAGGGAATGGCACATCCAGAATGCCAGAGAAAAACACCTGGGTTGTCAACAGTGGTCTTTTTCTTTAAAGATAAGAACCTAGTCCCAGGGGAGGGTGGAACTCATCCAGTTCTCCCTAGCAGGCAAGAGGCCAAGATGAATTCTGGCCCTGATGCCTCTGCGGTGACTTTCATCATGTCTGCTCCCCACACACTCAGGCAATCTGGTTTTCATCTTGAAGGCATCTGACTCCTATGGTTTATGGACATGTGGAGCCATAATGGTGATGAGTCAGTTTCTGCTGAAGTGAGCTGCAGAATATATTCTACCCATCCTTCCATTTCTGCTGGGAGAAGGAGCACTGTAGGGGTGAGCTGAAAAGTGTTTAGCCTGACTGTTGTGAAAAGAAAGAAATCAGACTAACTTGAAGTTATGCTCAGTTCTTCCATTTCTCAGCAAGTCAGACAAATTAACTCTGTGAAGCTTTAGTTTCCTCATTTAGACTGTAATACTTCAGTGTTCTTCCTCTGAAAACTGGAGTATAACAAGGTTGAAGGATTTATTGAGTACTGTCCCTAGCCAGAGAACATTTGGCACATAGTGGAGCCAGTTAATGCTGCCAGTTTCTTTGTTTCTCTTCTATCCCCTTCATGTATAGGGTATGTAGGAAAAAGTGAGGACCTGATTCTGCCAAAGGACATACAAAAAATGTCTGTTCTTAGGTTATTTTTAAGACTCCATAAAACCAACTGCCAAAATAACATGCATTATATTTTTACCCTTGAATGTACATTATTATGGCAAAAAAAAATCACTATAGTTTTTAAGAATGGAAATTAAACCATAAATACCAAATGTGATTTTCTTTGCACAAGATTTCTCCTCCAAAAAATTTAACCTAAGCCTCTTGAAACACTTGTCAGAATATTGCAAGTGTTAATATAAGTTGGTTTGGATAAGCAAAACTATATCCTGGCTGTGAAGACATGATATAAGCTCACATCTCCTTTCAAGCCTAAACTTAAATAAATAGCTATAAAAGGGAGAGATGGAACCAAAATTTAAAACCCCTCTGAGCAGTAAAACCAGTAATTAGGTAAATCTTGCATTTCTGAATTTCCATGAGTTATCACAATAAGGAATACAGGAGGAATAACAAGTTTTGGAGTAGACGGTACATCTTGTTCTTCTGTATGTGCTGATACAATGCATGGGAGAGATCCAAACCAAGTTGAACAAGTGAAAGTTGGCAATTTGAATATAAAGCTCAGGAAACAGTTAAGAGCTTACAATAGATCTGTAGCTCATTGGCGTATGTTAAAGCAATGTGGTTAGTGTTCCTTTATGTTTGCTTACTGGATGAACAATATTATGAGGGCAAGCAAGGACAGATATAGAAGAGGGCTATGGAGGAAGGAGAACATGAATATTTATGATGTGGAAGTGGGTGGGATGAAGTCAGTAAAAGATGAAGAGAAAGAAAGATGGATAGAAGGAAGGACAGACTTACAAGAATAGGGCGATCAATAATACAGTAAGAAAAAAGAAGGCTGATAGATGGCTTCTGTGGGCCACTGAATGTTTGAGAGGGCACTTTTATATCGACCATAAATGCCACAGCTGAATCACAGTAGATTAAGGAACAAATGGGAGGCTGAACACATGGAGGTGTTTTCTGTAGATAGTATTTCAAGAAATCAAGGAGAGACTAGGAAGATGGAATAGATGGTAGTTTAAGGACATCCAGACAGGATATAGGAAGATTCTTTCTGACTGACAGAAGCTGAATATATTAGTAAACAAAGAAGAACAAATCACAGTTATGCAAAATGCCATGCTGCTGATTCAATGGCCCCATGATTCCACTGAGACACAGTCAATGCTATCACTTAACACTTGAATTTGAATGTCACACTCTGGAGATAACTGAGTCATTCAGGCTTAGGTCATAAACACAAAAGAATGGATAGCTGGGAGCTGTGAATATTAAGCTATCCCAGCTATCCATTCTTTTGAGTTCATGACCTAAGACTGAATGACTCAACTATCTCCAGAGTGTGACATTCAAGTCTAAGTGTTAAGTGACGTTAGCCTGGTCTTGGAATAAACATACCAGAGGAGACAAAAGACCTGTACACTGAAAGCTAAAAGATGCTGATGAAAGAAATTGAAGATGACACAAACAGCTGGAAAGACCTACCATGTTCTTCGATTGCAAGAATCAATACTATCAAAATGACTATATTGACCAAGGCAATCTATAGATTCAATGCAATCCCTATCAAATCAACAAAGGCATTTCCCACAGAACTAGAACAAGGTAAAAAAAACTCTTAAAATTTGTAAGGAGACACAAAAGACCCTGAATAGGCAAAGCAATCTTAAGAAAGGAAAATGGAGCTGGAGGAATCACATTCCCTAACTTTATACTACACAGCAACAGTCATCAAAATAGTACAGTTCAGTTCAGTTCATTTCAGTCGCTCAGTCGTGTCCCACTCTTTGCGACCCCATGAATCGCAGCACGCCAGGCCTCCCTGTTCATCACCATCTCTCGGAGTTCACTCAGACTCACGTCCATCGAGTCCGTGATGCCATCCAGCCATCTCATGCTTGGTCATCCCCTTCTCCTCCTGCCCCCAATCCCTCCCAGCATCAGAGTCTTTTCCAATGAGTCAACTCTTCGCATGAAGTGGCCACAGTACTGGAGTTTCAGCTTTAGCATCATTCCTTCCAAAGAAATCCCAGGGCCAATCTTCTTCAGAATGGACTGGTTGGATCTCCTTGCAGTCCAAGGGAGTCTCAAGAGTCTTCTCCAACACCATACTTCAAAAGCATCAATTCTTTGGCGCTCAGCCTTCTTCACAGTCCAACTCTCACATCCATACACGACCACAGGAAAAACCATAGCCTTGACTAGACGGACCTTAGTCGGCAAAGTAATGTCTCTGCTCTTGAAAATGCTATCTAGGTTGGACATAACTTTTCTTCCAAGGAGTAAGCGTCTTCTAATTTCATGGCTGCAGTCACCATCAGCAGTGATTTTGGAGCCTAGCATCAATTCTTTGGCGCTCAGCCTTCTTCACAGTCCAACTCTCACATCCATACACGACCACAGGAAAAACCATAGCCTTGACTAGACGGACCTTAGTCGGCAAAGTAATGTCTCTGCTCTTGAAAATGCTATCTAGGTTGGACATAACTTTTCTTCCAAGGAGTAAGCGTCTTCTAATTTCATGGCTGCAATCACCATCTGCAGTGATTTTGGAGCCCCCAAAAATAAAGTCTGACACTGTTTTCACTGTTTCTTCATCTATTTCCCATGAAGTGATGGGACCGGATGCCATGATCTTCATTTTCTGAACGTTGAGCTTTAAGCCAACTTTTTCGCTCTCCTCTTTCACTTTCATCAAGAGGCTTTTCAGCTCCTCTTCACTTTCTGCCATAAGGGTGGTGTCATCTGCATATCTGAGGTGATTCATATTTCTCCCGGCAATCTTGATTCCAGCTTGTGTTTCTTGCAGTCCAGCGTTTCTCATGATGTACTCTGCATAGAAGTTAAATAAGCAGGGTGACAATATACAGCCTTGACGGACTCCTTTTCCTATTTGGAACCAGTCTGTTGTTCCATGTCCAGTTCTAACTGTTGCTTCCTGACATGCATACAGATTTCTCAAGAGGCAGGTTAGGTGGTCTGGTATTCCCATCTTTTTCAGAATTTTCCACAGTTTATTGTGATCCACACAGTCAAAGGCTTTGGCATAGTCAATAAAGCAGAAGTAGATGTTTTTCTGGAACTCTCTTGCTTTTTCCATGATCCAGCGGATGTTGGCAATTTGATCTCTGGTTCCTCTGCCTTTTCTAAAACCAGCTTGAACAGTACTGGCACAAAAATAGAAATATAGATCAATGGAACAGGATATAAAGCCAAGAAATAAACTCACACACCTATGGTCAATAAATCTACAACAAAGAAGGCATTCTCAGGTGGGTCAGACAGTAAAGCATCTGCCTGCAATGTGGGAGACCTGGGTTTAATCCCCGGGGCAGGAAGATTATCTCGAAAAAGGAATGACAACACACTCCAGTATTCTTGCTTGAAGAATCCCATGGACAGAGGAGCCTGGTGGTTTACAGCCCATGGGATCATAAAGAGTCAGACATGACTAAGTGACTAACATGACAAAGGAGGCTAGACTATACAATGGAGAAAAGAGTGTCTTCAATAAATGGTGCTGGGAAAACTGGATAAAACTCTTAGAGGAAAACATAGGTGGAACACTCTTTGACATAAAACACAGCAGTATCTTTTCTGAGCCATTTCCTGAGTAGAGTTGTGGAAATAAAACCAAAATAAACAAATGGGACCTCATTAAACTCGAACGCTTTTGCACAGCAAAGGAAATCACAAACAAAACAAAAAGACAACCCATGGAATGGGAGAAAAATTTTGCAAACACTGCAACTGATAAGGGATTAGTCTGCAAAATTACAAACAACTCATGTGGCTCAACATCCAAAAAACGAACGACCCTGTCAAAAAATGGGCAGAAGCCCTAAATAGACATTTCTCCAGAGAAGACATGCAGATGGCCAAGAGACGTATGAAAAGATGCTTAACATCACTAATTTATTAAAGAAATGCAAATCAAAACTACAATGAAATACCACCTCATGCCAGTCAGAATGGCCATCATAAAAAAGTCTATAAACAATGAATGCTGGAGAGGGTATGGAGAAAAGGGAGCCCTCCTACACTGTTGGTGGGAATGTAAAATAGTATAGCCACTATGGAGAACAATCTGGTAGTTCCTTAAGAAACTAAAAATAGTTACCATATGATCCAGTAATCCCACCCCTGGCCATATATACAGAGAAATCTATGGTTCAAAAGGATATAGGCACCCCAGAATTCATTGCAGTTCTGTTTACAACAGCCAAGACATGGAAGCAACATAAATGTTTATTGACAGAGGAATGGATAAAGAACATGTGGTACATATATACAATGGAATATTGTTGTTCAGTTGCTAAGTGGTTTCCTACTCTTTGTAACCCATGGACTGCGGCATGCCAGGCTTCTCTGTCCTTCACTATCTCACAGAGTCTGTTCAAATTCATGTCCATTGAGTTGGTGATGCTATTTATCTAACCATCTCATCTCAGCCTCTGTTGCCTTCTTCTCCTTTTGCTTTCAATCCTTCCCAGCATCAGAGTCTTTTCCAATGAGTCATTTCTTCACATCAGGCGGCCAAGTATTGGAGATTCAGTTTCAGCATCAGTCCTTCCAATGAATATTCAAGACTGATTTCCTTTAGGATTGACTAGATACATCTTTCACTTTCATCAAGAGGCTCTTTAGTTCCTCTTTGCTTTCTGATATAAGGGTGGCATTATCTGCATATGTGAGGTTATTGATATTTCTCCTGGCAATCTTGATTCTAGCTTGTGCTTCATCCAGCCCAGAATTTTGTATGATGTACTCTGCATATAAGTTAAATAAGCTGGGTGACAATATGCATCCTTGATGTACTCCTTTCCCAATTTGGAACCAGTCCGTTGTTCCACGTCTGGTTCTAACTGTTGCTTCTTGACCTGCATACAGATTTCTCAGGAGGCAGGTAAGGTGGTCTGGTGTTCCCTTCTCTTTAAGAATTTTCCACAGTTTGTTGTGACCCACAAAAAGGCTTTAGCAGAGTCAATGAAGCAGAAATAGATGTCTTTCTGGAATTCTCTTGCTTTTTCTACAATCCAACGAATGTTGGCAATTTGATCTCTTGTTCCTCTGCCTTTTCTAAATCCAGCTTGAATATCTGGAATTTCTTGATTCATGTACTGTTGAACCCTAACTTGGAGAATTTTGAGCATTCCCTTGCTAGTGTGTGAGATGAGTACAATTTTGTGGTGTTTTGAACATTCTTTGGCATTGCCTTTCTTTGGGACTGGAATGAACAGTGACCTTTTCCAGTCCTGTGGCCACTGCTGAGTTTTCCAAATTTGCTGGCATATTGAGTGCAGCACTTTCACAGCATCATTTTTTAGGATTTGAAACAGCTCATCTGGAATTCCATCACCTCCACTATCTTTGTTTGTAGTGATGCTTCCTAAGCATTTGTAATATGCTCACCAGAAAAAATTTATTTTCCATATATCCCCATACAGTTGACTCCCTTTACTCATTTCACCACCTCCTCATTTTAGATTTCCTATGCAAAGAAAGCATTTCACCTAATAAGAATTTTCTCCTTCCTTAATTTTCTTACACTTTTTGGGGGACTGCGTTATATGTCCTGCTGGATCTCAAGTTTCCTGACCAAGGATTGAACCTAGGCCCCTGGCAGCAAAAGTCCCAACCACTGAACCACCAGAGAATTCCCAATTTTCTACTTATACCCAATTTTCTACTTTTCTACATAATTTTTTTTTTTTTTCCTTTTTCTTGTTTTACTGCACTGGCCAGAACTTTCAGTAAGCCTGCTTGTCTCATTCCTAGAAAGGGAAAAATTTCAGTATTACAATATTGAGTATTTTTTAATAATAGCTTTGCTGAGATATAATTTACATATCATTAAAAACACCCTTTTAGAGTACACAATTTAGTGGGTTTTAGTATTTTCATATTTGGGTGATATCACTAATACCTATTTTTGGGACATTTGGGTCACTTTATGAATAAACACTGTACTCATTAGCAGTCACTCCCCATTCTGTCACCCGACTCTATAAGTCTCCTCACCCCAACAACCACTCATCTACTTTCTGCCTAGTGGGTCTGCCTACTGTGGACACTTCATATAAAAGAGGCATACAATATGTGGCCTCTTATGATTAGCTTCTTTCACTGAACATAATATGTTTGAGGTTCATCCATGTTGTAGCATGTATCATACCATTCCTTTCATTGCTGAATAATATTCCACTGTAGAAACAGACTATACTTACTTTCTCCATTCATCAGCTGGATATTTGAGCTGTTCTCACATTTTGGCTGTTATGAAGAGTGTAGGTTCAAAAATTGGTGTACAGTTTTTATGTGGATTTATGTTTCCACTTCTCCTGGGTATATATCTAGGAGTGGAAGCAAGTTATTTTCTGTAGATATGCTGAGAGACTCATGAGTTCTCTTCTATTTCTAGTATGTAAAAGCTTTTTTCCTCCTTCTTCCTTCTTTAAACATTAAGATGATCATATAATGTTTGGATTTTATCCTTAAATCAACCAGGTATTTGTTGAATAAACCTAGTATAGTCAAGATACATTATCCTATTTATATACTAGTAGATTTGGTTTGCTAATGTTTTAGTTTTCTAAAATCTATGTTCATTAGTGAGACTGATTTATAATTACCCTTTTGTATAAGTTCCTTGTCAGGTTATAGTAAGGTTATGCTGATCTTAAAGAACTGTTTAGAAGAATGTGTTGATTAATATAGGCCTGTAGTAGGGAGTTCAGATGACACCACCCTTATGGCAGAAAGTGAAGTGGAACTAAAAAGCCTCTTGATGAAAGTGAAAATGGAGAGTGAAAAAGTTGGCTTAAAGCTCAACATTCAGAAAACGAAGATCATGCATGGCATCCAGTCCCTCACTTCATGGGAAATAGATGGGGAAACAGTGGAAACAGTGTCAGACTTTATTTTTGGGGGCTCTAAAATCACTGCAGATGGTGACTGCAGCCATGAAATTAAAAGACACTTACTCCTTGGAAGAAAAGTTATGACCAACCTAGATAGCATATTGAAAAGCAGAGGCATTACTTTGCCGACTAAGGTCCGTCTAGTCAAGGCTATGGTTTTTCCAGTGGTCATGTATGGATGTGAGAGTTGGACTGTGAAGAAGGCTGAGCGCTGAAGAACTGATGCTTTTGAACTGTGGTGTTGGAGAAGACTCTTGAGAGTCCCTTGGACTGCAAGGAGATCCAACCAGTCCATTCTGAAGGAGATTGGCCCTGGGATTTCTTTGGAAGGAATGATGCTAAAGCTGAAACTCTAGTACTGTGGCCACCTCATGCGGAGAGTTGACTCATTGGAAAAGACTCTGATGCTGGGAGGGATTGGGGGCAGGAGAAGGGGACAACCAAGGATGAGATGGCTGGATGGCATCACTGACTCGATGGACGTGAGTCTGAGTGAACTCCGGAAGTTGGTGATGGACAGGAAGGCCTGCCAAGCTGCGATTCATGGGATCGCAAAGAGTGGGACACGACTGAGCGACTGAACTGAACTGAAGGGACTTCCCTGGTGGTCCACTGGTTGAGATTCTGGACTTTGAATGCCCGGGGCACGTGTTCCCACATGTGATGTGGCCAAAAGATGTGTGTAGTATTCTTTGTGGGAAGATGTAGCAACTTCAGTATGAGTTAGCTGAAAAGGCATTTGACTATGACACTAGGAAGGGATATAGAATAGGTTTGAGGTAAGATAAGACTCCCATTTCTGAGAGAATCCTTACTTAAAATTTTCAAAATTTAGCTTTATCTGAGTGTTATCTACAAAGTTGTCATAAGGAACTACAACCTTAAAAGAAAAACTAACTCACTGGTACTTTCTACCACAGAGGTAAAAATACCAAAAAGGAGACTTTAGTCAAAAATATGTTTTGGAGTTGGAACATGCACTGGCTGTGCTTATAGCCCGAGTGCTGAAGGACCTGTTAACATCCTGTTTGGTGACCAACACCAAACTGCAGAGCAGCTGTCAGAGCCAAGCTTTAGAACATAGTTATGTCTGCAATAATAAAAGGGAGGAGAACACTAATACCAGCATTTTCCATGTGTTGATACTAGTGTGGTTAAAACAGTTTCTGTAGAAGGACTCATGTAACAGTCCATTAACTCACAAGATTTTAGAGCAGGGACCTCAGAAACTGTATAATCTGGTTCTCTGCAACTATGCCAGTCTTGGCTACTCCTCTATGCTGCTATTTAAATTATTTCTTTTCTGATTGTTTAAAAATTTTTTTTAAAGATTCCTTTTATCTGACCTGGTTATGAAAAGCTCAAAACATCATAAGAATACAGAATTACATACTAAAAATCCTCTCATAACTCCATCACCCAAAGATAACTAACAGTTTGTTATTTATTTCTTCTAATTTTTTCTCTAGGAAGATACTAAATTGTATAAGTTAAAGGAAGGTAACATGCTCTGCTTTAAAGTTTCTTTCTTCTTCTTGGTAATACTGTGCACAACTATGATGTCTGTATAGTTACTTCAGTCTCTCGATGTAACTTTGTAACAGCTTACTATTCCTACCCTCTACACTTGGGTATGGGAGAAGGCAATGGCACCCCACTCCAGTACTCCTGCCTGGAAAATCCCATGGACGGAGGAGCCTGGTAGGCTGCAGTCCATGGGGTCGCTGAGGGTCGGACATGACTGAGCAACTTCACTTTCATGCATTGGAGAAGGAAATGGCAACCCACTCCAGTGTTCTTGCCTGGAGAATCCCAGGGACGGGGGAGCCTGGTGGGCTGCCGTCTATGGGGTCACACAGTGTCGGACATTACTGAAGTGACTTAGCAGCAGTAGCAGCACACTTGGGTACAATGCTTCAAAGTACTTTCCTGGAGGTACACTTGTGCAGAGAAAGACATGTTTCTATAATGAATTCCTAGAAGTGGAAGGCTGGGACAGAATATAGCTATTGGTAAGTTGTTCTCAAAAGAATGCGTTTCTGTTTGCTCTAAGCAATGTGTTTAATACTGCATGCTATTCACAATTTTTTCTTCCGAAAACAATGCATATATTTCAAATCAGGCCACATTCTCTTTTAAAGACTATTTTAAAAATTTATTTCATTATTTTTGATGCATGGACTCTCTCTAGTTGCAGCAAGCAGGGGCTATCCTTCCTTGCAGAACATGGGTTCTAGGTGTGTGGGCTTCGGTAGTTGTGGCTCACAGTCTGTGGTAGTTGTGTCACAAGGACCTACTTGTACCACGACATGTGGAATCTTCCCAGGCCAGGGATTGAACCCATGTCTCCTGCATTGACAGGGAGATTCTTAATCACTGGACCCCCAGGGAAGGCCTGGGTGTGTGTGTGTGTTGCTCAGGCATGTCTGACTCTTGGTGATCCTATGTACTGTAGCATGGCAGGCTCCTATGTCCATGGAATCCTCCAGGCAAGAATACTGGAGTGGGTTGCCATTTCCTTCTGCAGGGGATCTTCCTGACCCAGGGATTGAACCTGGGTCTCTTGCATTACAGGCAGATTCTTTACCATCTGAGTTATAGGGAAGTTCCTAGGGAAGGCCTAAAGACTCTTATTTTTTAGAGCAGTTTCAGATGCACAGAAAAACTGAGAGGAAGGTACAGAAGTTTTCCATATATTCCTAGTACTCTCATCACACAACCTCCCTGATTATCAACATCCCCCAGTAGAGTGGTGCATTTGTTACATCTGATGAACCTATATACAACATAATCACTCAGGTTTATAAGTTACATTAGGGTTCACTCTTGGTGTGCACATTCTGAGTTTAGATAATTGTACAAAGACATGTATTCAGCATTATGATATCATATACAGTATTTCCACTGCCTTAAAAATCCTCTGTGATTTCACCTATTCATTTCTCTCTGACCCACTCGCCCCCACCTGCCCCTGCAACAATCCCTGGCAACCACTGACCTTATCATTGTCTTGACAGATTTATCTTTTCCAGAATGTCACATAGCTGGAATCACTAATCAATATGCATTTAAAGTTCCTCCATGTCTTTTAATGGCTTAATAGCCTATTTCTTTTTAGCACTAAATAATATTCCATTGTAGGATGTACCACAGTTTATCCATTCACCTATTGAAGGTTGCTTCCAAGTTTTGGCAATTATGAATAAAGCTGCTGTCAGCATCTGTGTGCAGGTTTTTGTGGTTTCAACTTATTTGGGTAAATATCAAGGAGCCTGACTACAGAATATTTCTAGAAAACCTCCAAACTACCTTCAAAAGAATCTGTATCATTTAGTATTCCCACCAGCAGTGAACGAGAATTCCTACTGCCCCACATGGTATCCTCACTGTTTTGGTTTTTGCAATTCTAATAGGTGTCTAGTGGTATCTCATTCTTGATTTAACTTTCAAAGCTCTTTTCGGATTGTGTGTAGGTATTCTGGGGGAAGAGACGAGGGGAACTCCTATCTCTAATGTTAGTATCTTCCCAAATATTTGGTAATCCTGGGCTATCTACTTATGTTAGAAACACTGACTAAAAGCTCAGAATGTGTGGGTAGAGACAGTCAACTTAGTGTTTGTACTCGGTTGAGCTAGTTTGGATCCCTTTCCTATTAGACACGCAAGACCAAGTAGATGAGAACACAGGTTCAATATGGAGGTAAATGCATAATACTTGGAACAAATGATGGAGACATCAGGAGGATTGAGGTCATATACCCTGCTTCTGCTGAGTGCAGTTTCCCAATGAATCTCACCATTCCTAAGATCTATAATTTTTAAACTTGGAACACCCATAAAATTATCCTGTCTTACACTTGTTTGGGCTATAGTCTCATCTGTCAGACAGAGCCTATGTGCTTTCAGTCTTTAAGGAGTTTATCAAAAATTTTGTCTTCTAATAGTACTAATAATTTTGTGGTGCAGTACTACATTTTTAAAAGAAAATGTAGTTTTTAGTTTTAGCAATTTGGGTGGCCCATGTGCTCAATCTATCATCTTGATTTGATCTATCCAAGTCACATTAAGATTTTGTAAAGACAAAAATGTAGCTCTTTTCTGTCAAGCAATTCAGACCCCTGAGGTAAAGTAAGAATTAAAAAAAAACAGATATTAAAATTACCTAGTCTATGGCAGGCATTTTGTATATGCTATTCATTCTATTTGCACAAAAATTTGAAAGGTAGGTATTACCATCCCAGCTGTAGAAAGAATAAACATTAGTTACAAACAGCAGTAATTCATCCAAGGTCCCCCATAAGCAGCACTGTGGGCCAGGAACCTTGATCTGACTGTGACCTGCTCATTCACAGATGAAGAAACTGAGGCTGAACTAGATAACCAATTTGCCCTAATCAGAAGCCTCAGGGCTCTCTTGCCTATTTTATTATTGTTTAAGGCTGGAAGTTATATAATTTCAGTGACACTAATATATAACAGCTTTTAAAAAATTTATTTATTTTTGGCTGTTCTTGGTCTTTGTTACTCTGTGTGGCGGCATGTGGGGTCTTCCTGGATCAGGGATCAAACCTGTGTCCGCCTGCAGGCGAATTCTTTACCACTGAGCCACGAGGGAATCCCTGTTTTGTTAACAATATTGTGTGTGAGATTGGTATGGCTGGTAGGGAGCTGATTAAAGATTTAAATAACATTAACCCAATTAAGGCATCCCAGGAATGTATAGTCCTCTAACTTGGCAACAATAGTATCTCTGCAGTCTGATAAAGCTCAAGTGACAGGCTAGTATGAATGTTAACATTTTTAATGCAATTAGTCTGTGAAAATCACACATTTCTTAAGCCCCACTTTTGTGCTTCTAACTCCACTTTCTCAGCCTACAGACTAATGTTTCCCGCCCTCCCCCCACCGCCTGCTGCTTTCCATTTTCCCGTGATTTAGAACAAATATTTGCCTTGGTAACCATTTTCCCTAGTTACTCTCTTGGCTGATTTTCTTCACAAAGAACCGAAAGGCATGTAACCCCAAGGGAGGCAGTTATTTTAGATTTCACAAAGAAATCAGTTAACATTTTTCAACACTCCCTTCTTTGTCTTAAAGAAAGCTCTGGTTTTGTTTCATTTTCATCTGGAGACTTAAATGACACCAAGCAAAGCCTACTTAGTTTAGATTTCCAGGTAAAATATTTTAAATTTTAAGTTTCTACTAAAGTGTGTGGAATGGTTTTAATATTTGGGTGTTTTGTGTTGCAAATATGTTTAGCACTTGAGGAAATTAGCTCTTACTAATAGATTTTTAAAGTTTAAAGTGTACATTATTTTGTTTACTTGTTTTTTTTTTTCAGGATGACTACTTCTGAAGTATTTAAAACTTTATGAAATTAGGATTAAATATATTTTTATATGTTTAAATAGAATTACTTTTTCAATAGAAGTATAAGTTGGTTTGAAAATTTCATTCTTTTCTATTTTACAGTCCTAAAGAGCATAAAGGATTAATTAAAAATGTTTTTCATTTTAAGCCTACTAAGTGAAGTTAAAAGGGATAATAGGTATCTTGTGGCTTTGTGTAGAAGATTAAAATTGAATTTAAACCCTTTTAAAGCTTACTTAAGACTTGTCTCATAAAAGTTCACCTCTAGAAACATATTCACTCATTTATAAAGTAAATATTAAATGCAATGTGAAATTTTATAAATCACTGAAAATAACAAAGGCCTAGGCATCAATGATAAAATTAGTATTGAGAGGTCATTTCATAAAAATTATTTAAACATTTCAATGAGACTATTTAGAGTCTGATGTTGTTAAAATTAAGACAGCTCTGTAAATTTATTTCTGTATATATATATTTATTTAGGCTTCTGTACAAGCAAAAAATGAGCCAATTTGGGGCAGGGGAGGCAAAGAGAGATAGGTAGGGATAAGGGGGAGAAGGGTGAGCTTAGGCAGTACTCTTGTTAAGTTAACAGGCTCAGGGACAACGTGATGCCTGAGATACTCATTAAGTTTACCTCCAGAGCCCTTAGGTCCAGGGCCTGACTCCTCATAACTCTCTCATCTACCATAGAATGGAGAGTTACATATCCAACTGTCAACTGTCAAAGCAAGAAAATCTCCATGTACAGATTTTATGTAGAACACAGAATTTACACTATCACAGTTCATCTCCCTTGCCACTTAGCAAATTCTATTTCTACCCTGTCTCACGGGCCAACTTTTCATATTGCTTTCCCCTGCTGGTATTATCATTCCTTCCCAACATATTAGCTTGCTCTCTGAATTGACTTTTACAATTTCAGCTGCCAATCTGCTAGGGAATTTGCTCCTCCCTCACATTTTGCAAGTTAGTTTTTAAAAAAACTAATGTAGATTACAAGACATTGTTCTAATATAGTTTCATCTCAATAACCTACAGTAAAGGGTTTGAAATGCAGTAATTAATGTACATATATACTGAAAAAAAGATTGCGTGCTGAAGTTAGTTGACATGAAAATACCTTAGAGGCTGCCATTTGTTGAGCTAACATAAAGTGGTGACAAGTCAGCATGTGACCCAAGTGCAACCTGACTATAAGAGGATAATTCTGGTGGATGAAGTTATAAAAAGAACTACTGAGATTCAAGAGGGCAAGCTAAGCAGATACCACTCCTTTCCTCTCACCAAATACCTAGAAATAAGAGAAGATATATTACAAATAAATACACACATGGATATATAGCTATGTAGGAAATAAGAAGGGAAACTTGTGGTGAGACAGAAACCGTGAGGAGTCCTTCAAATACAAAGAGAAGATGTGAATGAATTTAAAGAGGAAAAACACAGCCTTGAATAGGTATAAGAAAGAACTGAGTTAAAAGAATGTATGTGGAAAAGAAATCTATCTTCTACTTGGGAGTAAAAGATCCCAAGAAGGATACATAAAGAAGGAAAAAACAAACAAACAAAAAACCCTGTACATTATGTTAAAACCTCTGAATATTAAAAATAAGTTTAAGATCTGAAAAGAACCTCTCCAGAGAGAGGAAAAAGGATTTATTACAAAGAGATGAGATTCAGATTCAAGTTAAACTTTTCATCGATAAGAGCAGATATAAAAAACAAATGGAACGATACATGTAAAGCACTGAAGGAAAATTATTTTAAAATCATAATTCTACTTCCAACTCAACAAAATGATATTTTCTGACATAAAATAATTAAAATTTACAACCCAAAACATTCACTCAAAGAAAGAGGATATATTTTCAGCGAAATAAAACTAATCTGAGGGGACTTTTGACTCTCATAATTGCAGTCTAGGCAATTTAGACTGCTGAGAATTATTTTTTAAAAAAGTAGGAAAAATAACAGGGCCAATATTTAAGACAAAACTAAAATCCAAAGAGCTTTTCTTCTGGAGGCATCTGTGGAACCAAACGAGGTGACTGAGAAGCTTAGTATAGCTTTAAAGCAGCCGCTCAAGTCATGACAGAAACAAAACTCAAGGAAAGGAGCAGGAAATAGCAGGGGTGGTAGGGAAAAGTGCAGCTGATGAAATCACCAGGCTTTGGTTTGGGACCTAAAATATAATTAACTAGATATAGTGAAACTCAGCTTCAAATCATGTAATTTATGATTGATAGTACACAATTTCATGTTTGAATATAAATTCTTTTAGGATAAATAATACATCATTATAGGCTTCAAAGTTTTTTCATAATTTTACATATGTAATGGCTGGCAGTCAAATACCATCAGGCATAAGGGAAAATGGCTAAAAACCTAAAAAGAAATAACAGACAATAGAAATAGATATGTAAAGGGTCCCCAAATCGAGTTGTCAGACTCAGACTTAAGTAAATGCGAGTACCATGTGGAAAACATGAAAGATTAAAAATTTCAGTAGAAAATCAGAAAGAATAAAAACCCATTAAAAACCCCCAAAGCTAAGAAACCACAAAAACAGAAACAAGGAAGTCAATGGATGGATTCAATAGTGGATAAACCACAGCTGAACAGATAGTAAATGGAAAAGAGGTTAGTGGAATAACCAGGATCAATCACAGGGTGACAGAGGATGAAAAATATGAGAGAAAGTGACATTAAAGACAATGAGAAGACTATCATACACGTGGGCTTCCCTGGTGGCTCAGACGGTAAAGCATGTGCCTGCAATGCAAGAGACCTGAGTTGATCCCTGGGTCAGGAAGATCCCCTGGAGAAGGCAATGGCAATCCACTCCAATACTCTTGCCTGGAAAATTCCATGGATGGAGAAGCCTGGTGGGCTACAGTTCATGGGGTCGCAAAGAGCTGGACATGACTGAGCAACTTCGCTTCACTTCATCATACATGTTGGAGAAGGAAATGGCAACCCATTCCAGTATTCTTGCCTGGAGAATTCCATGGACTGAGGAGCCGGGTGGGCTACAGTCCATGGGATCGCAAAGAGGTGGACACGACTGAGTGACTAACGCATCATACATGTCATTGTAGTTCTAAAAATAAAAAGGAGACAGAAGCAGGAGAGTATTATTTGAAGAGGTAAGGGCTAAGAAGTTTCCAAAGTTGATGAATATAAGATCACAGATTCAAAAGGTGCTATGAATCCCAATAGAGAATATTTTAAAAGCAGTCAAAAAAAGTTACCTTTAAAGGAAAAATAATTAGATTGACAGATGACTACTCAATACAGAATATGGAAAAAAGAAGACATTGGAGTGAAATCTTCAAAATGCTAAAACACTTGTTAACCTAGAATTCCATATATACTAAATACGTTATTTCAGAATGAACATAAAATATGAATATTTTCATATAAACAAACATACAAAGGAACTGGTCACCAGTTGTCCTGCACTAAAGGAATTACTAAAAAGTATTCAAGACTAGAGATCTCTTCAAGAAAATCAAAGATACCAAGGGAACATTTCATGCAAGGATGGGCTTGATAAAGGACAGAAATGGTCTGGGCCTAACAGAAGCAGAAGATATTAAGAAGAGGTGGCAAGAATACATGGAAGAACTGTACAAAAAAGATCTTCACGACCCAGATAGTCATGATGATGTGATCACTAATCTAGACCCAGACATCTTGGAATGTGGAGTCAAGTGGGCCTTAGAAAGCATCACTACGAACAAAGCTAGTGGAGGTGATGGAATTCCAGTTGAACTGTTTCAAATCCTGAAAGATGATGCTGTGAAAGTGCTGCACTCAATCTGCCAGCAAATTTGGAAAACTCAGCAGTGGCCACAGGACTGGAAAAGGTCAGTTTTCATTCCAATTCCAAAGAAAGGCAATGCCAAAGAATGCTCCAACTACCGCACAATTGCACTCATCTCACATGCTAGTAAAGTAATGCTCAAAATCCTCCAAGCCAGGCTTCAGCAATACGTGAACCGTGAACTCCCTGATGTTCAAGCTGGCTTTAGAAAAGGCAGAGGAACCAGAGATCAAATTGCCAACATCCGCTGGATCATGGAAAAAGCAAGAGAGTTCCAGAAAAACATCTACTTCTGCTTTATCGACTATGCCAAAGCCTTTGACTGTGTGGATCACAATAAACTGTGGAAAATTCTGAAAGAGATGGGAATACCAGACCACCTAACCTGCCTCTTGAGAAATCTGTATGCAGGTCAGGAAGCAACAGTTAGGACTGGACATGGAACAACAGACTGGTTCCAAATAGGAAAAGGAGTGCGTCAAGGCTGTATATTGTCA